>CM076574.1:888827845-889095211 GCA_034641835.2 Pinus albicaulis
CCTGGAAGGGAGCTACGACACCCCGATCTCGTTTACCAGCCTCACCTGGAAGGGAGCTACAACCCCCTGACTGAAGGCTACAACCCTCAGCACCTCTATGGACCACGTTTCATCAATTTTCACACTGGATCCAACAACTTCAATAGAGCACAACTTGTAGGCCACGTTTCATCATATTTTCAGACTGGTCCCACTCCATACATTTAAGCACAGTCAAACATCATCAACAGATAGCTGTAGCACAGTAGAACAGATCAGACATTTCTTACCATAGACTTCAGGAAACCCTAGTTTGCACACGCACTTTCCTTTTACTGATCCCGCGTATATACGCGTCTTCTACCATACAAACCCGCGTATACTTCCGTACATATTACAGAGTTAATTTTATTGCGCATACACGCTTTCTCTTCAGCAAAGCCGCGTATATACGCACTTCCTCTGCGGCGAACTAGCATATGGTTCTTCATACATCTAGGTCATTGCAATTCTTCAGAACAGATACATCACACAGATTTAACCCCTTACTTCAGACATATGTTTGCCTTATCACGGATCTAATCATTCCATATGAGAATCTAGCAAGTACATTTCCTTCTAGATATCTGCTGCTTCAACATTTCTTCATAGGTGCATCATAGATTCGAGATCTATCATCAAACCTTTACCCTTTCCATCGAGATATACTACGAAAGTATTCATTCAAGCTCATAAATCTTGCCCCCACTCTCATGATTTGCACAATGAATTTCTTCTCTTTATATAGGTTTACCCTTTTTCAATACCATGAGCCAAAACCACATTACTTCCGATGGTATTCCTGGACGGGGTCATTTAGACGAATCATCACTTAATACAATGGGTCAATACCATGGTGGTTACCCCTGGTTTTGCACTTTATGAGCGCTTTTGCTCATACGCTACTTGTCACGTTATTTCCCACGTGCATACACGACTTCTCCTAGACAATTCCGCGTATGCCTTGAGACATACTCTTTTCATCATAGATCTAGCACATACTGAATTCCTTTCTTCATTACCTTCTTTACTCACTGTAGATACATCAGATTTACATCATTTAACAAGTTCATCAAGACATATTTTATCAAGCACTACTTCATCAAGTAGGTCACCATCATCTTCATCAAGTGGGTTTCCATTCGAGGACAACACTCGGCATCCTTGTGCCAACCAACATCATTTCACATCAGATTTACATCATTTACCAAGTTCATCAAGTCAAGAATAACTTCATCAGGTGGTTTGTCATCAAGGACAACACATGTCAACAGTCGCATGTCTTCAGCTTCATTTAGTGGGTTGCCATCAAGGACAACACTCTGCATCATATTTCCAACAATCTGCCCCTTTGGACTTGATGGCAACCATGATGGTGTTTGGTTACCACAACAGATAGATACATTAAGACACCATGTCACTCTCCCAAATATTTGACATCATTATCTTCTCTTCATTCAAACACCATGTCACTCTCCCCCTTTGACATCAAGGGAAAAGGGCGGATCAAAAACCAACACTCTCTCCCCCATTTCTCCTCATGTAGAAGAAGCGTTCGCCGAATCGGATGTATCTTTGAAGTGACCAAGCTCCCCTGAGTTCATGCTTTGAATCTTCAAACATATTTTTCAATGAAGTACATGACTCTATGACTTTTCCTATCACCAAAAACTCATACATACATCAAAGATCCAACCAAGTGGATTTACATATGAAACTCAAATACCCAACCAAGTGGGTTTACACATTTTGACTCAGCTCCCCAACCAAGTGGGTTTACATATTTTGACTCAACTACCCAACCAAGTGGGTTTACAAATTTGACAAGTCCTTACATGACTGAATATTACAATTTTACATCATAGGTATCATCATGACCTTTTCATCAAAATACAAATATGACTTTTTATGATCAATACCAGAAAGACCTCAAGAGAGAGATCACGTTTCAGAACCATCATAATGCCAACAATGCATTATACTCAGCAAGGCCAATGCTCCCCCTGAATCTATGCATCCAAGCATCCTTTCCATATGACCAAGGCTCCTCCTTATTTTATGCATTCTGAACACTTTCAACCAATCATCAAGGCATCTTTATCAAAACATCAGAGATTGAAGAAGTATTATGGGCCCCGGAACACCACCGGAGATGCAGATACCAAACGGCCATTGCGGCTATGCGAGAAAGGCGGCCCCAAGCGAGGGGTTGTCGGCAATCGGACATATGCGGTTTTCTGTGCATGAACTCGCGTATATACGCGGCGGTGTTTCAGGAAACCCCGTATCAATATATATTCTATAATTTAACGGATACGATCCTGCGACGACAAAGACAGTGTTCAGCTTCTTTCTGAGATATTTGAATGCTTCCCTGGAATACAGATAGATAGAACAATGTAGTTGTGTCTTCAAGCGTCATCCAATGATTGTAGCACATTAGTAACCAAGCCTTCACATTCTTTGCAGCATCAATACATTCTTTCCAAGAGAGATTATCATACCAGAACGACATCTTCAAATATGTGTCAAGCAATCATCCATGTGGTCCAGTATCATCAAGATTCTTCAAGATTTAACATGATGTAACATATGTAGGGAAAAAGGTCTCAACCATAGTAACAAACTCTGCATGATCTATTCTTATCATAAGACTTCCAATCTCATCCAACTTCAGCAAACAATAAACAGGGCTCATTCAAAGTCTCATCATAATAAACCATGTATCACGCCATCATTATTTGAGCATGAGTATCACAATAACCAAAGAATAAGAAATCATAGTGCCAAAAATGCAATCATTAGTATTCAACCTGCTGCTCTCCCTGAACCAGTGCTCTTGTGCAACCTGAACACCTTCATAAGCAAGTCATCAGCAACAATCTCTGCATGATCTGTCCTCATCTCTGAATTATAGGACTTTCATCTCAGCAATGAATACTCTTCATCAAAAGACAAACATGACTCATCCATAATCTTCAACATAAGAAACCATGTATCATTTCATTAGCATGAGTATAACCAGAATAATGCTAACAGTACAATCATTAGCAGTCAGACTGATGCTCCCCCTAAACCTCTGCTCCTGATCTTCAGTTGTCATCCCAATTCTCTTATCATAAATTCATACGCGACTGTGTCTACTGGAACTCGCGTGTATACGCGACTTTTGTTCATCGAACCCGCGTATGGAAAGTGAAGCATAGAAATTTTCACATTCCTTCATCTCCCCCTGAATTTGTCCTTCCTGTACCTGTCTTCTTCATATCAGATGCTCTGTCAGAAATACATATAACCAAAATAATCAAATCAACCATGAGAATCATCATACATTGCTCCCCACAGCTGACGTACATTACTAATCCTTATAATGTAGCATATAATATACTAGGTCATTAAGTAAGCTTTAGAAACGGATAGTACAACATCAGATTACGATATTCCTACGTTTACGGCCAGATCGTCTGTCTTTCTCCGGCACATGAAAGGTATCAAAGAGCAGTGTCCACTTCCTGAATATGTTCAACTTTGCATTCTTTTCTACATGTCCATACTTGTTACAAGAATAACAATGTGTCCGAAGAAATAAGCATAAGAATCTTAATGAGTATTTCTAATTTTACTCCTTTTGCAATGTTTGCTTTAACAACTCCATACTTGTTACATGAAAAACGGTATCCTTGAAGAAACCGAGTGCCTTTCTATGTAGGAAGCTGACAGATTGTGGCAGAAACAATCTGCTTCTGCAATTTGCTGCAACATGCCCATAATCATGACAATTAAATCATTCAACATTATTGAATGATTTCCTTTGAGAATTCATGATTGTAGTTTGACCTCTAGTTTCTTTCAACACTTCAGGTTTTGTTTTTACATCCTTTGAATCTTTAGCGCTTCCTTGTGAACTAGATTCTCCTTTGACCGTTTCATGAAAACCCAGACCAAGTTTGATAGAAGAAGACCTTTGACTACTAAGAATATTGTCCAAAATCTTAGTACTATCTTGAAACCTCAAAAGTTTATCTTTTTCTTCTAATTTACCTTTGAGAATATTTACCTCCACCTCCAAGGCTTGGCATTGCTTCTTCGTGCTTTCTTCTTTCCTTCTTCCATCTTCTAATTGGTTGTTTAGGTGTAGAATCTCTTCTTTCAACCCATTTTCTTGTACTTCAAGAGTTTTTAAGGGTTCTTCATTCTTCTTGTTCGATTCTTCGAGATCTGCTTTCAGAGAGATGATTTTTGCTTCAAGTTTTTCACCTTGATTGGTTGCATAAGCGTACAACCCTTGATACTTGTCTATCTGTCCATTTAGTGTTTCTATCTTTTCATTCATCCTAGAGATCACATCTTTGTAGATAGATTCCTTCCTTTCAAATTGATACCAATCATTACTTTCATCATTTGCTTCTAGACTTTCACTCTCTTTAGATGATTTTTGCTGATCTTCAACTTTAATCTTGACAGCTTCTTCTAGATCCATACTGTTACTTTTACTATCTTTGCCTTTGCATGCACAAGAGATTAAAATACAAGAACAGTGATCAATACCTGTTTCATCTTCTTCAATTTCTACTATACATGATTTCTGGGGTATCTCCTTTCCTTGCATAACCTTCTTGTTTTGCTTCTTTGCCATGAGCACTTGTAGAGCTTAGTAGAATATTCTTCATCTTCAACTGGACACTTCATCATCATCTTCATTTGCATAGTAACTCTTCCCTCTTTTCAAATTGTTTTCCTTTACATGTTTTCTCTATAAGGACATTTAGCAGCATAATGACCAACTCTTCCACAACCAAAACATTTGAAGGGGAGCTTACCTTTGAATCTTCCAGTTCCGAGTTGGAGTTTTCTCACAAAATTTGCTTCTTCTTCTTCTGATATGTAATTTGCTTCCTTGACATCTTTCTTTTCTTTTCCTTTTGCACATGTATTGAAAGCGGCTTCTTTGATTTGAGAGGGACCTCCTTGTCTCATTTCATAAGCAGTCAAAATACCATGTAGTTGAACAATAGTAAGAGTTTGCAGATCTTGCCTTTCTTCAATAGCTGCTACTTTTGAGTCAAATTTTGAAGTCAAGGATCTTAAGACTTTTTCCACCAGAGTAGTATCGGTTATGGTTTCACCCAAATTTCTCATCCGATTTACAATATCATCTAGACGAAGAAAGAAACTGGCAACACTCTCATCACTATGCATCTTCAAATTTTCATATTCGATTCTAAGAGTTTGGAGTTTTGAATTTTTTACCTTTGTATCTCCTTCATAGCTCAGAATGATTTTGTCCCATATCTCTTTTTGCTTGAATTGTTTGCATCACTTTAGCAAATTGCAGTTGGTTTATGCTTCCTAATAAGACATTCAGCAATTTGGCATTGATTTCATACTTCTTCGCTTGCTTTATCAGTAGGAATACTTCTTGGATATTGATAACCTTCTTCCACGATTGCCCATACATCTGCACCAAGACTTTGCAGATATGCTTTTGTTCGTACCTTCCAGAATATCAGATTGCTTCCATTGAATAGAGGTAGCTTTATAGACATTACTCCTTCTTGACTTCCCATTGCGACGGATCTCCTTCAAGCGATCAAGCTTCTGCAGAAGAACCTGCTCTGATACCAATTGTTGGGAAAAATACTGAGAGGGGGGGGTGAATCAGTATTTACTGCATATTCAAAACTTTTTACTTTTCATTCCTTAAATACCCATACGCTACTTTCCTTTAGTAAACTCGCGTATACACGCAGATATCCTTCATACAACTCGCGTATTAGCAGAGATCTAATATGCAGATATTTATTAACTCAGTTCTTATATTCATTCATCTGATGTTAAGTTACCAGTAAACATGTGCAGTAATAACAGAATTAAACCATCACACAAAGCATCACACATGAACACCGAGTTTTAAGGTGGAAACCCAGTCGGGAGAAAACCACATTGCAGATTGTCTCGGCCAGCAATATTTTATTATAGAAAACATCTTCTGACATAATATTGGCGCAGAGACTCCTACGACACGCGAGGCACCCTATGGCGCTTGTTTACTAGCCTCTCTGGAGGAAAGGAGCTCAACCTGACTCGTTTACCGGCCTCTCCTGGAAGGGAGCTCCAACCCCCTGACTCGTTTACCAGCCTCTCCTGGAAGGGAGCTACGACCCCCCGATCTCGTTTACCAGCCTCACCTGGAAGGGAGCTACAACCCCCTGACTGAAGGCTACAACCCTCAGCACCTCTATGGACCACGTTTCATCAATTTTCACACTGGATCCAACAACTTCAATATACCACAACTTGTAGGCCACATTTCATCATATTTTCAGACTGGACCCACTCCATACATTTAAGCACAATCAAACATCATCAACAGATAGCAGTAACACAGCAGAACATATCAGACATTTCTTACCAGAGACTTCTGCAAACCTTAGTTTGCACACGCGCTTTCCTTTCATTGATCCCGCGTATATACGTGTCTTCTACCATACAAACCCGCGTATACTTCTGTACATATTACAGAGTTAATTTTATTGCGCATACGCGCTTTCTCTTCAGCGAAGCCACGTATATACGCGCTTCCTCTGCGGCGAACTGGCATATGGTTCTTCACACATTTAGGTCATTGCAATTCTTCGGAACAGATACATCACACAGATTTAACCCTTTACTTCAGACAGATGTTCGCCTTATCTCAGATCTACTCATTCCATAAACAGATCTAGCAAGTACAGATACATTTCAGATCTAGATATCCCGCTTCATCATTTCTTCATAGGTGCATCATAGATTCAGATCTATCATCAAACCTTTACCCTTTCCATACAGATATACTTCACAGAGAAGTATTCATTCAAGCTCAGACACATGCACAACTCTTTCCATTTGCACAATGAATTTCTTCTCTTTATATAGGTTTACCCTTTTTCAATACCATGAGCCAAAACCACAATACTTTCGATGGTATTCCTGGACGGGGTCACATAGACGAATCATTACTCAATACAATGGGTCAATACCATGGTGGTTACCCCTGGTTTTGCACTTTATGAGCGCTTTTGCCCATACGCGACTTGGCACGTATTTTCCTGCGTGCATACGCGACTTCTCCTAGAAAAATCCGCGTATGCCTTGAGACATACTCTTTTCATCATAGATCTAGCACATACTGAATTCCTTTCTTCATTACCTTCTGTACTCACTGTAGATACATCAGATTTACATCATTTAACAGGTTCATCAAGACATATTCTATCAAGAACAACTTCATCAAGTAGGCTGCCATCATCTTCATCAAGTGTGTTGCCATTCAAGGACAACACTCAGCATCATATTGCCAACAAACATCATATCACATCAGATTTACATCATTTACCAAGTTCATCAAGTCAAGAATAACGTCATCAGGTGGATTGCCATTAAGGACAACACATGCCAATCATCTCATGTCTTCATCTTCATTAAGTGGGTTGCCATCAAGGACAACACTCTGCATCATATTGCCAACAGAAGGAATTGCGCAATTCCTAGGGTTTACTGGTGGTTCATGCATGGAGGACTTAGTTAGAACTGAAGTGGCAAAGTTATGACAGAGTTGGAAGAATAGTTTATGGAGTTGTTATTTGGTTTAACTTAGTTAATGGAGTCAAACTCAGTTGAGCTAATTGTATCTAGTCTAACTGAATGATACACTAGTGCTAGTGGAGTGAATTAATTAGTTAATTAATTCACAAATAATAACTCATTAATCAACTGAACAAATACAACAGTTAACTACAGTGCATGTCAGTTCCAGTGGAGACCCAGTGGAGAGATAGGTGAAAGGGTGAGATGGACTATTTGTTGTGACTATAGTGATGCATTGATTACATCACACACACATTGGAGTTTCCAATGAGGATTGCGTAGTCAAGGAAAGGTAGATTCGAATTCATTCAGGGGTCTTCTTCAGTAGGGATTGCGCAGTGGAGGCAGGCTATCAGGTGGCAAGAAATCAGTGCATGGATTTGCAGATTTCTTCATGTTAGTGTGTGATGATTGATTGTATTGAGAGCTTGATGTACTAAGCTTTGTATGAGATTGTTACATGATCTCCATGATACATAATATATGATATTTGGGGTTTTTAGCTTCAGGCTTTCCCGTTAAACAACTATGTTATGTGCGATTGTTTTTATTGCGTCATGTGTTTGCAATTGAGGTTTTAAATTTCTGCAAAATATTAATAATGAAAGGATTTTGTATTTAACAAGAAGATAGATATTGTTAGATCAGGAGAATCTAGATATGTACATGCATATGTTATATAATCTCTACAGCTTCTTCATTTTCTCTTCCAGCTCTCTTTGATCTTTGAAGATATTGTCGAAGGTGGTTTTGTTCCACACCTTCAATTTCCCTTTGAGCATTTTCAGCTTTGTCTGGAACTGATGCATTTTTGTTCCTTGCGGTGGTGAAAGGGAGGACCACCAATCTGAGACCATTTCCTTGAACCCTGGATGTATGAGCCAACAATGTTCAAAGCAGAATGGTTTGGGCGTAGGCACGCCTAGTCTTAACCATTGAAGTTGTATCAGCCAGTGGTCAGAGCCTATGACTGGGATAATGGTGGCTACAAGATCACCCCCCATATGTATGAAGTCTTCGGTGATGAGAAAACGGTCCAGTTTGGAGGCGATTTGATGGGTACCTCCTCTTCTATTGTTCCAGGGGAAGATGCCATTGGAAGTTTGAAGATCTATGAGGTGGTTGTCTTGGATGAAGTTCTTGAATCCATTGTTGTCCATGTCTAGATGCTGCCTTCCTCCCTTTTTTTCTTGTAGATTGGTTATCATGTTGAAATCACCTCCAAGCAGCCAGAGTGGTAGAGATCTCTGTTTATTGAGCTCAACAATGTTGTCTAGAAGGTCAGTTTTCTGGTGGAGATTCTGGGGAAAGTAGACGTTCGTTAGCAAGCCATGGATGGCCGTTCCAATCAGGTGAAAGTTGGCTTGAATGAAATGCCTATTGGGATGATAGTTCTATAGGGTGATGATTTGGGGGTTCCAGATGATTGCCACTCCTCCTGAAGCTCCATTGGCACCTACCACTATTGTCCTGCATCCTTTCCATATCTTTTTTAAGATTGTTTCCAGAGTGGACCTGGAGCATTTGGTTTCTTGCATGTAGAAAGTTGTAGGGTGTTCCTCAGTGATTCTTTTCTTGATGATCCTATGCTTGGTGGGGCTGTTGAGCCCTTTGATATTCCATGAGATGTCTTCATTGAGGGGGGTTGGTAGAGTAGGCATAGAATCGAGTTAACTTGGGGAATCTCCCAGATTCTACCATTTCGTTGCCCATTTCAACTATTCTTTGCAACACTATTTTCCGGCCTCTTTTGCGGGATTCTTTCATGAAGTATTTTGTATTCATGAGTGTACCCCCTTGAATTCCCAAAGAGGGGAGATTTTGTGCTTAGGTGAGGATTTCTTCCAGCTTCTGGATCTGCTGCTCGGATATTGAGTGAAATCCTTCTTATTGCATGCATCCTCTAACCCTATGAGATCCAGGCCCTCAAGGTCAACGCTCTCTGGCTCTTCCTCCATGGCTTCTGGGATTGGATCCAACACCTGTCCTTTTCCCTTCAATGCAGAGTTGTCCCCTACATGGATAGGGGTTTGGGGTTTCAAAAAGGCCTCCAGTTGGATCTTGTCCTATTGTTTCTTTGAGGTCCAAGGCTGCTCCTGCGAGGCTTGCCCTGCCGCTTTGGCAGGTTCGTTCTCATTTTCACTTAGCTGATTTAGGACTGCGAAGCTATTTCTAGTCGCAAGGCCTTTTTTGTTCTGGTTATATTTGGTTCTCTTGTTGTGCCTTTTCTTGCTTGCTACTTTTGTAAACCCTTCTGTTGCTTTGTCATTTGATCAATTATCAACTGCCTCTTTTTTATTTAGAGGGCAGTCTCTGAATAGGTGCCCATGTTGGTGACACCGTCGGCATCTAAAAGGAACATGTTCATAATCTACATTTTGTATCCATTCAAAATCATCATGCAACAAACTTACCTCGTCTGGTAGTGACTCCACTATGTTCATGTAGACGGAGATTCGTGCGTATGCTGCGTAACGATTGATCTTTGTTTCCTTCATTATCTTGACGAATTCTCCTAGGGCATTGCCTATGTCCCTTAGGGTCAACTCATCCCAGTAATCTCAAGGGAGGGAATAGAGCCGGATCCAGACCGGGGCCCATGTGAGACCTTTTTTGTCTGGGTTGAATTGCTTAACCCAGTGGCGAAGGTATAAGCCTGCCGAGTTGAAGAAATATGGTCCTCCATCCATGATCCTGTTTTTGTCTTCAATACAGGTGAAGACCACATTGAAGAAGCCTTTGGCACACAACTGAAGGTTGATGTGACCTCATCCTTTCAGGGAGATGATCAGGGGAATATGTTAGTTTAATGTTTTATCATATCATACAAAATAGTACATATAAAGATTTTTTACCTTAACTTTTTTGGCACTTTAATTATCTGGTAAATGTGATTTTATTGTAATTCTGTGTGAAATTTTTTTAATTTTACATAATTGGATAGACAAAATTTGATTATTTGACATTTTAATTATCTAATAAGTGTGATAATTTTTTTTGAATTTTACATAAATAAATAGACAAAATTTGATTAAAAATATATATTTGTAATCTAATACATCATCCAACCAATAATATGAAAAATAATTCAATAACATATTAAATCTAAAAATAATTTATTTAACAATCTCTTAAACACACCACATATTTACAAAAATTATAAATATTTTTACTCTGTTTAGTTATGTAACATCTTCATGTTTGTTTAATTTCACACCTTGCATTTACACTCATCACTTTGGCATTCAAATAAGCCAAGAAAATTTGTATTTCTTCTCTCACATGATGATATGTGTATTCATCATATGTGCAATGGAATGCATGGTGGGCATGCTTCACTTCATGATTACTCGTTTTGGTTAGAGGATTTCTCTATTTTATAGAGATAGAGGATTTTAGCTGATAAATTTATTTTACATTTTAGTGTGAAGGTAATGTGTAAGTATGTTTGTTTAGTTTGACATGTATTCTTTTTAAAATAAAAATAAAATATTCTTTAAATAGAAAAGCAATGTTCATTATAATAAAAAGGAAAAAGAAATATGCTATTCATGTTTAATTAGTTGTCCATATGACTTAATATAGTTTCACCTAAAGTAATTAGAAATTTAAAAAAATGTGAGTAAGATGTTTAAACTTTATATTTTTCAAAAATATGTTAACACCTAATTTAAATAAACTATTTGAAGATCTATGTTAACTAACTTATGTGGATATCAACTTGGTATATACCTATATGTTAAAAGATATATATATATAATGTTGTAACTCGTATATAATAAAATATCCAACATGGTTTGTGAATAAAATGTTTTAATATGTATTAATATTAAAGTATACTTAAAAATATATTAATAACCAAAAAACTATTTCAATGCTAGGTGATAAAATGACTCAATGCACATGTTATGTAAATATTTTATATATTGTTTTTAAAAATGATATATATATTATATGAAGCTTTTGAAAAAAATAAGTTTTTATGGTTAGAACTTTGGAAGTGGTTTCACTATTTTACAGTTTAATCTTTTTTTAAGTATATGGTTTTTGTCCAAAGCCAAAAATTTGATCCTTCTCTACTTATGTTAAATATGTCCTTAAAATAAAATAAATCTATGACGGTAGATAAAAAAATATAGACAAATTTTTTGTATTTAACTCCACTTTTATCTATCACATTCTAAAATCTAAAATATTTATAAAATTTACAATTAAATTTTTAAAATTAAACTTACCTTAATTACAAAATATATCAACCAAAATAAACGCTGTAGTTGTGCTAATCATATTATAAATATGCCAAAATGAAAAGTTTAAATAAACATAGCAAACAAATAGTGTTTCACTGATTTGACCAAAAACAAAAAACAAATATTCTGACACCTTCATAATGCAAATAAGAAAATATGCTAACACTTTAAATCACGCCAAATAAAAATTGTAAATATGCCAAAGTGAAATTTGAAAAAGACCATATGTATTGCGCGCCATATGTCTTTGCCTAACAGTATAACAAAACACCGGAAACTCATGGATTGCGGGCCACTGCAACTCTGTTATAAAAACATTCCGTTCATAGCAGCGATTTCGCATCGGTTTTTTATCACGAAAGATTGCCTGTTTCAGTTTCTATTTCCATTGGGTTGTATTTTGAAATGGGTGTTGTATTCATGAATTGGCAACGTTTGATCCGTTTCTTAATTATTCAATTCATTGTCTGGTTGGCATGGCTATCCAACATCGCTTCAGCAGTAACAGAGATGGGTGAAGAGGTGACTGGTTCTGTTAATGTTCCCGGTATAGGAATTGCCTGCTTAGGCAATCTGGCAGTGTTTGTAACAAGTTTGTTGCGAGGCAGACTTGATTTGGAATTGGGTGGCAGGGATGTTCTCGCCACCATGAGAGGTCCTAAACTTGAGGACATCAATAATGGGTTCGGACTCACTACATCCACGGATTACCCTCAAGTTTCTGTACTCATGTTGTCAAACCGCGCGCCCAATCTTTCGATGAAGCAGTTCATGAGGTACATATCCAATGCCTATAATGTGCACTCCACCGTTCTCCAATTCTTTCCTGTAAAATCCCCTGCATCCAAGGGAAGCACCCATGAATGCAAATGCATCGTATTTAGCACAGTGGAAGAGGTCATGGTATTGCTTGCTGAGCAAATTCCAGGAACACTGAAACGACTCTCGGATTCCCTGTTCCTACTGCCATCTCAGCAATGCTTCCAAAAGGGTTGCCATGGATGCAAAAAGGGCCTGCTGTATTTGACGGATGAAAATGGAAATAAGAAACTAGTAGATCGTGACTCCGAGTTTGGGCAAAAGATAATGACAGAGCGTGAGCAAAAGATCGCAGAAAGCAAGAGATCAGCAATTTTTGAGACACTTGATCAGAATTTTCCTGAGGAAGATAATAAATGCATCTGCATTCCTCTTTTTCCAATGGGGCATGACTACTGGACAAAGCTGTTGAGCAGATCCTTCGGAATCAGAGACACACAGAATGCTGAGCCTGAAAATTTCAGCACTGCTTCTTTAATAGTCCCAAGGTTAACAGAAGTATTAATTAACCTTGTACTCACTGTATGGTTCAGAGTCGATGGCTTCTCTAGCTCCCTCGTTGCTCGCAGGGCTATTCGAGATTATGTTGTGGACAGCAGAGGAAGTGGGTTTGGTGCAAATGCATTTCTGACCAAAGTTGAGTCCAAGGTTAAATCCCTGGATAACTTCAAATATGTTTGTCATGTGCTGAGCTTCAGAGGTACTCTTGATATCAGAACCTTTTCGTTTATGGTGGGCAGTGTGAATTTGATATGCTCCATTAGCTGGGTTGTGCTCATTGCACTTCAGGGAAGCGTTGGAAAATGGTATGATCGTAACCCCATAACGCTGTCTAAACCTAGAGTAACAGTGATAATGGGCATTATGAGTATTGTGTTGGGCATGGACATTTTGCATCTGTACCTGTGTTGGCGCCGTTCTAAAAATTTTCTTTCCAGACGCAGTGGTATGGTTTTGGTAGTCATAATTTTAGAAGTAACAGGCATGGTAGCAGCCAGTGTAGTAATGGGGACTTTGGGTATAAAGGTATTTGGAAAATGGTTATACAGTGCTCTGCATGTTTTAGTTTGGGTGAAGTGGGTAGTTGGTAGTTATCTTCTAGGTGAGTATCCACCAGAATACGAGTCTGAAATAGATTATGATAATGGTATTTTGGTGTACTCTTCTATATTCTTGCTCAACGCTGTTTTGGCAGGAATTAGAGGTTCCTGGAAGTATTCAGTTAAGTTAGAAGAGCTTTTGTGAGTTTATCACAGATCCCTCCCACATTATTGTAATAAATGATGGTTTAATTATAGTTAAATTTATCATATTTAACTTATGTGTTTTCATCAATTTTTCAATTCTTTGTATTTCATTAATTTTGTTCCCAGTCTCATTTAAATAGTGGTTGTACATTTACTATCTGTGGTCTCTAAAATGTCAACAATTTGGTGGCTAAATATGAATCTCTCGGGATTTTCAAGGGTATGCTGCCGTTAATTCCTGTTCCAAAACCAGGTTTAAAGTTTCAGGTCGTTTGTCTACAATTTTAAAATTGGTCGTGTGTATGCTTTAATGTTGAATTAATTGAGCTAGAATGCTCCCAGTGCTCATAAGATTGACACTTGAGCATTTGTGTGTGAACGTTCAAATGCTCGAGTTTGTGGGTTTTCCAAAGAAAAATTAAGGCTGGTTTTGGACAGTATGTTAGAAGTACAGAGTTCAAGTTTCATGCAATAATTTTGCCGCGAGCTCTCAAATGTATCTTGGGACCTAATTTACAGTGAGCTCTCAAATGTCTCTTGGGACCTAATTTACACTGTGCAGTGCTTCAACCGAGTTACAGGCCATTATGCAGACTGGCATTTTTGCGTTTGTACGAGAAGCCCCTTGTTTTGAAGGATATGTCATTTCTTAGCTGTTTTTGAAATCTCCCAGGGTTTCATGGTGTTGTGCCTCAACGGAGTTATATGGCATTACACAGGCTGGATTTTCAGTGTTTTACAATATGCCTTCTGTTTCAGAATGCTTGTCATTGCTTGGCTGTTTCGAAAGCTCCAGGGTCCGTTTGTATTGGTAGTGTATGCCAGAGCTTTTGTGTTATATTTTCTGTAATGTTTGATTATGCATGACAGAGTATTTTTAGCTATTTCTCCTTTTCAATTTTCGTGCAAGGGGGCCATGACAGTGCCCGACAAGTGAGTAGACCAGCAAGGTTGATCTGCCCCACCGGAGATGTCAGACACAAGTTTTTTCAAACGGGCTCCTGCACGAAAATTATGGAATTTTGAAAATAATAAAAATGGTAAGCTTGATCGACTTTTTCATTCATTTTCATAAAAAATAGGTAGGTAGCTCACTATAAGAAGAAGGGTCATTTAGCGACACATTAACAATACAATTTGTAAAGGATTTGAGAAATTTTTACTTTTCAAATAGTGGTGCAAAAGTGGTGATAATGTGGAGATACGCAAGTGGTGCTATGTTTTCTGGTGCAAAAGTGGAGTTAATAAAAAATGTTAAATTTGGTGTTAAATGCATATGTGGCATTCCATGGTGTATGCTGCAAATCACTAAAAACCAATCTGACGTGGATCAAGATACTGTGATGCAAAGCACCAAAACTAATTTTACAAAAAAAAAAATTATCATAAAAATATCAAAATTATTATAATAATAATAAATTGCATATGGTGCAAAGCACCATAAAATAAAAAATGGTGCAAAAAAATACATTTTTTTATTATTATAATAAAATTGTATATGGTGCAAAGCACCATAAAATATGAAATGGTGAAAAAAAAAAATATCCTCATTTATTTAAAAAGGTTATATATTGCATAGAGAACCCTGGGAAGAGTTTGATTTTATTACGAAAGAGAACATTTTGACCATTTTCTTATGCTTAAATCCAATTACCATAAATATACTTAATTAATATCAAATGTATTAACACAATTGAAGTATCTCATAGTTACATCCAAAAATTTTAAGTCATTGTGTACAATAAGACTATGGTAGCTTTTTTTGTGCTTGGCTACATTGTGGCAAGTATCAATTACAAGTAATGGAAGAATTTCTCCATTGAAACATTCACATGATTCCAAGTTGATGGGCATAATAAATTTACATACATAATATCACTACTGATCATTTTGGTCAACACGGTATTGATCATGTAGATGAATCATTTCAATCTTTGAAAATTAAAATAAATAAATAAATAAAAGTTCTAAGCAGCGTCATTTCTATTCCAAGCCTCACAAAATTTTGTTTGAGTGAAAACTTCAAGATGGCATGATATTTCAAAAACTTTTATTTTTCTAATCTATTGCATATCTTTCTAGTTATGAAAAAATATATTAAAGGACATCTTTCACATTAAATGAATAATTACAAAGTAATAACAATATCTACATATGTTAAAATTTTAAGTATATTATACAACAACCAAAATGATGAGTATATAAAAAGAGATAATTTAATTAAATAAAATAAAAGTTATACATATGTTCCAACATTGCTTATCAAAAAATCGCTTTTCATTTATTAATATAATGAAATGTCTTAGGCCTTGAAATTTTTTTATTATAAGATATGAAAAAAACGAAACTGATTAGTTTGAAATCATCTGTATTGCTTATCCTTAAAAGAATTTTTGTCGTCGCCTGCATGGAAAAATCATAAAAAGAAAATTATAAACATAAGTTTGTGAATAAAAATACATAAATGAAATAAACAGAGAAAAACACAAACAATAACTTCAATTGAATTGAAATAAACCATAAAAAGTGTGTGCATTTAATGGTATTTCATAACTAAAGTATCCTATTGATTTAAAAAATAACTGAAGTGAACTAACCAAACATATGGTAAGGTTGAAGCATGATTCAAAGTTCAGCTTCATCTTCTCTTTCATCATGTTGATCAGTTATCTAAGACACATATAAGATAAGATCAACACAATTATAAATTGTATTAACTGAAACTTTCATTTGCATATACTTCTTTCATATTATAAAAATTTATCTAGAACAAAAAAATTATAGGTAAAAAAATACCTCATGATCTGTAATAGGATTAAATCCATCTTTAATCTTTTGATGAATGAGAGAAGATACACCATAGCATGAAGTAAAATCTTTGTCATCTTCAGAAATTTTAATATTGAACACCTGCAACTATATTTTAAATAACAATGAAATAGTTAGAAATTTGATTATATAAAAAATAAATTTTCCTTGAGAAGCATAGTAGTGTATTAAGCTTACAATTTTTGCCTCTGCAGATAACATGCCACCTTTCCCCAAATGATGGCGTGTAGACAACCTAGAGGCTCGTACATTTTGTGCATATTTGTCTTTTCCAACCAAAGTTCCATTTTTCCTTTTTTTCTTAATAGCAATCTCATCCAATAACCTCTTCCACTCTCCTTCTCCTATGAAGTGCGGCTTGACTACATTTTTATTTCTTACCAATTCTCCTCTCAAAGCATTCCTGGTATTTTTAATATATTCAACAACACTATGAAGAATTTGTTTTAGAGGTACAATTGCTGATACTTTATGCATAAGAGATAATAACTCATCCTTCTTAGATTTATCTGTGAAATACACGTAGAAAGTAAATAATCCATATAAAAAATCTTAAGGTTTCTAGTATCATAGTAATGAAATTTAGGGAATGTAACACTGAGTACAATATATAAATTTTTTAATATGAAACATGAAACATTAAGTATATAGTTTATACCACATAAATTAAGTATGAAATTTATGAAAAAACATAGTATATGTGTTTTACCTTGATGACGAAAATCTTTAGTAATTGTAGGACCAAATAATCTCAATGCTTCACGGTGAAGTATGTCTCTCCATGTTCTCCCACCTTCATCATTTAACACTTTCCCTTTTTCATTTAATGTGATTGTGAATGGCATACCATTAGTTGCCTCTCCTTTAACATATTCATTTGGATGTTTTAAGAGAGGTTGAAAAGATGCATCAATAGATGGTATAGTTTGTTCATCTGATGGAGGAGATTGATTTTGTTGTCCATTGGTGTTAGTGTCTTCTTCGAGAACATTGATATTACTCCTGAACATTGCGATATAATATATTATTAATAATCATATGTTATGTAATTACAACCCTAAAGTTTATAAGTAAAATATAAATGACTATTTACCTTAGTAGATCATCAACTGTTGTTTCTGCATATGTTGCATTCTCTGTGTTAGAGATAGTTGTTTTGTATGCTACATGAATTGCATCTCTTATGAATGTATCAACATCATCCTTCATCAACAACTCTCTATATGATTGCAATCTATCAATTTCAAATCTAGTTTCAAGTGTAGGCTCCACATTATGGCAAGTATCAGTTACTACTGGGACATATACATCATCTGTAAAATCTAAATGGGAAGATGGAATTGTAGATAAATTACTTCCTTTGGAAGGTATCTCATTAATACCTATGACTCCAGAAGGTGTGTCCCTCATAAATTCATTTAAACTCTTTGTCCGAATAGACTTTCCTCTTTTTCTTGTTCGCATATTGAATCAATAGACCTAATTCAATATTACACATTTCCCAAGTTAGAACGAGTTTTATATACTTCATTGCATTAATCCAATAATGAAACAAGTGAAATATATATATATATATATATATATATATATAATAAAAACATCAACCTTTGATTATATGAAGTGAAATAATGAGTATATTATAAAATGAAAAGTATGCAAATGAATTAAAATACATACAAGAAACAAAAAAAAATAGTAACTCATAATCAAATGAAACATTTTGAAAATATTTTAATCATAAAATATCATTTTGGAGGGTAAAAAAATCTTAACAAATCCTCTAATATCTAACTTTCCCTTGTAAAAAATAAGTTTTCAATTCTATAAGATAGAAATTCATTAATTATTAAGTTTTCTAAAAAAATAATGAGAAAAAAAAAATCTAAATGTACATAATGATAATATATATAACATTGTTATCATGTTATAGTTCTCTGATATGTTTAACATTGAAATACTATTAATTTTTAGATTATGATAGGTTTTATTCCTCTAAACAAATCCATATAATAGATTTAAATGAAAATACAACTTTAATATAGAACTACTAGACATTTACATTTCCTTGAGTAGAACTATTCATAGAATTTTTCATTAATCATCAAAATAATTTGAATAGCCATTGTACATTTCAAGCATGTCTTCTTGCCCATTAAATTCATCATCTGAGCTACCATTAGATGACACTTCTGCTGAGATAGGTTGTTCTTCATGTGAAGGTTGGAAGACTCTTATTGATCTAGGATTATACTAAATGACAAATGACTTTGATCGTTATGTAGGATGACAACATAAAAATATTTGCTCACATTGGTCAGGAAAAACATATGGTTCATTTGTTTGCTCAAACCTGGTATGATTGATGATGCAAAAACCATTCTCATGCATATATGTTGTTGGATGATTTCCAACTACAATATTTCTAAACCACTTAGCTTCAAATAATACCACGTTGAAAGATATGAAGTTAAACTCTAAGATATCTTCGATTAATCCATAGTATCTCAAGGTGTCGGTTTTTATGTTTCCATCATGAACATGTGACTGAAAATCTACTGTAAAATATGTAGCAATTCCATAGTCAAATGTTTGTCGATTTTCATCTAGCTTCCGAACATGGTAATGAATACCCTTGCACCACAACCCCTTATAATGAGTCACCTTATTCTCTTCTAGTCCTTTTATAATGTCCAATACATGTGTTGTAACTCTTTCATCATTATTTCTACATGCCCTTGCTACTCTATCTCTCAAATATTTTAAACTCATAGCTGGAGGCCAATCCTTTTCAAATTTTCTCATTATTGTTGAATGTGAAGATGAATTATGACCACCTCGAGATACATATGACAAACAATGCCTTTTTTGGGCATCATGTTGTCTTTGATATTCCTCCCTCCATATTTTTGTGTGCTCACTGTTTCTTGAAACATATAATAATAAAGCCTCCATTTCAACAACATCTGCAATCATAAACATAAAACACATTATACCATCATAGTCACAAATAAAATTCGTGAACCATATGTAGATATAAGTTTAATCACCTTTAATTTCCCTAGTTTTTGCTCGTCCTGCGAATACATGTCCTTCAACTTTTTCACTTTCTTTTGAGTCCCATAGTTGTGGCCCTTCAATATTTAATTCTTTGCACAATTCAGTGAGATAAACTGTGGATTTGAACAACATGTACCCTTGAAGCATGGAACCTTCATAACGAGCCTTTTACTATACAAAATTTTTCAAAACCTTTAAATAGCTCGTTCAATAGGAAACATTGTCCTTGTTTGAACTGGTCCACACAACTCTATTTCATGTAAGAGGTGCACAATGTAGTGTTCCTGTGCATTGAAGAAACTTGTTGGGAAGTATTTTTGCATGTCACACATCAAAATGGGGAGTTCTTTCTTCCACATATTTAAGTCTTTGTTGTGTATCTCTGTTGAAGTGATCCACCTAGAATAGAATTAATTAATTTAAGCCCGCGATTTGTGTAAAGAAAAAAAAAATTATAGATGAACAATTTTCTAGTATATCACATTGTACTTGAAGAGACCTTTTTCTTTATACAGGCCATGCATCATACCTAAAAAATCTACTTAGCTTGTATATTGTCCTCCTAATGTTGTCATCGAGATTATTTGGAAGGTTGGCAGGTAATAGATACTACAATTAGAATGTTAAAATTAATCAATTACTCATGTTATATAATTATTTTTTAAATAAAAGAACTTTAAAATCACATAATAGATAATATAGTTAATGTCGATCAATGTGCACATACCCTAAGGAAATTATGCCAATCATGGGTCTTCATTCCAACAAGTTCATTTCCTTTTGAGAATGCATTCTTAAAATTTACTCCAAAACCTGTTGGGAATCTTACTGATTTTATGGATTTAATCATCTGCTCTTTCCCCTCCTTTGTGAGAGGCCATGGATCAGCTACAAAGTTACAATCATCATTTGGCCAAAGGTGAGGCATTCTTCCTACTTCTTTGAGGTCCATCCTCACTTGTAGCTTATTTAGTTTCCTCCAATGTATTGAACTCTTCTCAAATAACATATTATGTAAACAAACAAATACATTCTTCCCTATGTGCATTGTATCAAACAAGTGAACAATAGGTAGGTCTTCATAATATGACAACTTTGAAAACCATGGGGGTAGGTTGTTGATAGCAATTAACCATGGGGGTAGGTTGTTGATAACCATGGGGGTTGGTTGTTGTTGATAGCAATTACTGGACATGTAGACCATTGTGTTGATTGATTTCCATAAGGATTCACACCATCTAATGCTAATGATATTCTTGCATTTCGTGGCTCATATTTGAAAATTGGCCACTTCTCCTCGATCTTATGCCATGCCACTCCATCAACCGACATCCTCATAACACCATCTGTGCTCCTTCCCCTCACATGATAATCCATGAGCTGTGACATTTCCTTACATCCAAATAACCTCTCAAATTGTGGGGCTAAAGGTATGTGATGTAGTACCTTTCTTCCTACCTTTTTTGATGATGTACTTATATGGTACCTTTTCTCACCACATTCTGGACATTCATCCAAGGATTCCTTACTATCTCCATAATATAGGATGCAATCATTGGGACATGCATCATATGTCTTGGAACCATCCATACCTAATTTTTTTGTCAATGACATGATCTCATTTTTTTATTTAGGCAATTTGTTATTAATTGGAAGGAGTAGACCTAATAACAACCTGTGACAGTACCATCAACAATGATAAGATATAGTTTAGAGTGGAATTATACTTTTGGAAACATCTATTAAAAAAAACTTGAAATTTCCATTTTGTACAAAAACACTTATTGTAGAAGATCAGTGAAACTATTGTTTGTCCATCCATGGACAACTTTTAAGTTAAGAAGGGGTAACAAAAGTTGCAATATGGAGCATTGTGCACCAGGGTATAGTGGTGTCCTTTCCATATGTATAATATCATTATCATGAGGTTGTCCATCAACGTGTATGTTAATTGAATCTAGAATTTCTCTTGCATTGGATTCAATAATTATTTGTTCTTCTACATGTGCACGGTCGTCGTTAGAACCATCCATGTAATCGTTATGTATACTGTCATTATTGGGGCTATGATTAACATTATCTTCACCAATGATGTTGGGTAAACCATTACCACTTCCAATTGTTAAATCATTATTTTGAATTCTTGCGGACATTTCCATATTCATTTCTTCGTAATTCTCCAAAAAACCTTGCATGGGACCATTTAATAATAAATGGTCCCTCTCAACATGTCGTTTTTGGCGTCTTCTACCATAGCAGCGATTGCATGAGCAGTAGACATCCATTTTCCACCATTCATATGTGCCATATTCAGGGTTGTTGTTCATGTTTTACACTGAAACCTAAAAAAATTCAACAAAGAAGCTTACTCATATTAGTCTCATAATATATAAATATGTGGTCTCAAAGGTTTTCAATTAAATAAAATAGTGTAATAAATAACTAAAACTAAAATTTCATAGAGAAAAATAGACTGCATAGAATCTCAAACTATTTCCTCTCTCCTAAGATACATTTAAGAGTTAAAAGCAATCCATCAAGAGTTATGAGATAATCCATCAATCTAAAAGAAATGATTTAAATTCATCAATACACATTAATTCAATTCAAGTATGATACACCCATGATTTCTACTCAACATATTTAAAACCAATAGGATAAATCCATTATTGTTTCTTCTCCTCTGATGATTAAACAACAATGCCTCCTGAACCTATCACAGTTGCTCTTAATGATTTCGTGAAATCATGGTGGATTTTTTGGTAGAGTAACGGGCTAAAATACCACCTGTGGCAATGCCCTCTTCAAGCAAGGATGAACATAAGATAAATGTCAGAAGAGCATTCAAAGAGAGTGCCCAAAACTAATCTATAACAACAATCAAAGTTGCACCCTAGATCATCATCTACACCAATGAAATAGCCCATGAAATGAGTTGTAAAGGCATCTAATAAAGTGAACCAATTGTGACTAACGTTTTGTACATAAAAGCATGATGATGTTAAGGTAGGTACCCAAATGTTCAGAATCCTTCCAATGAACACAATAATGAGTTCAGAGTTCACAAGTACATACAGCTTGACAGCTTAATTCCCACCTCAAATAGCGGTCACAGGCACAAATAACTGAGCAAGACAACCTGGTCTGAGTGCAAGGCCCAATGGAAGCTTGCAGCTCCCACTATAGCTGCTACTATCTTGTAGTACATGTTTACTGTTGTGGCAGAATTGAGGGCAGGCCACTTGGGGCAGTTCGAGTTGGATGCATTGGCTGCTAGTCTTGATGGCTGAGGAAGGGGTGTTGACCATTGTAAAATGGCTGATGATGTCATATGGGGGCTAACTAGGGCTGAGGGGGCCTGGATGTTGATATTGGGGAAGTGTGGGAGCAAAGCAGCCCCACATTTTTTCCATCCAAGGTTGCCCCACTTTCTTACCATCCAAGGTTGAAGGACAAAAATTATGGAGAGAACCTTGACTGTTTGGCTGAATCTGGGGAGCTAAACTAAGTTTAGTACCCCGAGGAACTGTCAAAGCAAAACTAGCTCAGGTAGGTAAAGCATTTCTGTTATGAAGTTTGAACAACGCTTGTAACATGACCTCTTCTTTGTTAATCAAGGTTTTCATTGATGTCAATGTGGCATTGACCGAGATGTCAATATTCTTGAGATGGCTGGTTCAAGATGATGATGTCATGCCATCAATGAAGATGTCAAATCACGAAGAAGTCAAACCACTAATGAAAGAAGCCCTAAGAAGTCCTTGACCTAATGTTGCATGCACTTGATGATCTAGATCTTAACCCTTGTTGTTATGTGATGACGTCATACACTTTTATACTTGATGATGACATTTGATGATCATGGTTGGAGATCATTTGAGGGTTGGAAAACTATTTTTGGAGTTCTCCTAATAATGATGCACTATAACATATCACTACACCATTATGTGATGACATGGGTGATGCACTCATTGCTGGACATTATCATGATGACATGGATGTCATACATGTTCCTATTATGATGAAGAAGCCAAATAATGGAGAAGACAAACAATGGAGAAGCAAAACAAAGAAGCCATACTGTACTAATCATTTTCTGCACTAAATAATTCAAGAGCAGTCACAAAGAAAAAAAAAATTCACCACCTTAGAGGCAACCTTTCAAAATGGATCCTATACCATATTGTAGAGTATATTTTACCCTTTCTAACGAGCCCTTACTTGCCCCGAAACTCCAAATAGTTTGGGAGATATTGATTTTTTAAGTTAAGGAAATTAACTGTGACATTGAGCCGACCTAAGTCGACTTGTGTAGGCTTGAAATGTTGTCCAAGAGACATGTATCTTCGTCAAATGTAAAACCAGTATAAATAGAAATCCGTACTCTTCATTTTATTCATTTTATTTTGGTCAAGATTTCAGAGAATAATCACAGAAGGTGAACTGAGGCCGAGGAGAAGTGTATTAGATGGGTTAAATCTATTTTAAGGGTTAAAAACATCATAACAGAGGAAGTAGTGTTGAACAATCCTAAGCAAACCTCAGACAGTTGACTGTGGAGACAGACCTTGCTAATTGCAAACCTTAACAGTAGTCATCACTTGAGCTCGGACCAAGTCATAGACTAGTGGAACGGTCCTGTGCAGGCATAAACGCAGAGAAGAGTTCAAAGGAGGCTAAGGAAGGAAGGTTGTTTAGGCATTTTCAGTGTTAAGGTTCAAGCTCGGACTTGTTAGAAAGACTCGGACAAAATTGTGATTGCAGAACTAACCTATGGACAGAACTGTTCATGACAGTTTAAAGGCCAAGGGGCCTAGTCTAAGGCTCTCTCTTCAAGTCGCGGGTTGACAGCCCACCTGAAGGCTCACTACAACTCGGAATTGCAGGCTTAATAAGACAGTCACATTTGAAAAGGGTTCAAACTGTTTGTCTTTTATTAAGGCTTCCTCCATTACGGAAGTAGACAGGTGTGAGTTTCTTGTGGGTGTAGAACTTAAAGAACAATCACCCACAGTAATATCGCAGATCTGCACCTAGTCCTGTAGCTTGTCAGTACATAATTTTGTTGCTACTACAATGAATACTTGTGTACAGTCACTCACCTTGGATTGTGGAAGAAACATGATTTGGGTTGGCAAGAAGGCTTAACACTTATACTCTCTGACAGGGCTAAAGTAGTGAAGCTTGGATTGAAGTATAGAAGTTGACAGTCACCAAAGGAAACTCGAACTATACTTTGACTAGTGGATACTTAGCCTTTAAAGGCTCAGTCCTATGGCAAACCTTTTTTTTAAGGGCACCTTCAAAATCCCTCATGAAGTAGTCTTGGAATAAACAAAAGCAATGGTTGAAGTACTTGCTGGATTAGCAGCATTATAAATCACTTGGAACAGTCATCTCCAAAGAAAATATTTGAAGATACCTTGAAGATATTATGGGACATTCCTTGATCTAAGTGTTGAAGCCTTGTGAAGACTAAACTTGGACAAGACATTGGAGTAGCTCTTTGAAGTTTCTTGGAGAAAAATTGATATACATCTTGAAGTTGGTCTTGGAGATATTACAGGAGACCATGATGCATTGAAGCCATCATGAGGTGACTTTGGATATCTTTGGTTGGGTATCATGAAGAGCAGTGGCGACAGTGTATTGGACATTTGCAACTTTGTTGTGTATCAATGCCATTACATTTATCTTGTTTTTGGTAAAAGACAAGTCACTTTGGCAGTTTTTTGGCTTTGTTATTTGTGTTTCTAATGGTGGCAGGGTTATCAAAACAAGAACAGAGCTGGCTAAACCAGCCAAGTAGACCAGTTCTGGGGTTTTCTAGGTAGAATTTCCAAGAGAAGGAATGAAATCACAAGGAATGTATCCAAGTTTCCATCATGCAAGGGACTGTTATAATTCTAGTTTGGGAATATGTCAGAGTTGGGCTCAATAACTCATAGCGGCTTCAAATCAAATCTGCAAACCATTATTGTAGAATCCTCCTTCAACATCTAATGGAATTAGCCATCAAAGAGGAGAGCAGATTCAAGACTGTTTATGTGAATTTGGAGGAACTACATCTATAAAAGGAACAAAAATTATTATTAGAATTTGAGACACAGTGAAAAGAGATGAATTATCTGCCAAGCTTGATAAGGCCTATACTTTTGAACTTTAATCATCAGATCTTCTTGTAGAAATATCTGTGTCAATCCCCTTATAGAAGTGCATCCAACAGTTGGAGGAACATATTTTGTACTTAAATTTTAGGGATTCTTTTGGGGCAAGTTGCCATAAAATGGCCTAAGCCATTACAGATATTGCACTTGAAAGGGATGTTTTAATAGTCCATATTTTGAGTCCATGGGAAGCCCTCGAGATAGAAATGATTCTGTCTAACAAATTTTTATTTGAGCTTAGTCCAACACAATCTAGCACAGGTGAATAAACCTCCCCTGTTTCTGCTATATGAGACTAGATATCTACACATAGGGTTGTTGATTTCTCCCACAACGTCTTCCTTCCAGAAGTGAAGGGGAAATTCACAAGCCTGATCCTAATGGTATCGGTGGTAATAGTAAAGGTGGATCTAATCACAGGGATGTCTAAAGCTACAATGAATATGTATGCACTTTGTAAACTTAAAAGTTAGTGCCCATTTAACTTGAGTCTGCAACATAAATAAAACTTTGTTATTAATTTTTTCCTTATTGCATTGTTGGTGGGTAAATTTTTTAGTGGCATTTAGGATGAGTAATCGATTTGGTGAAACAAGTTTGGAAGAATGAATGCCATGCATAATATACCATAGGGTATGCCTATATTTTTGTCATGTAATGCCCTCTTTGCATCGTCATGGTATAATATTTTTATCATTGTTGTTTATCATCGTTATGGAATCATGGTATGCTCTGTTTTGTTTACATATTGGTCCTATTAAATCCCCCCACCCTCCCCCCATAAGACATTGTTGATTTTGGAGTGCTTTCATACCCCATTTGTTTGCAAAAAACAGAGAGGCACATTCCATGGCTGGACTACAACTCTAATGAGAATTCTAAAACCCAAATAAAATGTTAATTGAATCTATGCTATAACCTATAATGGTAGCCTTGCAAACTTGAATCTATCATTGCAAGGCTACCATTTTGAAATTGCCAGGGAGAAATCAACATGATTTCCTGTTATCTACTCAAACCTTTAGAAATAACCTATTATAACACCAAAAGGTGAGTGATAGAATGCCCCTACCAAACGTGAGAAAATTTCCTTGAGTTACCTTTTTATAAGTGACTGAGAGTGGACAAATATGTTGCTGTCTTGCACTTTTCAGACCTCCAAAAGTGGAAAATTACAGAAAATTGACAAGCAAAAGTTCACTTGGAGGCCACCCACATGTGTCAAAACACACTAGATCAATAGATCTGTGGGTGGGGAACCTTGAGCATCGAGTTAATATCTATAAAAATAGCCAAACGAAGTTAATATCTGCAAGTAAAAATGAAGTTAAGATCTGCAAGTAAAAACGAAGTTTTCAGCTATTTGTAAACTACATGCAACAGAAAGGGATTGATTCCCCCTAGGGTCAAAACCCAGAACAATAAAATCTACTTTCTAATAGCTATGAATGTCTATTTTTACCCTAGAAAATTGATAATAAGCTATAAATTCAGATCTGGAATAAAACAAAGGGTTAAAACTTAAAATGTAATTTATACCTGCTCAAACCCTTAGATGAAATATTTGCTAGATCTGTCGAAGAAATGTTGTAATAAAGTAGAGATCTTGCCATTGCTTTTACTTCCAGAGTGTCGGATCAAGATTAAAACTCTATCTTTGTTAGCTATGCATGTTGGATTAGAAAAATGGATTGGAGTCTAGCTAATTATCACATCCCCATAGTCTAGAACATTGATACAATCTGTGGATTTTGCAATGAAAGATCCCTCTTGGGGAGAAGTCTCCAACCACTAGGTCAACTATGAATGAAATCGCTTCCTTACTGAAGGAACCCTCGATAATTCTTTGTCCAACAAATGGATTTTACAAACACTTGGCATTGGCAAAGGGGAGATGAGGTCTAGCACCTTGATCCCTCCTTCCATGTGACAACCGTGACCCTCAATGGATTCACCCAGTAGCCTTGCAATAACCTAGAATTTGAATTAGAATGGATTCACCCTATCTATGCTATAACCTATAATGGTAGCCTTCCAATAACCTTACAAAATGGAGCAGCTTGTGCTGTTGTAGAGTGCTAAGGGTAAAATTTGAATTGATCTGACTATTTAGGTCTACAAGACAGTGCCCACTGTCTTTGTGGACCTCTTGAAGGCTTGTTGAGGTTAGCTACTGTAATTAATTCTCTGAGATCATCTATATTTATTAAAAAGAAGAAAACAGTTTTCTCAATAGGTTCTATTCTCAAGCATGACACTTTGAAGCAGCATGTCAAAGTTCAAACTGGATCTCAAAATGAGGTTCAGGTAAGTGCCCCTGTTGAATATGCTTTCACTGGCTACAGGTTTCAGCTATGAAACCAATTAGTAGAATGTTGTTATCCTTATGGATATTTATTATTTTCCCTAACCACAGTAGCAAGAGATGTGCAAAGTAATTAAAATGTATGTATGATTACTGGAATATTGATGGTTAATATCATTATCTATCTATCTAATCAATTCCAGACCAAGCTCACCTTTTTGGGGTTAATACACTCACAATTGGGCACAATCAGGAACGCAATGGAGCCAATTCACCAATATCTCAAATTCTGCAGACTAAGTGCAGCAGATTCTAACTCACAAAATTAAAACCAAAATATGGTACAACAACATAAATGGCCAAACATCACTCGGAGTCAAAGCACACAAGAGCTAGATTTCACAATCATAAGGAAAAATAGATTGGTGGTGGTGGTGGTGGTGTCTGAGTTGAAGTGGGATTTAAAACTTTTGTAATCTTGATATAATTTTTTGAATATTCAAATTATTTTGAAAACAATTATCTCTATTTATCTTAGACTATGTATGAATTTTCCATTGTAAAAATAGTTGATGGGTACTAATTTCTCGTGAAAAATCATAATTAAATCATCGTTTAATTGACAAACTATGCTGAGGGAAAACATTAAGTCGTGACAGATGCAGCTATAAAATTCTTGAAATTAGATCAGATTATATTTTCCAATAGTTAAATTAATTTGTATATTAGTATTATCTGGTTTGGTAAAACCTATTAAGCAATCTTTCATTACATTTCAAACTAAAAATCATTCATCTAAAGATAGACATGTTCCTATCAAAATACAATACACAATCTGGTTTGGCACAACTTATTAAGCAATCTTTTATTACATTTCAAACTAAAAAGCATTCCATATAAAGATAGACATGTTCCTATCAAAATACAGTCCACACAATTATCAAGATAGAATCTTGCCTACATTCCATTCCTTTCCTTTATCTTCTCAGTGACTCTTCCTCTTTGCATTTTTCTTTGAGTGAATCTTTGTCTTTGCATTTTCGAAAAAAAGACATCATTGTAGGCATAACATATAAATATTTCTTGTTAGGCTAAATATATCACGTCATTGTATCCTGGACTATAATCCTGGACATAAAAGAAGAACCATAAGTGGGAAAACAACCCTCAATGAATTACATTAATGGTTATGTTATCAACACATCATTGATTATGTTTTTTGGTAATTATTGTAATATCACTAGTTAGGTCTACGAACAACATCTATTTTTTTTTTTTGTGCTGCTGCTGGTGTGGCTGTTGCATTTCGTGCACTGATTGGTGGCGTGCTTTTTGCACTAGAAGAAATAGCAACATGGTATGTGAATAATTCCTTTGTCATTCAATTTCACAGAGTTGTTGAATGTGATCTCAATCACCCTTATTACACCCAATTACAACATCAGGATTTCACTTTCTCAACATGTGTCAGGCAAGGATGTGACCCTGTATTCAGGTAGTGTCAAACCACTATGGAATATATCTATGATGATAAGAACTATGGCTCATAAGTTATAAGACAAAAGTTGTTGCACATGTAGATTTTTCTTTGACACCATTAAACAAAAGAAAAGAGTAAAATATAATGGTTTTGAATTCCTTTCTTAGGTGGCGAAGTGCTCTTCTTTGGAGGACATTTTTCACCACAGCAGTGGTCTCTGTGGTGCTGAAGGAATTCATAACTTACTGTGAAGGTGGAAACTGTGGCCTCTTGGGAAATGGTTGCCTGATAATGTTTGATGTGATTTTTGTGACATTCAAGTATCGATTTGTTGATCTGCTTCTTGCGCTGATACTTGGAATTACTAGAGGAATAGTGGGAGCAGTCTACAACTACCTTCTTGGGAAGACTCTGAGGGTCTATTCCCTCATCAATTGGTATGTTTTTAGAAAATGCTATTGCATTAGAGTCCTAAACCTTTTTTTCAATTTGAAAAATCTCTATGGATTTTATGTAGAGTGTTCATGACTAGCATGGGTATATAATATTGACATAGGAAGGGACCTATATCTAAAATGCTTCTTGCCTCTACTGTCTCCATATTTACACCTTGTTGTATATTTGGACTTCCATGGCTTTCAAAATGCAAGCCTTGTCCAACAGCGGAAATGATCAGCGAAGAATGTCCTAGTACTGACAACAGAGGAAACTTCAAGCCATTCAACTATCCAGCAGATCATTATAATGACCTTGCAAGCTTGCTTTTCACTACAAATGCTAGTGCCATTAAAAATATCTTCGGCTCTAGAACAGGGGATGAATTTCATCAATCATCATTGATGCTCTAATTTTTGGCTATTTTCACATTGGCACCAGTAACATATGGACTCTCACTCCCATTGGGTCTCTTCATACCCCTAATTTTAATAGGTTCCACATATGGTCGTTCCCTTGGGCAATTGATTGGATCCTTCACAGAAACTGATCAGGGGCTTTGTGCTGTGCTTGGTGCAGCTTCTTTTCTCGGGGGCTCAATGAGGGTGACAGTTTCATTGTGTGTTGTCCTCTTGGAGCTAACAAATAACTTGTCATTTCTCCCTTCCATTATGTTTGTCCTGTTAATATCAAAGAGAGTAGCTGATGCTTTCAACAACAGTGTGTATGATATGATTGTGCACTTGAAGGGGTTTCCATTCTTGGAAGAACATACTGAACCATATATGAGGAACCTGACAGACGGTGATGTTATTACAGGTCAATTGGTAACCTTTTCTGGAATAGAAAAAGTTGGAAACATTGTAGACATTTTGATGAATACCAAACACAATGGCTTCCCTATCATAGATGAACTTCCTCCTTCAGAAAGTCCAGTCTTGTATGGCCTTGTACTTAGGTCACATTTATTAGTTTTCCTGAAGAGGAAAGAATTTCAACCTTCACAGACTCTTCTTTCTAGAGAATTAACTGAGAATTTCTCTGTAGAATTTGCAAAACAAGGTTCAGTAAGAGGCCTCATGATTGAAGACATTGACATAAGTGAGGAGGAACAGGAAATGTATATTGATTTCCATCCATTTTGCAATACCTCACCATACAATGTTGTTGAGAACTCGTCATTGGAAAAGGCATTCTTCCTTTTTAGGAGTCTAGGATTTACTTCTACATATGAAAAGGATTTTACATATGTTTTGATGAAGCATTCAGATGTGCACAAGGAGGGACTATATGTTTATGAAGCATGTGGATGGAAATTTCTTGACAGCTCCAAGACAACAATTTTTCACAAGCTATTGTTCAAGGATCAAATCAATACAAACCACCAGCTTATGAGTACTTTTAATTCAGCAGTTGAATTCTAAGAAGGTTTTTGCAGCCCGAAACAAGTGGATCTGCAATACAAGATATCTCATGAATCATCTATGCAAAAGGTGAAGGCAGAAGAAGAAAAACTGTATAGGGTGATTCCGGGAGCTAGTAAGCAGGATACCACAACGTCTTCACTATCATTAGCCAAACATTTTATTAAGAAATAACCCTACAGTTAATTGTTGAAAATGGAAAGGTTCGACTTCAGGACTGTTTACAGAGAAAATAAAAACCTCCAGACATTTCATATTTCAAGAGTTGCAATATAACCATACGAGAACCTGGCAATGTTGGAAGCCTAGCCTTCTTCAACTTTGAAGTCATTATGGAAAAGAAAGTAATGAATGCAGAAGTGGTTTAAATGAACAGTTATGATTAAACTTTAATGGAGTTATGATTATAGCACAAGACTTGATACAGATCACTAAACACTAGCCATCTTGATGCATAAGCTATTAGGAGAGAATAAGAGCTCTATTCTACTAGATGTCACGGCCTCCTTTAGAGTTAACATCTGTTATAAATGTTCAACATCTGAACCTTCCTACAGTTTGACAACCTTGTTATGAAATGATTTATGTAATTGTGTTTCAGATCGATAGATTATATTTTGTTTAACCATGATATGCCATGTTACAACTATTATTTTTCCATATTATTTTTGACAGAGTTGCTCTTTGATTTATCAATTATTTTCATTAATAGTCTTTTATCTGGTGCTTATAGTGGTCATATTATTTATGAAAATGTTTCCCTTTTTTTCAGTGACAAATTTTTTTTGGTGTCTACTACAACAAATTCTAGCATCCACAAAGTGTAAATTCCCAAGAATATTCTTGTGTAACGTAGCAAGGTTACCCACTGTCACCTCAGTAGATCTTCCTCTTACATTTGGCTGGCTCTTCTCCGAGATAAGGGTGGTATCCCTAAGTAGGATTGCTAAGGAAATTGAGTGAATGCTAATGAGGGGGTGTGCTCCATCTAAGTGTTGTACCATGTAAACAAAAAATGTTCATTGTAGCTAAACTCCCCAATGATACCAACATGACAACAAAATATAAGCTCTACCTAGGCTTGAACCCATGTTGCACCACTTTCAAGGGTCTAATACATCATCCAACCTTATAAAGAGAATTAATTTCTCAAGCAAGATCTCAGCCCAAGAATTATTAGATGAGGAAACTTATTCTAGTGTTAAATTTCAAGAATATTCTCATGAAATTACTGCTCTTCTGCCACTAACTTAACCTCCAACATCGTTGCACAAGAAATTAATGTCCAATGTGCTAGCAGTTTCTATTCTTACAAAGATGAATGGACCTCTTGCCCTAGGTACAGTGATCTCAAAAGATAAACTTTAATGGAGTTATGATTATAGCACAAGACTTGATAAAGATCACTAAACACTAGCCATCTTGATGCGTAAGCTATTAGGAGAGAATGAGAGCTCTATTCTGCTGGATGTCACGACCTCCTTTAGAGTTAACATCTGTCATAAATGTTCAACATATGAACCTTCCTACAGTTTGACAACCTTGTTATGAAATGATTTATGTAATTGTGTTTCATATCTATAGATTAGATTTTGTTTGACCATGATATGCCATGTTACAACTATTATTTTTCCATATTGTTTTTGACAGAGTTTCTCTTTGATTTATCAATTATTTTCATTAACAATCTTTTATCTGGTGCTTATAGTGGTCATATTATTTATCAAAAGGTTTCCCTTTTTTTCAATGACAATTTTTTTTTGGTGCTTGCTACAACAAATTCTAGCATCCACAAAGTGTAAAGTCCCAAGCATATTATTGTGTAATGTAGCAAGGCTACCCACTGTCACCTCATTAGCTCTTCCTCTTACATTTGGCTGGCTCTTCTCCAAGATAAGGGGGGTATCCCTAAGTAGGATTTCTAAGGCAATTGAGTGAATGCTAATGAGGGGGTGTGCTCCATCTAATTGTTGTACCATGTAAACAAAAAATGTTCATTGTAGCTAAACTCCCCAATGACACCAACATGACAAAAAAATATAAGCTCTACCTAGGCTTGAACCCATGTTGCACCACTGTCAAGGGTCTAATACATCATCCAACCTTATAAAGAGAATTACTTTCTCAAGCAAGATATCAGCCCAAGAATTATTAGATGATGAAACTTATTCTAGTGTTAAATGTCAAGAATATTCTCATGAAGTTACTGCTCTTCTTCCACTAACTTAACCTCCAACATCATTGCACAAGAAATTAATGTCCAATGTGCTAGCAGTTTCTATTCTTACAAAGATGAATGGACCTCCTACCCCAGCCACAGTGATCTCAAAAGATAAAGTTTAATGGAGTTATGATTATAGCACAAGACTTGATACAAATCACTAAACACTAGCCATCTTGATGCGTAAGCTATTAGGAGAGAATGAGAGCTCTATTCTGCTGGATGTCACGGCCTCCTTTAGAGATAAAATCTGTTATAAATGTTCAACATATGAACCTTCCTACAGTTTGACAACCTTGTTTTGAAATTATTTATGTAATTTTGTTTCAGATCTATAGATTAGATTTTGTTTGACCATGATATGCCATGTTACAACTATTATTTTTCCATATTATTTTTGACATAGTTTCTCTTTGATTTATCAATTATTTTCATTAAAAATCTTTTATCTGGTGCTTATAGTGGTCATATTATTTATCAAAAGGTTTCCCTTTTTTTAAGTGAAAATTTATTTTTGGTGTCTACTACAACAAATTCTAGCATCCACAAAGTGTAAAGTCCCAAGCATATTCTTGTGTAACGTAGCAAGGCTACCCACTGTCACCTCAGTAGCTCTTCCTCTTACATTTGGCTAGCTCTTCTCCGAGATAAGGGGGGTATCCCTAAGTAGGATTGCTAAGGCAATTGAGTGAATACTAATGAGGGGGTGTGCTCCATCTAAGTGTTGTACCATGTAAAACAAAAAATGTTCATTGTAGCTAAACTCCCCAATGATACCAACTTGACAACAAAATATAAGCTAAACCTAGGCTTGAACCCATGTTGCACCATTGTCAAGGGTCTAATACATCATCCAAACTTATAAAGAGAATTACTTTCTCAAGCAAGATCTCAGCCCAAGAATTATTAGATGAGGAAACTTATTCTAGTGTTAAATGTTAAGAATATTCTCTTGAAATTATTGCTCTTCTACCACTAACTTAACCTCCAACATCATTGCACACGAAATTAATGTCCAATGTGTTAGAAGTTTCTATTCTTACAAAGATGAATGGACCTCCTGCCCTAGCCACAGTGATCTCAAAAGATAAACTTTAATGGAGTTATGATTGTGCAACACAGACTGATAGAATTATTGAACATTAAAGATCTTGATGTGTAAGCTATTATAGGACAAAGAGAGCCTTTGTCCTTACTGGATGTCACGACTTCCTCTTTTAGGAGTTAAGACTGTTATAAAGTTCACATCTGAATCCTTGCATGCTACTTTGATAACCTTATTATGAAATTATAATCGTGTTTAATTGTTAGATTAGATATTACTAACCATGATACAAATAAAACTGTTATTTAATATGTCATTTTCTGATGTATCCTTCTTTGATTATTTGAATATTGTCAATTTTTTCTGTCCTGAAGTTTATAGTATTATTACTAATAAAGTTTCTTTTCCTTTATTAATGCTGTTAAGTCATTAGCAACAAATTCTAGCATCCACAAAGTGTAAAGTCCCAAGCATATTCTTGTGTAACGTAGCAAGGTTGCCCACTTTCACCTCAGTAGCGCTTCCTCTTACATTTGGTTGGCTCTTCTCCGAGATAAGGGGGGTATCCCTAAGTAGGATTGCTAAGGCAATTGAGTGAATGCTAATGAGGTGGTGTGCTCCATCTAAGTGTTGTACCATGTAAACAAAAAATGTTCATTGTAGCTAAACTCTCCAATGATACCAACATGACAACAAAATATAAGCTCTACCTAGGCTTGAACCCATGTTGCACCACTGTCAAGGGTCTAATACATCATCCAACCTTATAAAGAGAATTAATTTCTCAAGCAAGATCTCAGGCCAAGAATTATTAGATGAGGAAACTTATTCTAGCGTTAAATGTCAATAATATTCTCATGAAATTACTGCTCTTCTGCCACTAACTTAACCTCCAACATCGTTGCACAAGAAATTAAAGTCCAATGTGCTAGAAGTTTCTATTCTTACAAAGATGAATGGACCTCCTGCCCTAGCCACAGTGATCTCAAAAGATAGTGCAAGAAATCGGAGTGGTTACTTGTCCTAGAAGGAGATTCTCTTTTTGTTCTAGGCCACAGAGAAGGATTTACTTCTACAACAACTCGAAAATGTCTGTCTTGAGGCCTAGTTTAGGCCACATCCATCCTAACATACAATACAGTTAAGATCAAATATATTTTGGTGTAATCACTTGGTTAATCGTACACAATACAACCAGTATCTATTAAGGGCATTGTGTTTCTAACATACTCTCTGTCGTTTTGGTGACCATGGTTTGGAGCTACAAAGGCTACAAAGATTTCCCCAAGGATTTCCTTTTGCAGCTAAAAAGGCTGTGGAAAGACTTTTACATATGTTTTGATGAAGCATTCAAAGGTGCACAAGGAGGGACTATATGTTTATGAAGCATGTGGCTGGAAATTTCTAGACAGCTCCAAGACAACAATTTTTCACAAGCTATTGTTCAAGGATCAAAGCAATACAAACCACCAACTTATGAGTACTTTTAATTCAACAATTGAATTCTAAGAAGGTTTTTGCAGCCCGAAATAGGTGAATCTGCAATACAAGATAGCTCTCGAAACATGTGGATCTACTTATGAGTACTTTACTAGCTCCTGAAACATAGAAAAAAACCCTTGTTACATTAAAAGCTCATATAATGTTTTTTACAAAAATGAATTTATGGATGTTGCATCAGTAGTCACAACAGGTAGTGTCTTTAAATTCATAATTCTTGATGTACCTTTTATTGTCTAGTAATAAAATATAAGACACATTTTACCCAAGGGAAAAAAGGGGGAAAGGTGACCATAATAAGAACTAGTCACTAGAGAGGCCTCAAATCTTGAACACTAGAAGCAGGAAAGTCAAATTTTAAATATAAACAAAGAGAATGTAATCTAAGCCGCTACAGCAGGGACTCGCATCCATGATTTATCAAATTATCAAGTTATAGAAAAACTTATAAATCTTTAAGTGAAACTAATCATAGCCAACTGTGGCATTTCAATGAGTCCTAACTATTCTCCTTTGTCCTCCATTGTACTTCAAACTTAAGTTTTATGCATTAAAAAAATCTTGGCATGTGACTTGCTAGATCACTGTAGCACCCTTTTTGGTATAACTGTTGCAAGTTGCCAAACTGAATCGTACCAATGTTGGAAATCCAAATGCTGGATGTTTATTTTCTTCCAGCCAGGCTTTTGTTTCAGGATCTGTACAGAAAACTGGCTTAGAGAAATAGATATAGGACTTGAGGGCACAAGAGGCAGAATAAATAATCACTAGTAACAATTGAAATTGATGATAGGGAAAGAAAATTCAAAAGAGAATATACCCCCTGGATATCCTGAGCCAAAGTATACCACAAGGTCTTCACTAGCTCCCGCAATACAATATAAACAGATTCCATGATAAAAGTTGTAATTATATAGAAAAAATTCCCAGCCCCGAGAGCAAAAAAATTGGCGCCAAATAACCAACACATCCAGTTTGGGTAAGAACAACCAGTTTTCCTCTGTTCTTGGGCTTTCATACGGTATCAAGTTCAACTTTGGGGAATTCGGTATGCCCTCAAAACCTCAACCTCGTCTTCCTCAACAGTCGAACAACGAGTTTTCTTGGGTTTTCTTACGGTGTCAAGTTCGACTTTGGGCTTTCATACGGTGTCAAGTTCGACTTTGGAGACTTCGAAATTCTCTTAAAACCTCAACCTCGTCTTCCTAAACAGTTGAAAAATGAGTACCTCAACCTCATCTTCCTGAACAGTCGAAGAGAGAGTACCTCAACCTCGTCTTTGTCTTCCTAAACAATCGAACAGGGGCTTTCTTACACTTTTGGCTTTTATTTGTTTTAATGAAATTGAACAGGGGCTTCGAACAGGGGCTTATAATTTTTTTAATGAAATCAACCCATGCCATCAAAATTTTACAAAATCTTATGTGGCATGCCATCTGTTACACAACATTTTGTCACCGTCCCTACAATCCCTCGCCCCACATATTGGAGGGTCTTTCCCGTGACCTGTGAGCAGTGTCATACTCTACAAACACCTTCTTTGCATCCTTCTGCATAAGGACAACATTTCTCCTGTTGAACATTTCCTCAGAAAGCCCACAAAAACCTATGTTTTGGCATTGGCGCGGGTAGCCAGTTCACCCCTCGTGCCAATGTGGAGGATGTACACTAGAGGTCGCGCCAACTGGCGCTTTGTCTCTTTTTGTGCCCGCGCTAGCCTTTTTGGGAATGTTTTTTAACAAATTAGAGGCGGAAGTTTCCTTTAACCACCTCAGGGATGAGTCACAGGAAGTGGTTAACCTGATGGGCCACGGATCTCCCTCTTTAGGTAGTGGTTTCCTCCTCCCATGGAACACTCCTAGAAGATAGGTCTCCCTTCCATGATTATAGGGATCCTAACCTCTCCCTTTATGAAAGCTAGTTGAACATATAGCCAAGAAGCTGAACTTGGAGAAGAGATACTATAGCTGAGTAATATCTATTGAGAAGGTAGAACCAAGGAGAATTCTGTAGAAAGAGCCCAGTCTGAATTCCCAACGAGCTTTGTGAGACGCGCTCCGCTGGAACCCAGTTGGAGGAGACCACAACGTCGAAGCTTGGTTGTACTCTTCCATCTTCCTTTCGTTAATATACTCGACTATGGTATTGGTTCCATCTTTGTGTTGAGTTTATTGATGTATTGATTTAGTCTTCTTCGACTGACTGATAGTTACAGATGCAAAATAGTATGTTGTGTATCATCTTTGTTTCATGTGTATGTGCAGGTATCCTAGCATGAGAACGAGCGGATCGTGATCTGTCAAACCAGGAGCGAGAGACAGCCACTCTTCTGACGACAACAACAGCGCAGGATATACGGTAAGTTATCTATCGAATCTTTGTCCATTCGTTAACCAGGAATTGATGTCATAGCATGTCTTGTTTGCGGCTAGACCCACTCTAGGGCTAGTGGGATCACCTCTGTCCGCAAAGGGGATTTACCTCACCAACAAATTGGCGACTCCACTGGGGATCAGTGCGAGTTTGTCTTTCATAAATTAGGTCTTCCTCTTGGTATTTGCTTGCTTAGATTGCCTTTTCTAGTTGTTTTGCTAAGTCTTAGACCCCTGTTCAGCCCAGAGGATCAGATCTGACCTCTCTTTTTCCAAATTTTTCATTTTTCTAAGGTTTTCTTGATTGGCGTGGTTTCTAGTCTGACAGTCACGCCCACTGGCGCGTGTTGCCAGTTCATCACCCACACCATCTCTTGTCTGGCACGGATTACAGCCAGACAATCGCTCCATTTGCTGTAGGTGCTAGGGTTTTCCTTGTTTTGGAGTTTTGGGTCCATACTGGTGTCTCTGGGTGTTTTCTTGACTTGTTTTGAGTGCTTTGGGATTGTTTGTGACTATGAACAGCCTCATTCCTTCGGTTGTTTGTCCATTTCTTTCAGCATCGTGGCCTTAGGTATTTCTAGTGCTTTGGTATGCTGAGCCTCCTATAGGAGTTTGGGTCTTTTGTTTCGTGGTCACCTTCGTTATTTGCTTGATTGCATTCAGCTCCCTGGATCCATTTTGAGTGATTTCATTTGGTGGAATGAGTCTTGAGTGAGTCTTGCCTCTTTCATTCAGTTTTGCTTCTTGTCACTCCAAGCATAGCTCACATTGCTTGTATGGGTATGTTTCCACATCTTTCTTCGATTTGAGAGATTGTGACATTGGTTTGAGTTTTTGTTTTGTTTGCTTGTGAGTTGATTGAATTGTTTCGATTCGACTCTTGCATTGGCATTCTCGAACTAGTGTGAAAATTCGTTTTACGTGTCATTTAGCGCATTGTTTGCTCTATTACATTGAAAAATCAAAAAATATCTTTTGTGCTTCCATTCTTATTTTCATTGTGGAATTGGAAAATCTTTCGCATAACTAGCATTGGGCATTCTAGGAAAGATTTCTCGTTCTCATTAGTTTGCATCCGATTCTGTAGTGGATGCTTTTGTGTGTTCTCATTATTCGCTCGAAAATTCCTGACTTTCTCGTAGATAGCTTTTCATCGAACGAAATGGTATTTTATGGCATGTAGCTTGCATTCAGGGATTTGTGAGATCCAACATTCGGTAGGACCTTGGAATTGAAACATAAATACAAGATCAACTTAAAATTTATTCAATTAACCTAAGGCAACATTGAAACTTAACGAAACATTTAGTATTCTAAGTTAGAGACGTGTTCCGGCGTCTTTAAACCTAGCAGTTGTCGCTCGCCATCTGGCTTCAGACAGTGCTAGTATGGACTTGTGCTCCCCGTACCTTCGAGTATATAAAGGGAGACCCCTCTAGGTTGCAATCCTTTTATCCGTAGGAAGCCGAGTCTGCCGCGTTGTAACCATGATACACCGAACACAGAATTCGAGGAAACTACCTGCACGTACGTCAAGTCCTTGTTTGATTCTTCTTTCATCTTAAAACCAAGGTGTATATGGCAGTTCATAGGAACCTGGTACACCCTTTTACCTAGACTACCTTAGCAGTCATTTTCGATATTTACTGACTCCATAAATTTGAAAATATTATCGAGCACTTGTCCTTTCATGCTCGCTTAAAACTGAAAGAGACTAGAGTCATCTTTGACTATTTCTTGACTCTTAAAACATGAAACAACAAAATTTTGGTTTCAATGTCGTAAAATAAACTACCTACGATTACATGCCCATTAAAGTTTGATTACTTGGCTTGTCTTTGTTTGCCTTGTTTTTGATCCAAGAGTCTTCGTTTTCGATCTTTTTCCCTTTTCTGGTGTGCTATAGTCACAGTGGCAGAACCATTGGTTTCATCTACTGGCAGTCCTTTCTCGGAAAATTCATCTGAAACTTCTCAGACCTCTCGGTCTGCCGAGCTTCAACAACCTGTCATCCCGTTAGAGTACCCCTTTGGAGAACCGGTTGAGTTCCATTGGCCTCTTTCAAATGCTTGGTTTGGATTTGGGGTTGGGGAACATTTTCCCCCTCTTACATTGGGATCACCGTTTTTCGCTGCTATCATACCTCCTAGTCCTCGTACTCTTTTAAAAGATCTCACAGTGGATTCAGACATGGATTTGTCTAGTCCTAATGGTAGTAAGGGTATTCCAGTTTCTGATGAAGAATACCAGCTTTTCCTGGAAGACATCCATAAAGAGCCTGCTCAATCTTCACCATCAGTGTCGCTTCCAGCCAGATATAGGTCTTTGGGTCAGATTATAGTCGGTATTGCCTCCATGGCAACATCAAATCCATCAAGGGGTCCGGTTCTCCCGTCATTAGGGATGTCTCTGACGACACTTGTCTCTTTGACGCCTTTTGTTACGTAGTTCCCACTAGACCTACTGTCTGCATGGATGCTTAGGCACCGATTGTCACCGCTCAGTCGTTAGGAGTTTCAACTTCGGTAGATACTTTGATTGCTATGGCGATCCCTGACGACCTTGCTTTTGAGGAGTATCGGCTGGCTGTTCAGCAGTAGAGCTCCCAGACTTATCAGTCCCCTTAGGATCCTTATCGGTCTTATTTTTATCATTATGGAGTGGATGGTACCCCGATTTATTCACTTCCGTTTCAGTATGACGAGCAAGGCAACCCTATCTACTTGCCTGCTCCTGAGGCTTATCAGTTTATTTTTGGTTTTAGACCTACCTTGCCTGTGAAACCCTCTAACCAACAAGGACAACCCTTCCAGGGACAACCTTCGGTTCAACAGGGGTATGCTTATGACCCACAAGGACAACCCTTTCAAGGACAACCTTTGGTGCAGCAAGGATTTGCGTACGACCCACAAGGACAACCCTTACAGCGACAACCTTCGGTCCAGCAAGGATTATTTTACGGCCCGCAAGGGCAGCCTTACAATCCTCAAGGTCAACCATTACAAGCTCAGCCTGTGATCCAACCAGGGCAACCTCAAGGACCAACTGGGCAACCGGTATATCAACCCATACCTTCATACAGTCTTGGGGGCAGATCCATCCATCTCAACCTTTGGTGCAAGCTCAACAACCATATCTTCCGATTGGTCCAAATTTTGCACAGCCAGGACCATCTTATGGTACTGCTCTAGGTCAACTTGGTTATCAGGCACAACCTGGCCCACCACAGCCATCAGGCCAACCTGCTCCACAGGGGCAACCTGGTGGCCCTCATCAGTCAGGTCAACCTGCTCAGCCGGGCCAACCTTCACAGCCCATTCACCTTGCTCAGCCACCGCTCTACTCTATGTCGTAGCCAAATCAACCTCTGCGCCCGACTTATCCAGCTCAACAGGGCCCCACTTATCAGCGAATAGTTCGACCCAAGGCGGTTATTTCCCTCAAGGTAAATATTGATCGGTTTACAACCTACCTCAAGGTCCTTCTTATTACCCTCAACCACCAGGCTATACTTATACTAGACAGCAGAATCCTTATGCTACTCAATCGGGACCCTCGTATACTAAAAATCTGTATCCTGGTCTCCAACCCCCGTATCCTAGTCCTTAGCCGCCATATCAACCGAATTATCCAGCGTATACCCCTTATGGTCTGAATCCTTCAGGACAGAACCAACGAGGGCAAATTTATACTCAACCAGGATGGAGTATGGGTACAGATTTTTATCGAGGACCTGCTATGCCTTTTAACCCTCAATTACCTTTCCTCGCCACGTTGGAGTTACCGGATGTGTCCAAATTGATGAATGATCCCATTTTTCATAATCCTTTTTGGCCTCCGGTTCCAACAAAGGTTCCTGGTTATTGTCCAAAGTTTCAGGGCAAGTCTGGAGAAGACCCCCAAGCTCATGTCATGACATACCATTTATGGTGTTCTTCCAATTCTTGGGTGGACGACTCTGTTCGACTCCATCTCTTCCAGTGCACTCTCACCGAAGTTGCTGCTAAGTGGTATATCGAACTGCCTCGTGGCATCTTTCAAGATTTCAACACTCTCGCTATGGCATTCCTTACTCATTTCCAGTTTCCGGTTCATTATGAAGCCGAGACGCATCTCATAACATCCTTGAAACATGACCGGGATACCCATATCTCGGACCACATTCATGAATGGAGACGGTGTCGTTGTCTAGTCAATTTAGTGTTCCTAAATTGATAACATAAATTATCAACCAGGGCTAGTAAACTGTTGAAGTGAAGTGCACCATATGTGCCTAAGTATCCTTTTCCTACTTATTGTGTTTAGTGTTTTTCTAGTGTTTTTGGTTTTATGTTTTTATGCTAAGGAAAAACTAAATTAACAGCAAAGAAAAGCTACTGAATGCACTAAAACAAAATAAGATCTACTCTAATCTAGAAATGATAAAAAGAACAAAGAATGCTAATCCACAGATTGTAAAGCTGCTAAGAAAGTAACTCATAACATTAAACTTAGTCCAATTCGTTTCATTAGAGATATATTGGAACAAACTGAGAAAAGGATTAGTTCTGATGTGATGAGGTTCTCTTACAAAACAATAACTTAAAACATCACAGAGAAATCTTATTCATTGTTAGAGATCTGTTGGAACAACTTGAGAAAAAGATCATCTGTAACATAGTAAGGAACCCTATGCTAAAATAAATTATGACACTAGAATTAGCTCATTCTGCAACTCACAATATTACTCTTAAGTCTTATTCAGGAATTAGAGATTTCTTGGAACAACTTGAGAAAAAGATTGTTTGTAAAATCATGAGAATGTCTTACCTAATTGTAAAATAGAAAATGTCAATAACTCAAAATAATATAACTAATTATCGTTCATATAATAGTGATGTGTTAGAAGAGTTTGAGAACAAGAGTAGCTTATAAAATAATGAGAAAATCTAACTAACAAGACTGAAATGCAATTAACTCAAAGTACTACAGCTAGATCTCATTCATGTATTAGAGATATATTGGAACAAATTATGAGAACAAGATTTACTGTAATATTATGAAGATCTTCGACGTAAGTAAATGACATAAAACATGATGCAAAAGGATAAACTCAGAAAACTGCCTAAGTTAAGAACAAAACAGAATTAAAGGTTACTTATCTAGAATGTATGCAAAAGCCTCTTCGGATAGCAGGGGCCCTCTACTATCAGATTGGCACACGAATCTTTAACTCCTTAAAGTTGCCTTCAGATTATGCATCAAATTTATACTCCTTTAATTAAAAGAAGCGCTCAGAAACAGAGTGTCACAGTGTTTGAAAACTAAAAACATCAACTCCCTTTCTCGGTTCACCGAGTTATTTTTATAAGCAACTACACAACTGATATTGAGTAGAAATAGGCATAGGTGTCTTTTATAATCAAAATCAAACTAAAACTCCTGTTGAGGACTCGTGTTTTGCTGAAGGAAAACCAAGAGTCCTTATCCTTATAGAAGTCTGCTTCTTGATTTTTAGCTTTTTCCATGTGCATAACCACTTCCAGATTTTTACTCAGTCCTCGTGGATGACAAGGAATGATGCAGGAGAGTTTTGGAGTCTAACCATATATGTCTTTCCCTCAGATGACACCCGTAACTTGTTTAAACACTAAGATGGCTATGGAACATATGAATAGCTACAGAATGTCTGCATTCTGTAGCTAAATCTACTCAGAAATCACTAAGACAACAAAACCACAAAAAGTATAATAAGTCAGTCATTGCATGTATTCTTAAAGTGATTTTAATCATTCTTATTGATCTTTTAGGCCTATAAATGATAAAGGATTAATGGAATGAAGTGGAGTTTGGTGAAAAGAAAAGACATTTTTAGGGCTCAACAGTCATCGCCTGATCAAGTTTGAAATTCCTGATCAGCTTCTTACTCATTGGTTCACTACCTATTTTGTCAATCAAATTGCGAAAGACATCGCCATGGGGGCATGTGTAACCGAGGAACATGTTAGGTAAACATGACTCGGGGTAGAGTCAATGTGGACTAGGGTAAACAGTGGTGGTTTTGGGGCACATGGTTTTGTGCACCCATGGTTTTGACCCATGGTATTGCATGTGATGGAGCCTATAAAAGGGCTGGAAAGAATTCATTGTAACGTAGGCCTGGAGGTGAGCGGTGAAGGCTCACTTGGTCGGATTGGCCAGGGTTTTGGCCAATGGTTAATGAAATTTCATTGGTTGGGTTTTTCCTCGGATTTGGGGTTTTCCCGGATAAACATTGTGTTTATGTTTATGTGTTTTTTTGCTGGCTTTGTATGTGTATATTCTTCGGTAAATATTTTATTTCAAGTAAAGAATTCCTAACATTTGGTATCAGATCCATATTTGGCTTCAAAGAGTACTATGTCAAAAGTTTTTATTGGCCCGCGAATGAATGTATGTGTTTTTAGTATCCGCCATACGGAGCATGGTGTTTCTAAGAAATAGGAAATATCTAATTGATTGATTCGATGGGGAATTCCATGGAGGGTTTCTCAATGGATAAAGAGAACAATTGTGCTGCCACAGCCCAGATCTGGAAACTAGCAGTGATAAGAAGTTGGTTCGAGAAATTCATAGATGAGAGGAGGTTTGCACATGGATTAATTAATTGATGAACCGTGTATCTAAAGAGAAATCCTAGAGGACTGGTGGTTACAGAGGCTAGTGACCCATGTAATCCGGTAGATGGATTCTTTTTATATGGACATTGATGTCATTCGGCGGATTGATGTACAACTATGATGTCCTCTTTGGAGAGGACATCATGTATGAATGTAGAGAATGGTCATACAAAGAACAACAACAATGAAACAAAAAAAAAAATTATTATAATGGAGTTAATTTATTACATGTAAATGGGCATACTCCTGTAAGACCTGGTATGGCATGCGTACCCCTGGGTAATCACTGGTAAAGTCTGGGTTAGACCTAGGTGATAGGGGGGATGCCAAATTAACAATTACCCTGGGTAAAAATTTGAGGGGGGAAGAGCTAGAGTGAGCGGGGTTGTCTCACTTAGCAGGTTTGGCTGGATTTAGTCAAGAAGCCCCAAGTCAAGTTTAAGGGGGGAATTGTTAGGTAAACATGACTTAGAGTAGAGTCAATGTGGACTAGGGTAAACAGTGGTGGTTTTGGGGCACATGGTTTTGTGCACCCATAGTTTTCAGCCTATGGTATTGCATGTAATGGAGCCTATAAAAGGCTGGGAAGACTTCATTGTAATGTAGGCCTGGAGGTGAGTGGTGAAGGCTCACTTGGCTGTCTTGGCCAGGGTTTTGGCCAAGGCTAATGAAATTTCATTAGGATGGGTTTTCCCCGGAGTTTGGGGTTTTTCCCAGTTAAATATTTGTGTTTATGTTAATGATTTGTTGCTGACCTTTTATGTTTATGTCTCTGGATATATTCTTTATTGTTTCTGCTGTGCATAACTCCCAACAGAACAAGCCATTGCTCATGCCCAGTACCTTGATTTAGTGTACTCTCAATCGGGCATTTTGTATGACATCTTGACTGAGGCTCCACGACCTGGGACCTCTAAAGCGCCGGCTACCCCATCAGTCGACGACGTTATTGGTTCTGTGTCCCAGACTTCACGCAAGTCTTCCAATGGGAAGCAGAAATCAAATTATTCCAATAATTCTGCTCCTCAGGCTACCTCAAATTCTGGTAAAACCTCGGAGGTCAACACCGTTCAGGCCAATCCCACGGACAAGACTTCCAAGGGGAGAAAGAAGGGAAAATCCAAGGCCAAACCCGATGCCCCAAAACCAGAATCATCTAAACCTCGTGCTGATGATGGTTCACAGCGAAAGCCAAAGTATCCCTGTCTGATTTTTGATGAGGACCACTACACTAAGGATTTTCCTAGATGATATGAGGTTAGTCAAATGCTCAAAGGCACTAAGGGAACTCTGGAGATCCTTAAAGAACCTTTCCCATCTCAGCAAACCCAGATGGTCGAGCAACCTCTGCCACCTACATTGTTTGGCTCTCAAGTTTTCATGATGAACGGTTCTGCACCTGTTTCCATCGCTACTCAGTCGAAGGATTATGTTGGATCACGCTAGGAATCCGGCAAAGAGGTCATTGATGGTCCTCCTCCCCCACCTGCCTTTGGTCCTTTTGAAATTGAAAGGCCTAGTGTTGAACCCATTGTACGACCACCTTCTAAAGGTGTTCTCCGGAAATCTTCTTATAATCCTAACGCCTGTGCTGCTCAGCATTACAGTATTGTTGAGGACTTAGCACAGGTGCCTTCCACGATGTCCGCGTTAGAAGTGCTTCAGAGTTGTCTGTCTCAACGGAAAGCGTTATTATCTGAAATCGGCGGGATTGACCCTGCTGATTCTAGCCTTCTCTCTTTCGACTTAGAGAATTTCATCCCCCGACTTTCGCACCAGATTGCGCTTGTTATACAAGTCGGCATTAACAGTCTCAACATCCATAGAGTCGTAACAGACGAAGGTGCATATACTTGTGTCATGTCATCTGCTTGTTAGAAGGCTATTGGCTCTCCAGCCCTGACTTTGTCACCCAATTCCCTTGAGGCATTCGATGGAAGGGAATCAAAACCCTTGGGTTTTATCGCTAGCTTGCCAATCACGCTGCAAGGAAAAATGGTCAACGTTGAAGTAGAAGTCGTTAACACCAAACTCAATTACAATATTCTACTCGGTCATAGTTGGACTCACGCTATGCTGTGCATTTCATCCACCCTCTTTCGACTTCTAAAGTTTCCACATGAGGGAAAAATCATTACTGTCGATCAGTTTTCGTTCTTTACCTCACCTTTAGAGAACAACGTGCCATACATGGATCAGATTCCTTCTCCCCCTGATAGTGTAGGGCCCGGTATTTTCAAAGATCCCACTCTCATGGGTATCTTTCCCCTTCTGCCACCAAATACCGTTCAAGTTAATATGATCTCTTGGTCAGATGAACCATGGATCATCCCTTTGCCTGAACAGGTTGATTCATTTGGAGATTCAATGCCGCTTAGTCCAATTGAAATCAATTATTGTGAACTTATAGCTGCATCTAATTCTCCCCCTCCTGAAGGTGCTCCTTTCAACATGTCTCTCGACGTTTATCCTGAATCCCCTTGGCTCGGCGATGCGGGTTCACCCAATCCTTTGAAAGAAGTGTTTCCATCCGACGAGGCTATCACGGAAACCATGTCTCTCGAAGATCTACCATGGAGCGATGGGCATCATCGTTCCTCGTTTATGCATGTCCTCGGGGAAATTTCTAACTGTCTTGAGCGTTTTGCGTCTCAAGTTCCTTCTCCGCCACTTCAAACGCCTATTTTGACTCATGAAGTCTTCGCTAAAGGTAACTTGGGTAACATTACTCAAACGATGCCTATCAACATTTCTATGAAACCGGGAATTGTCGAGAACATCCATGTAGGAGTCACTTGCTCTTCCGAGGAAGTCCAAGTGTACACTAGTCATGTGTTTGGTTATGCCACCGCACAGAAGATCCTTCGTGCTAGCTATTTCTAGCCGTCCATTTTTAAAGATTGCATTTTCGCAGTACAACGTAATATGCATGCGCCGCCTGTTCCTTTACACCCTGTCATTACCATTGGTCCTTTTGCTAAATGGGGCATAGATTTTATGACGTGTAACCCTTGTTCGGCCGGGGGGCATGCCTATATTATCGTCGCCATCGATTATTTTACGAAATGGGCCGAAGAAATGCCTACACTGGCTGCGGACGGTAAGACAGCAGCACAATTCATATTCAATCACGTTATTGCTCGGTTTGGTGTCCCTCAAGCCATCGTTACTGATCATGGCTCTCATTTTTGTGATTATATGATGGTGGAGCTGACGTCTAAGTTGGGTCTACGTCACAACAACTCAACACCTTATTACCCTCAAGCTAACGGCCAAGTTGAAGTTGTAAACAAATTCCTTGTTACAATGCTTCAACGAACAATTGGGATCCATAAATCAAACTGGCATCTCATGTTGTTTTCAGCTCTATGGGCTTACCGAACGTTGATTAAGAGTGCAACCAGATTTACCCCATTTCAGTTGGTATACGGTCTGGAAGCCACACTTCCGATTGAATGTGAAATCCCTTCACTCAAACTAGTTGTGGAATTGCTGCCTGATACTTCACTTGAAGAAGATCGTCTCCTCTACTTAGAGAGATTGGATGAAACTTGTCGCTCAGCTGCCTTGGTCATCGAAGCACAGAAGACGCGAGTCAAAGCTCATTTTGACCAAACAGTTTCCCCTCATTCTTTTATCGAAGGCGATCTCGTTCTCCTATACAATCAAGCTCATGACAAGCTGGGGGCAGGAAAATTCCAACCCATGTGGCATGGGCCCTACATCATCAAACGTATGTTACATAATGGGGCTTATGAGCTTATTGATTATGAAGGTTATCCCTTATCGCAACCCACAAATGGGTTGTACCTGAAAAATTATTATGCTTGAGTCATTCATGCATGATATGTGTACATAGGTGATTTTTTCATTTTTGTGCATGTTTTGGTTTGATGTGCTTTGTGGGCTTTTTTCTGCTTATTGGGTCTTGTTTTCTATGTAGATGTATATTTCCCCTTGTGTCGGTTTCACAGATGGTGCTTCCCGCAGTACCAAGAACTTTTCTTCAGTAGCCTGGGTAATTTATGACCCTGTTGGTGAGTTGATTAACCTACAAGTATTTGTCTAGGACCGACTACAAACAATGTTGCTGAATATAGTGTTGTTTTGGAACTCTTAATTGAGGCAGTTAACCTTGGCATACATGCGTTGCTTGTGAATTTGGATTCGCAGCTTGTTGTTCTTCAACTTAACGGTCATTAATCGGTTTGAAACCCATGCATTTTGAGATTGTATTTGCATATTCGTTTACTTGAAAGACATTTTTATTTCATTACATATCAACATATACCAAGACAAATGAATACATTAACAGATGCAATAGCTAACATTGTGCTAGATAGGCATTTGCGCAATTTATCAAAACATCATCATATGTAAATAGACCCATGTAGAAAATAGATGTATATATATATATATATATATATATATATATATATATATATATATATCGTTTGTTTGCAACGTGTGCATCATAAAACCCAAAAAATAATATATGTCTGTTTCAGTTACATCGTGAGAAAACGTCTCTAAAAAAATGTGCGGAAATAAAGCCTAAGTGCCTAATTGGCATGGTGCTCATGATAGCACGTCACCGCCGGTACTAGCCACCTCAGCAAGTGGTGAATACGACTCGTCACTCCTATAGGCTTGAGGCACATCATCCAAGCGAGCATAGTCTGGAACACCACGAGCGATCCCCTCTAGGTTCTGCACTATCTCCTCCTCGCCAACCTCACCATGAGGATCGAAATCGCGAGGAATTCACCTCGCTATCGATGACACACCTGTAGGATGCTCTGGGCCAACATCTGCATACATATAAGAATAACTGTCAGAACATGCATATATACCAAAAAATTATAAACTCATGAAAATAAAAAATGAGTCTTACCTAGTTCTTCATCCCAATCCTCTCCCTCCGGGAGTGGGAGGTCTAGGTCTTCGGTGAAGTCTGTGCCCGCGTAGGGCCAATCCTCCATGAAAATCAGTTGTCATCGGAGCCAATCAAAAAACTCTGGCCTCCAATACATCTGTTGGCCACCCCTTGCTCTAAGCATCAATGTTTCCCATCGAGCCATCCGTGACTCGCTGGGTGGTGGCATCGGGACTATAACCTCCTGATGCTGGAATCTGGGTAATTGTTCCAAGAAGAACGATACCATAATCGATCCATACCCAAAATGCTTTAGTTTGGTCTTCTTGCACTTAGTGAGTTGCCGTTTGATGTTGACCGTCATGGCCTTGGCCTAGTTCAAAAGAGTCGGGTTCATACACTCTGAAGCAAGAAGTAGTTGTGTCTTCGTGGCCTCATGTGGTGCCTGCGATCCCATAGCCCGCGTGATAGTGTGCAGCACTACTCTTAGTGCCAGATCAGGGACGGTTTGGATGTCCGCTTTGCAACTCCCTATTCCTTTCGTGCCCCTCGGCACACCCTGTCAATTACCATTGCCATGCTTTCCCCAAAAGGACGGGTACAGGTCAAGATAGGGACTGCACCCCTACGCGACAACCCAGTGATGAAATACACATCAGAAAATTTGAGTTCAAGCTCCTAATCTCGAAGCACAAACTTTTCCTGATCTTCGTCCCAAATGCTTATCAAATATTGAAGCAATTTGGGCTGAGCTCGGAGACACGGTGTCAGGAAGAACTTCTTGAGCCCATAATTTCTAAGGGTGTTCATTTTCCATGGCCTGTTCATCCTCCTCATTGTGTTCTCTTTCTTTCCACTCAATTACCATCTTTTTTGCTTTGTACCTACATGCATTGTTCATATAAACATTGTAAGTCCCCTTGGGTATCAAAATTTGTAATCAAATGGTTGCATTTTCTTAAAATTAAAGGGGATTTTGGGTTGCGCGGTTGGCGTGACCCCTGTGTAAAAAAGGGTCGATTGGCATGGGTCCGTGCCCGAAACCCACGCCAACCGTGATACCCTAATTTTTACAAATCCTCCCCTAAGGGATTCAAAATGACAATTAAATGCAATAAAATTTAGTTCAAAAGATGGCAAATGGTGTCGGCTCTTACCTGAAACTGACGGAATCCGGATTGGTTCACTGGATTGCTCGAAATCGTCGCCACAAGATCGCAAGGAAAACGGGTTACTGTTGCTCTGCAAAGAGGTAAAAGTGAAATTTAAATAATTATTTACCACTTATGGTCTTTTATAACTTTTCAAAATCATAAAATAGGTTTTAAAACATATTTTTCGATATATTTTCATATTATTTTCGAGGAATACGTTTTACACGCGTATTTTTTTGCAGCAACAGGTTTTCACATGGTCATGACGAAGAAACAAGTTGTATTTTATACTTTTTCAAACTCGGTAAAAACACAAAAAAGTCACTACTGGAGTCACCTTTCAGCTCTTTTCTGACTCTCTAAAACTAAAAATATTGTCTTGTCACTTATCATTTTGAACTCGTTAAATTGGTTGCGAAACGATATCTACCCAGTATATGTTTACCCCTTTTTCGGTCCGGGATAGATTATTTACGAAAAAGGAATACCTTAGCCGATCGCAACTAAGAGGTTCTCTCAAACACAGTTTTCTACCTTTTTGGATCTGTGAGACTACCTACGAAAAGGGACTATTGGAGTTTTATTTTCTGTCTTCTTTTCAAACTCTCTAAACATGAAAAGATGCTGAGTTCTCCCTTTGTTAGACTCGTTAAAAACTAATGACATCGGACTCCGTTGTCATGACGTTACTCAAGTTCCTCATTCCTAGGGCTCGTAACATGTACTAGGTTGGATTTGTTCGAAGGACAAACTTACATCGCAAGCATATGCTATCCCCTTCAGGCTTGTTTTAAAAAATAATTGGGGTACTCACCAGAAATGGTGGGGGAAAATGGAACCAGATTATAGTCGTGTTGGCAGTATGTCGCTCCTTAACATGGCACTTGTATGCATTCGTGTCGGGTTGGGGACATCTCATCTCATTATTTGTTTGCCTCCATGGGTTTGGATAATCTCTTTTGACCGCTCATATGCTCTTTGCCACGTCACCATGACCTCAGATCCCTTGATGTCAAATACTGCCAAATCCAGTGATGTGCCGCCGATATTTTCAAGAGAAGTTTGCCTCTAAATTTTTCAACCTCCCTCTGATTCTCTGTTGGTATTGATTCACAAAAATCATGTTCCTCTGTCTCGTGTCGATGATGTGGGAATCATTATGGCCCACCTTCGGTCAAGATCACTTCTTGTCGACTCTAGCTCATTATCCTGGAAGTTGATCTAGAGAATCCCTTCAGGTACCTTGGAGCCTGCATGCCTCCATGGTAGGTTCTTCGCATTCGACGTAAGGTTCACATCATTGGCCTTCGATCGACTGATTCTGTGGGTGTTCAACGTTTGGTCACTATTCACATTCTGTGGATTGTACCTTTCGTACCTTAAGAGCCATTGTCATTATTGGTGGTTTCTCTCGCGTCTGTTAACAACTTTCATCATTGGCTGGTAATCAGATGATGTTCTTGCATGTTCGACTTCAGCTCACAAATTTACATGCTCGAATTTGTACTTTGTTCGAGTCGAGATGGAGCACAAGACCCTGGGTTTTGTCTAATGAAAGCTAGGCTACGAGTTCTTTGTGAATTACTATGACTTATTATATGACTCTTCTGATTGGATGGCTGCGACCATACCTGAGTTTATTTGTTGATCTTTACTGCTGGATGGGTGTGTCCATACCTCATATCTCATTGTTTATGTACTCTCTTATGGATGGTTGTGCCTATGCCACATGTCATGTATCAGATGTATTAGTTGTATTCGTACTTGTAGTTTTTTCGACAGTAGTGTTCTTGTCGAATTCGTTCTCATAAAGAATTTCACCCCTCCCTCTCTGTCGGACCTCATGCTTTAGGGGGAATCTGTTACACAACATTTTTTCACCGTCCTTGCAATCCCTCACCCCGCATATTGGAGGGTATTTCTCGTGACCTGTGAGCATTGTCATACTCTGCAAACACCTTCTTTGCATCCTTCTGCATAAGGACAACATTTCTCCTGTTGAACATTTCCTCAGAAAGCCCACAAAAACTTATGTTTTGGCATTGGTGCGGGTAGCCAGTTCACCCCTCGCACCAATGTGGAGGATGTACACTAGAGACCGCGCCAGCTAGTGCTCTGTCTCTTTTTTGTGCCCGCGCCAGCCTTTTTGGGAATGTTTTTTTAACAAATTAGAGGCGGAAGTTTCCTTTAACCACCTCAGGGATGAGTCACATGAAGTGGTTAATCTGATGAGCCATGAATCTCCCTCTTTAGGTAGTGGTTTCCTCCTCCCATGGAACACTCCTAGAAGATAGGTCTCCCTTCCATGATTATAGGGATCCTAACCTCTCCCTCTCCCTCTATATAAATAGGCCTTATCCCTTTATGAAAGCTAGTTGAACATATAGCCAAGAAGCTGAACTTGGAGAAGAGATAATATAGCTGAGTAATCGCTATTGAGAAGGTAGAATCAAGGAGAATTCCATAGAGAGAGCTCCGTCTGAATTCCCGAAGAGCTTTGTGAGACGTGCTCCACTAGAACCCTATTGGAGGAGACTGCAACGTCTAAGCTTGGTTGTACTCTTCCTTCTTCCTTTCATTAATATACTCGACTATGGTATTGGTTCCATCTTTGTGTTGTGTTTATTGATGCATTGATTTAGTCTTCTTCGACTGACTGATAGTTACGGATGTGAAATAATATGTTGTGTATCATCTTTGTTTCTTGTGTATGTGAAGGTATCCGAGCGTGAGAACGAGGGGATCGTGATCTATCAAACCAGGAGCGAGAGACAGCCACTCTTGTGACGACAACAACAACGCAGGATATATGGTAAGTTATCTATCGGATCTCTGTCCATTCGTTAACTAGGAATTGATGCCATAGCATGTCTTGTTTGAGGCTAGACCCACTTTAGGGCTAGTGGGATCGCCTCTGTCCGTAGAGGGGATTTACCTCACCAACACCATCAAACTTTTACAAATCTTGAAACAATTTTTTTTTTAATAATTAAAATATTAATATTTATTTTTTTAATTATTAATTAAATATAAAATTACAATATATTTAAAATTTAATTTTATATAATATAATTAAAGCAAATAAAATATAAATATTGATAATTAATATTTTAATCCCATTGACCTACTTTTCTAGTTATTTGTGGACATTTATTAAGATTAAATTATCTATATTATCATATCTCAAGAACAATTAACCACTGCTAGCAACATTTCCCTAACTCTCTAGTATGAAAGATCAAACAAATAACATAACCCTGCACACCTAAAATTCTCTAACCAACAACATAACTCTGCTATTGATATCATGATCTCCAAATCCCAAGGACAATGAAAGCATATATACTCTCATAGGTTACTTTAACATGCCCCTTCAAAGCAAGGTCTCATGGGGAACCAAGGCTTAGACCCTAGGTGTTAATGACCATTTGAATCACCCCAAGGTTACATTGGGAACCAAATGCATATCAAAAGGGGCTTAAGAAAATTAAAGGCCAAGTTATATATATATATATATATATATATATATATATATGTTGGACTCGCTTTTATCCCATCACCTAACATGCCCCACTCATCCCATGCCTAATGTTTCTCCGCTAGTATCAGACATAATCATAATCATCACCATTGCATTACAAATAACTACATCACATTTACCATCTTTGCTACAAGGGATCCTAGCTATGCTAGTGTTCACTGAATTTCTGTTGTGGGATACTAGTTGAAATTTTGAACCACGCACAAGTAACAGCGCAGAAAACCAGGAACAGGAAAAGGGATGGAACCAATAAAGGCTTCCTTTCTTTACAGAGGGTGGTAATTCCTCTCTTCTTTATAGAGGTTGATGACAAGAATTTCACAATGGAGATTTGGCTTACTCAAGCCAACTTGAGGAGACCATAGTTTGAACTAGGCAAATCAAGCTCTATAATCACAGAGGTGATGTGCCTACTAACCATGTGGGAAAAATTCATTGTCTCACGAATCTATGCCATCTAACTCCAAGGAAAAGGAGTCCACCTAGGATTCACACCACCAAGAATCCAAATAGGCTGGAATAAAAAAGCAATGCTCTTAGTGGTACTTAGTATGGAGAGGCCATCCAAAGTCTCTTGTATAGAGAGAATCAACTATTGAACAGATAAATCTAGGCCTCTCTAATTATATTGATGAGAGAAATTCATAAGAGAATATCTTGAGTCCCAAAACAAACAACAGAACCTCCCTAAAAAAAGTGATCGTTAAACTTGATCTCATGGAGATGGCATAGTTGTGATCCTGTCAACCCTAAGATGCAATGAGTCGTCTTAATCGATAGTTGTTAGGAGAAAAACCCACAATTATTCAAGCGTGATATGAAGACCATGAACCCACTGACATCATATGTAATCAAGATGGACAATGGGATTGTTGAAAAGTGTAGCGAGAGAAGGACTTCTCTGGTGCGTGCCTTAGCCAAAAAGACCATGATTTGTCTTCCTTTTCCCATGGACGAGTTCGTGGAGATCGTGAATTCATGCATAGTGTTGGAGGATCAATTACATGGACCTTATTCAGTATGACTACAAGTTCGAGAGGCAGTTATAAATTTAGAAGAGGACAAGTTGGGAGCTTCAATCCTTGATTGAAGCAAGGACGAGTTAGAGAACCAGTTAGACTCTGTTAACTATTCAATCAAAACACATGTTCTAAATTTGTAACTTGCCAATTTTAGCATGGATCGAATCAATAAGGGAGGAAAAAGGCACAAAGTTTCATAGTTGTTTTGTGCACAAAGGATTGTGACAAGACACAGCTCACGAGATTGTGAGAGAGAGCACAAAATTGTGTGAGAGATCTTTGTTGTGAGTGCGTATCTTGGAGGAGCTGATACGCAGCATTGAAGAGAGCTTTTCTCATGGTAGAATTGCGCTAGGAAATAGGGCAATTATGCGCTAGGAAATAGGATTCAAGCCATAAAGAATAGGGAGTCCTCTAAACTAGGAACTAGGAAACCTATGCACAAGGAAATAGGGACTATCTGAGTGCAAGAAAGTAGGAGCAAGGGTCTGTGTGTTTGCAAGGTCAGTCCAGCTAGGACAACATGAGGACAAGATTGTTTTCAGGGTGATAGTTTGAAGAGCAGAGCAGAGCAATTCCTTGGATAGCAATATGTCGGTCCTAGGGCTAAGATCAAATCACAGTTTAGAAGGAGCCTCAAATTCACGTGCATGGAAGAAGCAAATCACAGTAGTGTTGGAAGATAATGGGGTAGCAGAGTATGTCAAGTAGGAAATAGTGCCACCTCAAGATCCCCAACGGTTGGCCCAACATAATAAGAATGAAACCAAGGAAAGAAGGATCATTCTAGAGGGGGTCAGAGATCATATTATTCCTCATCTCAATGAGAAGAAGACAATGTATGAGATGTTTAAATTTAAAGCCATCTTCGATTTGTTTCAGGCTTCCAGTGATGTCACGAAGCTTGCTCTCAAAGAGAAGCTAAGAAGTAAGAAGATGAGCAACGATGAGCCCATCATCACATATCTTTCAAAGTTCACTAAGGTTCAAGATGATTTAGGTGGTGTGGGCATCCTTCCACATGACCATGAACAAGAAGTATTTCAGCTACCCGAACGAGAAGGACATGCAATTTCAGATTGAGCTAGGAGATGGAGGTTCCTTCTGAAAAAGTCTGAAGTTGGATGCATTCTCCCATCATATGTCTAGAAGCACCATTATCAATAACCCATACATTCTCATTCTTGAAAGTCCCAAAAAAAGCAGAAAATAAACTTCCATCCATTACTTCTAGCTTGGAAATGATCTTCAAAATGAAACCCTTGATGAATGTAGTGAGATTCCCAACAATCTTGAAACTCTTGTTTATAACCCTTGCCATATGCCAACGAGGATGTGATCTTCAGTCTCTTTCTTGCACCTTAGCTCTGATATTATGTTGGAAAAATGTTTGAACGTGTTTGGGTCACGTTCGACCCGGCCCGAGCTTGATGAACGACTTTCGCGCCTTAAAACATTGTTCCGCACGTCCTGAACATGGACGCGCTGCACGAACCCGAATCGACCTGAACGCGCCTGCCCTGAACACTGTTCTGCACGAGTCTTGCAGAAGGACCCCGTGCGGTCACAACTTAGCAAATTTGATACAGGCGCCCTCAACCGAAATGACCCGACCCAAACGCATTTGGGCGGGCGCCCTCAGCCGAAATGCCCCGACCTGAACGCGTTTGGGCCGGCGCCCTCAACCGAAAAGACCCGACCCGAATGGGTTTGGGCGGGCGCCCTCAAATGAAACGACACAGTGAGCCCAACTGAACGAAGGCACAATGGAGCAAACATAAAACAGGCCGCATGAACATGCACAAAGCACTCGTGCATTCACAACTTAGCAAATGTGATACAATCATCATCAAACGAAACGACCCGACCCGAACACATTTGGGTGGGTGCCCTCACACGGCACGACATGGTGCGCACGACCGAACGAAGGCACAAGGGAGAAACCGGCAAACAGGCCGCACAAATATGCACAGCGCACCCGTACGGTCACAACTTAGCAAATTTAATACGCGCGCCCTCAACCGAAACGACCTGACCCAAACACATTTAGGCGGGCGCCCTTGACCGAAACGACCCGACCGGAACGTGTTTGGGCAGGCACCCTCAACCGAAACGACCCGACCCGAACGGGTTTGGGCAGGCGCTCTCAAACGAAATGACACGGCACGCCCGACCAAACAAAGGCACAAGGGAGCAAATGGAAAACGGGCCGCACGAACGTGCACAAGGCACCCGTGAGGTCACAAATTAGCAAATTTGATACGACCACCCTTAAACGAAATGACCTGACCTGAACACGTTTGGGCAGGCACCCTCACACGGCGCGACACGGTGTGCACGAACGAACAAAGTCACAAGGGAGAAAATGGAAAATGGCTTGCACGAATGTGCAAAAGGCACCCATGTGGTCACAACTTAGCAAATTTGATACGACCGCCCTCAAACGAAATGACCCGACCTGACCCGAACGCGTTTGGCGGGCGCCCTCACATGGTGTGCCCAACCGAACGAAGGCACAAGGGAGAAATCGGCAAACGGGCCACACGAACGTGCACAGGGCACCCGTGCAGTCACAACTTAGTGAATTTGATACAGGTGCCCTCAACCGAAACGACCCGGCCCAAACACGTTTGGGTAGGCACCCTCAACCGAAAAAACCCGACCCGACCTGAATAAGGGAGCAAACGAAAGACAGGCCGCACGAACGTGCACAAGGCACCCGTGCAGTCACAACTAAGCAAATTTGATACAGTCGCCCTCAAATGAAACGACTCGACCCGAATGCGTTTATGCGAGCGCCCTCACACGGCGCGACATGGTGCACACAACCGAACGAAGGCACAAGGGAGCAAATGGAAAATGTGCCACGCGAATGTGCAAAAGGAACCCGTGCGGTCACAACTTAGCAAATTTGATACGACCGCCCTCAAACGAAACAACCCGACCCAACCCAAACGCGTTTGGGTGGGCACCCTCACACGGCGCGCCTGACCGAACGAAGGCACAAGGGAACAAACGACAAACGGGCCGCACAAATGTGCACAAGGCACCCATGCGGTTACAATTTAGCAAATTTGATACGGTCACCCTCAAAAATGACCCGACCCAAACGCGTTTGGGTGGGCACCCTCAAACTAAACGACACAACTCGACTCGAACGCATTTGGGTGGGTGCCCTCAAATGAAACAATTTGATCTGACCCAAACGCATTTGGGCGGGTACCCTCAAACGAAACAACCTGACCCGACCCGACCCGAACGTGTTTGGGCGGGCGCCCTCAAATGATATGACCCGACCCGACCTGAACGCGTCTTGGCGGGCGCCCTCAAATGAAACGACCCGACCCGAACATGTTTGGGCGGGCGCCCTGACACGACGCGCCCAACCGAACTAAGGCACAAGAGAGAAAATGGCAAACGGACCGCACGAACATGCAAAAGGAACCCATGCGGTCACAACTTAGCAAATTTGATACGACCTTTCTAAAAAAATATTTAAAAAAAAAATTATTGAAGATATTTAAAAAAAAAAAACTAAACCAAATATTTTACTTTTTAACATCCACAATATTCCTCAACACTAAGAGCTCAACCTACAACATTTCATGTCAACCCTTAATGTATCCCACCATATAATGGTGAACTATGAGATAAAACAACCCCTATCTATGGTAAAACAAAATTTCAAGATAAAACAAAAAGTTGATGCATTAATTTAAATTCATTCTAGGTATTAAAACCTACATTCTCTATAGGCTTTTGAAATGCATAGTCGCAATGTCTATAGTTTTTTTTCTTTTACTTAAGTACATCATTAAATGTCATGTGTTTTCCGATATATAGTAAATTAAATGCTACCCCAAACAAAAAGTACAAATCAAATTATTTAGCTTGAGAGTTGTAATATAAACGCTATCATAGGCCTTTAAATGTTGGTATTTCGACAGTTTTACCCTCAACTTCGCAAGACCGATGGTTTCCTTAAACGTCACAAGACCGACGACAGTCTCCTAAACGTCGCAATACCGACGGTTTGTCCTATAACGTCACTATTCCGACGGTTTGTCATGTAACGTCGATATTCCGATTATTGTCCTAAACGTCATTATTCCAACGATACTCCAAAAACGTCACTAGAGTGACGGTTGTTGGCGGGATTTGAAAGATTGATAAAGATTGGGGAAATTTCCAACACTATGTCAAAAGTGTCGGAACTAAATTTTTGGAATTTTGACCAAATGTACTAGTGTGCCTTGCAAAATTTCCATAGCCGTGACAGTGCCTGCATTTAAATGGAAGCTGCTCATAATCCAGCTCATGGATATGGGTCTAGTCAGCAACTGTTAGTTTGATAGCTTTAGGTAGCCCAACTTCCAAATCCACCTCGACACATATACGTGCGCATGAGTATTGATCTTTTCTCAATGCTTGATCAATATACTTTCTGAGGGTATTGCCAATGGTTTGGAGAGACTTCTGGTTCCAGCAATGCAATGGGAGATGTGGGAGGCTTACCCACAATAGAACAGTTGAAGGCACATATTGAGCGCGATCTAAGTTAGGGGTCCATTTATTTAAGTATAGTCCCTTAGGACCCATAAAATATGGGCCATTCCTGAAGATGAGGCTTCTGTCTTCCACATTCTCAAAAACAAAAACAAAGTATCCTTTGCACGAAGTGGCTTTTGATGCCTTCCGATACTAAAGGAATCCAGTTCCTCTGCACCCAGTCTTCCACAACTTTGGGAGAGGGCCAGAGGCCAGTAAACTGTCCAATGAGTACTCTTTCAACCAGGTTCAATGTAGATCGACAAGTTTCTTCGATTTGAAGGGCCATCGAAGGGATGCTATCCAGCTTCTTCACGAACATTTTCTGAGATCCAGTCAGAGGGCGCTTGTTGCTGGCTGCTATCAGTTTCTTGAATACAAGGATTTCTAGAGGAGGAGGAAGGGGAGCCTCGAGTCCCCCTCCTGATTCCATGGCGGCTGGGAGGTCGCAGGTAGGTCAACTCACTCTCTACCTGTCAGAGCGCGCGCTAGTTGGTACAATAAAATCATCTAATCGTATATTTTAACCCTAGACTAAATTAGTCATTTTTAGTTCGGTCACTTAAAATTGATCAAATTTAGTAGTAATTCACTTGAAATAATTGTGGTGACTAACGTTTTTAGTCACCTAGTCACTAATTTCATCATTTTATACTAGTGCATCCTCTCAGAGAAATGTATGCAAGATGATTGGCAAATGGCTCCTCAGGAAGAAATAATTCTCCAAGGCCTCCACCTAGCGCCTAACATGGTATCCCCAGCTTCTTGGAAAGCTATCCCTGACATAGGGGACACCATCAAGATCTTCAAACCTCCTCTAGAAGGATTCATCAAACTCAGCTTTGATGGAGCCTCGAAAGGCAATCTGGTGTAAGAAGGGGTTGGAGGGATTTTTCGAGATCATCATGGCACAACAAGATTCATATATGATGACTCTTGTGGCTTTGCCAGCAACAATGAAGCATAATTCATAGGAGTGCACCAAGGTATCCTCTTGGCCATCAGGCTAGGATACAGAAAGCTAGTAATCTAAGGAGACTCTCAGTTGGTTACGAACACTCTCAAAAAACTTAATCAAGGAACGAAGTGGGGCAAACTAAGCCAAAGATGGCCTACTGCTTCACATGTGCAGGGATTGGAGGATACAAACAAGAAATTTGATTATATCATTATCACCCATGTAAGGAGGGAAAGAAAGAGAGCAGCTGACCTCCTGGAAAATTGTGGTTGTGCTCACCTGAATGACCCTATTGAATTAAGCATGCCTTCTAATCTTGGGGAAGAACGATGGATCAAGTTGCAGAGAATCAAATAGCAGGACAGGTCGGAGGGCAGAGCTCACGCACAGTTCTCAGACTCAGCTCCCCGATTAGGGTGTAACAAATAATATCGGCCCTCCCATCAGTGTTAATGGTAGTGTCCATGGGGTTGAAGCCAACCACCTTCCACATGAGTGGCAAGGGCGGCAGGCTGTATTGTCGCATGCAGCACGAGGTGAGGTAGCGGGACAGAGGCCTGTGCATGGAGCTTAAAATAGGGTGGAGGAAGGTGTGGGGGTTTTTTTATGATGAAAGACTTTGGTGCAGGTGCAACAGCGGGATAATAAACCTCCATTGCACTTCCACCATGATGAAACTCAAGTATGTGCTTGGTTTCCTCTCCCTTGTTCATGCCATGTTTATGTTTTATGATTTGGGCTAGTCTCATGGGTGCATAAGGTGATTAAGCTGGACTGGTATAGTCTTCTGCTAGGTAGGGGAGAGCGGAACCATTATGACTCTAGTTGGGGGAAGTTTGGGGTTATTTTGGGTCTCTGCCTCTGTGTCAGAGTAGGAAATGGGCATGGCCTCAACTTGCACTCGAGTGTGAGTATGTCAGGTAAGGGATGCCAACAAGATGGAATGGTGAGGGGTCGGGCAATCCTGCCAGGGTATAGAGTTAAGGAGCAGTCATGGGTTGTGTTTAGTTCAAAGGCTTTGCTGTTTTATACCACCTTGAGCTACTTGGGCTCAATGCACATGAGGAATGGGAGAGGGAATTCCACCCAGGCCCAAGCAATGGGCAGCAACACCTCCTTTGTCAATTTCGGGGGTGGGAGGTATGATGAGAGAGAGGACACCAAAAGGGAGATCAGGAGATTGAAGGAAGGCATGAGGTCTTTGGGTTATGGGGATAATTTATGGGGTGCGTACGACCGTCAGGGACAGGGGGTGGCAGAAATTAAGCAGGGTATGAGGGCGATGGGTCCGCAGAGGGACGGGTAGGGGAGAAGTCCTGGGAAGAGGCCCCCAGGTCATCTTTCTTCTGATAACTGGGATGCATGGACCTTTGATCGTTTTCATTATATGGAATTATGCCTTTGTTTAATTGTGTGGATAGGTCACCTACCCGGAAACCTAGTTAAATATTGTGGGATGGCATGCTCCAAGAGTCCTGCAGCTCACGACCATTCCAAGAGCCCTGCAGCTTGAGTCCGTGGCTGGAAAGATAAAGAAAAGGCAGTAGAAGCCCAACCTAGGTCACCCCCGAGCAAGCCGAGAGGAAGGAGGCCTGCAATCGACGTGATCCAAGAGGCAACGAAAGCATACCACGAGAACACATCAGAGGAAATTCAAAAGCTCATTGAAAAATGGGAAGCTGACATAAATAGCAATGCAGAGACAAAGATGGATACTAAGGAATGGAGAGGTTTAATACCAGATTTGGGACAAACAAGGGGTAGACTAACATAATTCAAGCAGACACCGTATCTTTATTGGTCTATGAAGAGCATCCTTGGCAAAGCCTTGGAGTATATCTCTATGACCCTGGTGAAATTACCCCAAGACTTCCCAGACTACAAGAGCGAGTTCGATAAGATCAAGTTCCAGCTTTCGAAAAGAGTTCAAAAAGATCAAGTTCGTATTGATGATGGAGCTATGTAGTTTAATTTAGGGTTTTATTTAGTCCTAGATGGACCTTTTAAAAGCTTTGATGGAGGGCTTAAAAAATACCCTCACAAAGATACATTTTCAACCTTTGGAACAGAAGTTCTTCCAAAAAAGAGTAACCCAACTCCATCGAATTCACCCTTATTTTATTTTGAAATTACAATAATATAAAAATATTTCTCTTAATTGGCTTATTCATAAAATAAATAATTATGTAATATGGTATTGTGTATTTATTTTCTCATGAGAATAATATAAAAAGTAAATAATTGAAATAAAATATTTAGAAAACAATTACTTTGAATTTTAGTTTTACATGTAAACATGAAAAACAAATAAATATTATAAAATAAATATTTGTGAGTTTAGTTCTAATTTATATATTCATAATATAAATATTTGTAATTTTTTTATAGTTATGGTGACAATTCACATTAATAAATCCACTTATACATGCTAGCATGACAAACACAAAGTTAACTACCCTACTTTATAGAACTTGACAATATAGCATACACCACTTCTTTAAATATATGGTGATATACTCCACTTCCAATAAGATCAATAAAAAATTATTTCACTTTAACACCACATAGTAAGAATGGTGCTAACTTTTCCGTCAAATATGGTGATTATATACTTCATTTTTAATATGATACATAAACATTTACACCACATTAACACCACATAACGTAATTGGTGCTAACTTATGGTGATATAATTCATTTTTAATATAATACATAAACATTTACACCACATTAGCACCACATAACTTAAGTGGTGCTAACTTATGGTGATATACTTAATTTTTAAGATAATACAAACATTTACACCATATTAACACCACATAAATTAAGTGGTGCTAACTTATGGTGATATACTCCATTTTTTATATGATACATAAACATTTACACCACATTAACACCACATAACGTAAGTGGTGCTAACTTATGGTGCTAAAAGAGAGCTTTTCTTGTTGTGTAGGTTACATTCATATTGAGATGGTTAGGTTATTTCAACTTGTTCATTGAGATGATTAGGTTGGCCACCTTTTCACCACATTATAAGCCATCCAAAAACAAAAGAGTTTGAGACTGTCTATTTTAATTATATATCTGATTATCTTTAATTCTCCTAGTATCTAGATAACTAAGGCAAAATATCAAAGTCTACAAAATCTTCATCTATAACTCTTTATGGAATTTTACATAACTCTTTAACAAATAAAAAAATAAATCTTTCCTCCCAAATTTCACGGAAGATTGCCTTTCTGATCCAAGATATAATCTCAGAGACTCTTCTACAGCAAAATATCAGATAGAATTGAATCTCAAAGATAAGGAGATAAGAGAAACACACTAATTAAACATATTGATTGTCACCATCCACAGGAAAGAAGGTGAGGCCATCTGCACTAGGGTGACAGATCTCATAAAAAAAACCTTCGTGTGTGACTAAAAGCTTTCAAGAAAACCTGTAACCATTCCAATAAAATTACCTCCAAAATCATTCTAAGCTCATAACATAAAACTCTGACAAGAAGATGTCTCGTCATCCTCTCCAATCACCATTAATATCCTCTTGCGATTGAAAAAAAAGTGTGCGTGGGTCATAAAATGACCACCCACCAGCCTAACTTTGTCCATAACAAGGATCTGACAATGACCAAGTGTCTACTCACACCCGGATCGATCAAAGAATGGAATTTTGAAATTTATAATAATATAGAACTAGCACTTGCTCATTTGAAATGAGCTGACGGAACGCCGAAGCAGCTGACGACGGGACAATAGCACGGACGCGAAGCAACTGACGCGCGCGGGAAGGAGCTGAGAGCAGAAGGGTGGGAGAGATTGGACAGCAGGTGGGATGGATGGCTGCCAAGTGTCAAATTTTTACAGGGCAGAAGGGCGATAGGTGGAGCACTGAGATTGACTGGGAGCACTGTTCATCCCAGCAAAGCTCATAATAGGGACACCTTCGGCGTAATTACAAATAATGTAAATAATAAATATTTACAAATAATAATAATAATATCTTGACAAATTATAATAATAATAATAATAATATTTTTATTTTTATTTAACATATATGTGATAATAATATTTGATATTTTTTAAAATATATTTTAAAAATTAAATAAATATTTTCATCTTTTTTATTTATATGTCTCTTTTTATCAACGTTCTATTGTAACATTATTTATTTTTCATTAACAACTTTTCACATAATTAATTCATAATTAATATTTTCACATTTTTTATTTTTTACATTATATATTATAGTTATAGTTATGTAAAAATTATTTCAAAATAAAGATTTTATTTTTATTTTTCTCTATAATGTTATCATATTTTCTATGGGAAAATTTTCTTTAATTTGCCAACAGATATATAACTAACATGGTTATATATATTAAATGGCTAGTAAAACACTCATAAGTATCAATCCATAATAAGTATGGACACACTTATCTCATGATATGTATTCCACATTGCTCCATTAAAAAAATCATACAAATTAATTAAATTAAAACTTTATTTTAAATTACTGCTATTATTAATGATAAAAAGTATAAGTTAAACATATGTACATTTTAAAAAATATGTATTGATGTGCGTGGAGGAGGTAAGCGAGAGGCCAACAGGGATAGTGGTTTGAGGGCTCAAAAGCAAAGTCGACGGGGCAGAGGAGACCGTGGTGGCGAGGGGAATCGTGGGTCTGGTCGTTCTGAGGTAAATGAGGAGCAGGGTATCCAACATTGTTGCCTGGAGAACTGACATGCTCTTATCAACAAGCCGATGGAAAGAGTGGACACAACTGAGAGAGTTTGTCACGAGGAGCATGCAGCACAGATGGCAACATTGGGTCGAATGCATTATTTTTAGTGCCAAGTTCGGGAGAGACTGGTAGTGATTTGGCAAGGCCAAAAATCAACTCACCGAGAAAGTAGAAAAGATGGAGACTTGGTTGGTGCACTTTGAATAGCACATTCAGTGTGACTTCCATCCTCCACTGCCTCCAAGAACAACCCTAGACAACCCTGCATCCATCACTTCGGACGACTAGTATGCTATCTGGTGTTTTTTATGTTTATTTGTGTTTTGGTACCTCTGGCCCAACTGTTTATGGACAATGTCTCTAGTTTCCCTTTTGTATTTTTGTCATTAGGTTTAAATTTTGGTCAACAAACCCGGTCGGGGTGAGACCACCTAATTTGAGAGTGACTATATGTACTCCTTTTTTCCTGTATGAATAGAACAATGACTTACAAAAAAAATATGTAATGATATTTTTAACCATGGAGATTCACCTCCACTTTACTATAGAAATTCTTAAATTGTAAATAACTCTTTTTACAATACCATGGCCCAATGTCATGATTTATCAATACCACATGTCTAGTTAATATGATATGTGTTGATATGATATTCTCTTTAATTAATTTGAGATAAATTAATTAAAAGAATGTAACTAACATAGAGATAAATCTTAACCCTTCATGTGTGAATACTGCTATGAAGTATATTCCATAGAAGTTAAATCTATACAATCCACCTAATAATTATTGTAATTAAATTAAAATTGTGGAAGTCTTATTATGAAATAGAAACACCTGTACATTTTTCTTATTACTAACAACTCAATTAACTTTACTAATACCAATTATGAAATTTTTTACATTCACTAAATTTATTTGATTCTTAGTAATCTATTTATGAGTCTTAGCATTAATTCATGAATAAATACATTTTTTTATACAAATGTTTTATTTGATATTTCGAAAATCATATAGTTATGACTGATTTTTTAACCAGTGCAAAATTTTATGATCTTGACCTCTTCATGAGGCATCAATATATATTTTTCACATATTTCTTAAGTTAAAAGGATTTCCCTTTCGTATTTTCTCAAGTGGAAGTAATGTACTTGAAGTAATGCTAACAATACTTGCTTGACATTAAATTTTTAATTTAATTATGAAAACCTTTCATTGATCCATTCTTTGGTTATGTTAGCCATTGATGAAGTGATGTTGGCTATTGATGAAGTGGTCATTGACATGTAGATAACACGGTTATTAATCTACAATGTGGCTATTAATGGAGTCTCCACATTAGCCATAGCTTGCTCCCCTTCTTACTGGTATGGGTATTCGCCTCCCCTTCTTATCGGTACGGGGTTGGATTTATTCCCTGGGATTTCTTTTGAAACTACAGTTGATGTAGAGGAAGGAATGGAGATAAGCTAGAAGCTACAATGATGTTGTCATCCTAGTTTAAATCCTTTCAGCGCAGTAGTGATATCACTGATAATTTTGTTCTTCTTATAGTTCGACAGGGGGTACATATCTCATAGGCACAACATTGAGAATTGCATTATAGAATTAAACATGGGTATGCAATAGAATTTGTTTATGTAACAAACTTTTCTCCTGCCTTGCAATAGACTTTGCTCTGCCATCATGCTCTTGGGAAGACTCTGAAGTTTCTCTCGAGTTTGCGTTCATCTAGAGCATCATTGTTTGCCTTCATTATATTTTTCCAAAATTGTTGTTATCTTTGTAGGTGCTTTCGATGTTGCTTACTATGTAGTTCGGGATCAATATTGAGAGGCAATAAAACTAGAAACAGAGCAAGAAGCATCATTCGTAAAGGTAGCACTGGAACCCGGTGAAGTTTTAGCTTCCTCTGTATGTGCCATGCTTCACATACAGGATAAAGCAACATAGAATCCTCCAGGTACAAAGCCAATTAGAGAGCTAGAAGCATATCCATAATAATAATAATAATAATTGTTATTTTTAAGTTAAAAAAAACAACATAATTAAAAAATAAAAATCATAAAATTATATATATATATATATATATATATATATATATATATATATATATATATATATATATATATATATATATATATATATATAATCAAATTAAATTAAAAATAATTAAAATTCTGGGAAAAAAAATAAAAAAATTTAAAAACAACATTAAAATAAAAATTTTAAAACAATAAATATTTAAATAAAAAAAATAGTCCCATAGACTATTTTTATTTTTGTGCACGTTAAAATTTCATTTCATTTCATTTATATATGAATAACAAAATTTCAATCAATAAAACATAATTCATTTTTTTTTGTTTTAAATTAAAAAAATAAAATATAAAAAAAATATTTTTAAAATTAAAAATTAAAAATATAAATTAAATTTAAAAAAAATTAAAAAAAAAACAACAAAATTAAAAAAAAAAAATTAATAAAAAAATAAAATAAAAATTTATTGTTATTTTTTTAAAATATTTATTACACCGCTGCCCTTGGGGCCACCGAGTGGTTGGAGAGCTTCCAGCTCTCCCACGGCCCGGCGACCGAGCCCTGCAGCCCCAGAGTGGCAGTGCAATATATAATTTATTTTTATTTTTATTTATTTTTAATTAGTTTTTTATTTTTTTAATATATTTTAAAATAATTTTAATTTTTTATCTTTTTAAATTTATACTTTTTATTTTATTTTTAATAATGAACTTTGTTAATAAAAAAAAAAAAATTGTACTTTTTATATATTTATATACATTATTTTTCAAAATTTAAATTTTCTTTTTAAATTTAATATATCTTTTTTAAATTTAATTTATTTTTATTATTATTATTATTTATTTTCTTTTTAAATTTAAATTTCCTTTTTTTTAAATTCTTTTATTATTATTATTTTTTAAAAATTTTAACTAATTTTAAAATTTTTATTTAAATTATTTTATTTTATCAGTAGTTTTTAATTAAGCGGTTTTTTATTATTATTTAAAAAAAATGTTTTTGTTTTTTTGTTTTGGGTTAATTTTTAAATTTTTTCTTTGAATTGTATGTTTTTTTTTAATTTTTCCCTTTTATTTTATTTTGAATTTTCTTTTGTGTTTTTCTTTTTTTTAATTTTAAGTTTAATTTTTTTTTTTTTTTTTTACAAGTGATATTTTATCTTTAATACCATGCCTAAAAATTGTTGGAATTTTATTTTCATAATGTGATATTTTATCTTGAATATCATCCTTGGATTTCCAAGGCTTTTCAACAACACGATAATAGATTAACTTTAATACCATGCCTAAAATTTGTTGGGATTTTAAGACTTTTGAAATTTTATCTTTAATCTGATGTTTATCATTGAAATTTTAAGGTTTTTGAGAGTCATGATATTTTATCTTTAATGTCATTATTAAAAATTGTTGACAATTTATGCTAAAAAGAAAAAGATGTTATTCCAACATTAACACTTTTTGTTTTCGAGGAGTTTTTTGCACACAAAAAATTGACGACGTTATTCCGGCAACAACAATTTTCGTTTTCAGGATGTTTCTTGCACACACAAAATTGGCGACATCGTTCCACCATCAACAGTTTTCGTTTCGAGTGTGTTTTTTCAATCCTTTTTTCCAGAAAAAAAAATTTGGCTTTTAACATAATTTAAAAAAAATGTTGAAATTTGACCATAAAAAAAATTAGTGCAGTCTCAAAGTCATTTTTCATTTTTGAGCTGTTTTTTCATTTCATTTTATTTTATTATTTATTTATTTACTTTTTTTTTTTTAATTTTAATTTTTATTATTTTAATTCTTCTTCTTTTAATTTTAATTTCTAAATTTAAATTATTATTATTATTATTATTATTTAACATGAACGATTAAATTTTATTTATGGAGGTAGGTTGGGCCAGAGCCTAAACAACCTCAGTCCAGAGCCTAAACAACCTCAGTTACCAAGCCTTTTTTCAAATTCCCCAAATAATTGAGATCTGATTTTACATAGCTTAACTTCATGCAATGGGTAATCAGATAGGATCTTTACCATTTTTTGAGAATTCTCCTTGAGCTAAAAGACAACTTACATTTGCTTTTGCGTCAGCATCTTTGTTTAGATTTCGCAGAATATGATAGAAAGAGCTAGATGTGAACATTTGCATTAGTTTCCTAAGCCTCTGCAGCATCTTGTTGAGGGCCGAGTTGCTAAAAATATCTCCTGTGTTTATGATTTTAATCAGGATTTCCGAGTCTCTGAAGACTTGAATGTCTTTTTCTCCATTCTCCTGCGCGATTTGAGAGGCCTTAAGCATTCCTAAGATTTCTGCATGCTTGTTGGTGTTATGCCCAAGACCCCAACTGAAGTTGTTTTGACTGTGGCCCGACTGGGAATAAATAATTCCCCCAGCTCCAGAATTTCCCGGGTTTCCCTTTGAGACTCCATCAAAAAAAATGGTGGCTTTGTTCTAGTTCTGGCACCAATTTTTAAATTCAATCTCTTGGATCTGAAGTCTCCACTCCGGGTTGTAACATGGTCAAGAGAAAGTCTTGATTCGGGAGGCTGTCTTCAAAGGTATGCCTATCCAACTGATCACATTTGGAGAGAGGTCATTGCTTGACTTGTGGGGAGGGTTCACCAAGTTCTCGACTAGCAAGGCTTTTGCTTTGGCTGCAGCAACAGTTGGGGATTAAAGTTTGCTGTTGAAGATGGCTTCGTTTCTTGCTAGCCAAATTTCCCAACAGAAAAATTTGGGGATGGCATACCAGATGTTAAACCAAAGAGACTACCAATTTAAATCATGGGGAGAACGTATGGACCAAGTGATGAAGAGGCTGGTGGTCGAAATCTGTGTTGGGGTACAAGCTTCCAGCCCATGCAACGCTTTCACCCACACTTCTTGGGCATACACACAGTCTAGAAACAAATGATCCACTGTCTCCATCGCTACGCAGGAGAGCGTGCATCTATGTGGGCCAACTATTCCTCCTTTTGCCAGATTTTCACTTGTTAAAATGCGTTTGTGAATGAGGAGCCATGCAAAAAAATTTACCTTGGGGAGGCCAGCTGGGTCCCAAATCTATTTCCATAGAGTCGGATTATGCAGAGGAGTGTTGTGCTGGAGAGCTGCATATCCTTGGGCAGCCAAGTAAACTCCTTTTTTCCCCATCCCCAATTGTCTTTTGATATGCGATGTATTGGTGCCAGCCTAGACAAATTTGTATGGAGGAGGGGTACTTGATGCCGCAGCTGTTCTGGAGGACGTGGAATACTCCAGTCTAGCCAATTACCTTAATCATCCCAACATGATATGTCTTCCAGCATTCTGATGCCAAGATTCTTTAGCCAGTCTCATAGCTCTACGTATTCTTGAGCAGAGTTTAGAGGTTGAAGCACCATAATTTTGTCATCCCAAATATTAATGATTTTCCCATTTCCCGAAATTCTGTAGAGCTGCTCCTTGAAAAACTCCCAACTGTGAGTGTAGAGTTTCCATAGATTGGTTCCCTTGCTTGCTGCACCTTTCTCCATATTGTGAAATGAGATTCCATGCATATAATTTTTTATGAAGACTTGACTGACACAGTGTCGATGATTCAAAAAAAAATTCCATAACATCTTGCCATCCAAAGCCAAGTTGGCCAGACCAGGGTCTCTACACTTGTAGGCCTCCTTCTAAAAGAGGTTTTTTCACAATGTCCCAATTTACCAAGTGAAATTTATTTTGATTTCCCTTACCTCCTTGCCACAGAAAATTTATTGACATCTTGGAAATTTGATCTGTAATTGATTTAGGTGCCAATAAGAAGGTTGCTTGATATAATGGGAGGGAGGAAATAACATAATTAACTAGTATGAGTTTCCCAGCTGTGGTGAGCCACTTTCCACCCCATACTTTCATTTTTGCCTTGATTTTGCTGAGTATCACAGCCCAATGGAGGGCCTTGTTGATGCCCAGGGACAGTGGCAGACCAAGGTAATTGATTTTATCCCAACTTGCATAGCCCACATATCCAAGAACTTGTGCAATTCAGTTCATGGCTTGTTGATCAATCTCCCAGCCATACACTGCACTTTTTCTCTTGTTGACCAAAGCTCCAGAGACTCTGCAGAAGCTTTGAATAGTTTTCTTAAATTCCCTTACAATTTTTAATGAGGCTCCTCCAAGAGGAATTGAATCATCAGCAAACAAGGCATGGTTTATTGGATCAGTGCCACTCACCGCCCTAATTTCAGGGAGAGTCCCATTAATATTTTTTGCATTCAGCTTCCTGATAAGGGAATATTCCATCAATATATACAAGAAGCGGGAAAGAGGAAAACCTTATCTAATTCCCCTCATGGCTTTGAAGTAATCGACTGGCCTTCCATTAACCAAGGGAGCAATCCACAGCTCTACAATACAAGATTTAATTAGCATATTAAACTTAGAGCTAAAACCGAAAGCAGTAAGGACTTGGAGGAGGAAAGAATATCTTACTCGATCGAATGCATTTTCCATATCTAGCTTGATGATCATTCCTTTCTCATGACGATGAAGGCTTGAGTGAATGGTTTCCTGCACCAGAGCCACATTGTCTAGAATGTGCCTTCCTTTTACAAACCCACTTTGACTGCTAGATATGAGTTTTCCCAGGAGAGGCTTGATTCTGTTCGCTAGAAGCTTAGAAAGGATCTTATAGGATGCATTGCAAAGAAAAATTGGCCTAAAGCGATCAAATGAAGCAGGGCTCACCTATTTTTGGATAAGTGCAAGGAAAGTGGAGTTTGTACTTCCACCAACTTTGACTTTCTATTGAAAACCCTTTATCATTCGAATAAGATTAGTCTTTATAATATTCCAGCATATTTTGTAGAAGTGTATAGTGAAACCATTGGGATCGAGAGCTTTGTCTGGTTCCATCGTCCATATGACATTACTTATTTCCTCTTCCGAAAAGGGCTTCAGAAGGCTGGAGTTGTCCTCCTCATTTATCAGACTTGGAATGTGAGAAAGGTATTCAACACTTTCCTCTTCAATGTCTGAACCATTTTCCATGTACAACTGCTGAAAGTGTGAGGTAGTAGCCTCACGAATCTCTGTTATACCTTTATGCACGATCCCCTCTGAGGTGGTTATTTATGCTATGTGATTTCTCAAGAGTCGAGTTCTGATTTGCTTGTGAAAGAATGCAGAGTTTCTATCTCCCGATTTTATCCAGAAGTTGCATGCTTTTAGTCTCAAAGTTTCCTCCTCCAATTTGAAGGCACAGAGAGTGCTTTGTTGGGAATATTTCTCACACTGCAAATTAGAGAAGGTGATTTCCTGCTGTTCCATTTTCATTTGCATATCTAACAGAGTCTCGGAGGCCTTCTTTCTAAGGCTAGTGGGAGAGCATGTGGGTTTTTTTAACCAATATTTCAAGGTTGTTTTGGTGGCCTTGAGTTTTTACTCCCAAACATAGCTAGTCGACCCAATGACTGGCTTGGACCAAGCCTTTATGATTGTCTCCAAAAAACGTTCTCTTTCTATCCATAGAGGGCTAAATTTGAAGGGGATGGCCCCAAGGTTTTCCTCTTCTTCAATCTGCAGCAGGATGGGTTTATGATCTGAAGTCATTTTGGGTAGGATTTTGGAGATGATTATCTTCTGCTCAGAGAGGGGGGTGCATTGAATCAGAAATGTGTCAAGCCTAGCAGAAATGTGCTCCTTTCCTGGTCTATTGTTTGACCAAGTATAAAGTCCAGATTTGGGTTTGATATCCAATAAATCCCAATCATGGATCAAGTCTTCTACAAGGGGAAGGATGCGATCTTTGCTAATGTTGCCTCCTCTTTTCTCCTTTTGATCAAAGACAAGGTTGAAATCTCCAACAAGGATTATATTCTTAGGTGAGTAAGCTTTTAGAAAGTCTGAAAGATCTAGCCAACAATCCTTTTTTTCAGCATAGAGCACCGACACATAAATATTAAAGAGGGCAAGGGAGGTATTACTTGCAAGATGTTGGAGTTCAGTGTAGATCCAACGTTGCGTTTCGAAGGAGCTAACAAGAAGAAATTCGTCATCCTCCCAGAGTGGCAAGACCACCGCAAGTTCCCCTGGCATTTACTGCTTTCCCAACTCTTTTTTTCCATTTTTCTTTACTTAGATCAAGAAGGGAAAACCCTTCTATTTTGGTCTCTTGGAGTAAGAGGATCTCAAGGGATTCAGATTTTAGTAGGTTCTTCATTGCTTCCACTTTTGTGGGATTCCCCAGGCCTCTGCAATTCCAAGAGACTATACGCATTATTTACTTGCAGAGGGATGGCCTTTGTGAGGCCTGGGTCTAGTATTTCTGCTTATAGAAATCTTAATCGTGGATTGATTGTCTTGCATTTTTTGCTTCTTGACCTCTTCTTCTCTTGCCTCTCTATGAGACTTCCTTCAGAATCTTTTGATGGGTCTCTCGAAAGTTTCTACTTCCGAAGATCTAGAGGATTTTGGGGGCTTCTTTCTTGTCATTTCTGCATAGGATGGGGAGGTGGATGCTCCTTTGGGAGATTCAGTATGCATTGAGGTATCATATTCCTGTCTTTTCTCTTCTGTTGTTGGTTTAGGTTGTGGTTCCTCCACTACATCTTCTGTTGCAGCTATTTGTTCTTTAGGAGTAATTAGGATCAAAAGGGTTGGTGTTTGCATCTGTAGATGGAGGGCCTCAGGGCTCTGCCCCTTGCACCACCGAGGTAGGTGCAACGGTTCCTGTTGGCTTGCTTTTCCCTTTTGTTTTGTTGTTCTGTTTGTTAGGAGCAGCTGTGTGAACCTGTGATCATTGTTCCTCCTTTGAGTTGTTTGTCTCTTCCACTATTTTCTTTTTACAATATCCTGCAAAATTCCCATATCCATGGCAGTACTTGCACTTAAATGGGAGTTGTTCATAATCTAGCTCTTGGATGTGAGACTAGTCCGCTACCATGAGTTTGATAGCTTCGGGAAGGCCTTCTTTCAAATAAAATTCTACACATATTCTTGCACATGAGTACTGATCTTTCTTTTCTGCTCTGTCTATGTATTTCCCAAGTTTGTTTCCGATAATTTCTAAGGATTTAGGGTTCTAGCAATGAAGAGGGAGGTGGGGCAAACGAACCAAGACTAGAACTTTTGAGGGAACATCTGGACTTGGATCAAAATCAGGGGTCCATTGATTCAGATATAGGCCCTGAGGGCCCATGAAATATGGGCCATTTCGGAAGATCAGATTTCTATCTTCTACTACTTCAAAGACGAAGACAAATAAACCCTTACCTACTAGGAAGCTTTTGATTCCTTCTTTAATGAGGGGAGACCAATTTCTTTGGATCCAGGCTTCGACTGCTTTGGGAAAGGGCCAAAGCCCAGTGAACTGTCCGATGGGCTAATAGATGATGTGACACCTCATTTACCTTTCCTGTAAATGGCACGTTACATATCTCTGATCTGGGCTTTTAGTGCACCTGTAATCAAACTCTTATTATTATCTTTGGTGATAATCATTAGACATAGATGGATGGACAGATAATCTGACACAACCTTATTAACTTGATATATTCCTCATTTAAATTGGTTATAAATGAGTTGTATATACCCCATGCCTATAAATTGGGCTTTGAGTGGACCTTGTTTCTCTCTTTGAAACAAGGTGTTCTTATCAAATGTCACTGCCCCATTGAGGCAAGTGGTATCAATATTGTAGATTTGTTTCTCTTTGCAACAAGGTGTTCTTATCAATTTTCACTACCCCGTTGAACCAAGTGGTATTAATGGTGTATATTTCAACTTCTTTAACTTGGTAAAAGTTCAAATCTTGTAGTGACATATTCTGAATTTCTATGTTGATTTATATTTTCCATTACTTTGGTCTACTGTCACAATTCAAGAATGTGTATGAAAGGTTTTTCTACCTTAGGTGCAAGAATATAAATAATTGTTACCACTAGTTCAAATTTTGGTGTATAATTACCTTTATGGGTTCTTCTTTTTTCTAGGTTAATTATCAAATAAATCATTGTTACTGCTAGTTGAGACTTTAGTGTAGAATTACCTTTATGGGTTGTTCTTTCTTCTAGGTTAATTGTCAAATAAATCAATGTTAATAGTCAAATGAATCATTGTTACCACTAGTTGAGACTTCAGTGTAGAATTACCTTTATGGGTTCTTATTTCTTCTGCATTAATTGTCAAATATAATATATTTCTATCGTAAATGTAGATTCATCAAGCACCAAGTTGCATAAAAAGAAAAAAAGACCCAAATCTATCCGCGCCTAAAAAAACTGGGTGATTTGATTTTTCTTGTTACATTATGAACTTCAATTTTTTTTTTAAATTTTGGTTTATAATCATTACACATAGGGCTATAAGTGAGGGTTGCGGGTCAACCACTTTCCCACTCAAGGCAAGGACTTGCTACCCCGCAACCCTTCTTGTTTAATTACATTTTCTTACCTACATGATATGATCTTGTTTGAGATACACTTCACATCCACTTGGATATATTTGTCATATTGGCGTAAATACCAAATGAAGTGAGACTAGAACATCATCAACTCAATAGTAATCACATATTTCCATTTTAAATAATATTTATTTATTGTCCCACTATATATGAGAATTGGCTGAGTGCAACGGAAGTATTTAAACACACTTATTTGGAGATGATTATTATTTCATATTAATGATTGAATTACATCATTGTTATTTATTACATCATAGTTACTACATTATAATCCTAATTGTAATATACTCTATTATACTTCTCTCTTTTCATGGTAACACATTGTTATTTAAATTTATGCTTCATTTATTTTGTTTTTATATCATTTTTTTTTTCACTATATTCTTATATATATATATAGTTGGTTGTCCTTCTAATTATCATAAAAACAATTATTTATTTTCAATAGGATTTTCTCTAGGAGGAGCCACCAAAGAGAGGCAATGTGTTTTCGTAGCATGGAACTAGGTATGTGTCCCTAAAGTCAATTGAGTGCTTGGAATAAAATATACTGTAATTATGGCAACTAAAACTTAGTGGAGATGGAAAAAAGAAAACGATGAGCTTTGGGAAAAAGTCCAGAATGTCAAGTATGCAACAAACATCCCATCCCCAAAACTAATTAACGCAAAATGTGATAGGCATGGATTGTTAATTTGGAATAATGTTTGGAGCAATAAAAGTCTATGTCACACCCCCTGGTAACTTGTAAATAATGTTCTTTTATTGCATATTACATATATTATATTATTTTGTGGACCATGTGAAGGTCAAATGTTAAAATAGGATTATTTGGTTATATTGTAAAAACTAAATGTTTACGCAAGGAGAGGAATCCACATGATGAGGTAAGGTTAAAAGAGACCCACCGGTTAGGGTAGTTGGACGCTTATGGGTTAGGAGGTTACCTTCCCAAACCCCTCCTTTTTGGAAATTTTCTCAAGGGAAAAAAGGAAAACCAAGAGGGTTAATGAACCTAAGGAGGCTGATTGGCCAGAGGAAGACTTCTTGATAAAATCTGTCCTGGAAAATGTCTAGTTAATACCAGATAGTTGTAGGCAGGAATTCAGTGCAGCACTATCCATAAGGCTACCATGTTGGTGAGTTTAGCTCGGGGGAGACACAATTGCAGAATGGTCTTGTTGGTAGGGAGGAAAACATGTGTTCCATGTGGTGTGACCTCTTGCGTTAGCATTAATTCAGGTAACCTAGATAAGTATTTTTTTTACAAGAAATGGGTTTTCTTTTGAAAAGTGTTATTAATGAATTGAGAATGAACTATTATGATGTGTTGTAAATGTTGTTTAGATAAAATGGAAAAAAAATGAATGTAATCTATGTGGTCTTTGATTTTGTATGAATGTCAGTAGAGTATGAGTACTAATACCATAATAGACCTAAGTAAATGTTCTTTTTAAAAGAATGGATTTACATTCTCACCCCACAATCTATGAATAAATGTTAGATATGTTGTTGTGTGTATGGGAAATAGCATTAGATGTGCAGGGTTCTGTGTAAATGATTCTTTAGCATCGTGAGAAAATTAGGAATTGTTACATGCACAGAGGGTCCGAGTCTAATAATTTGTAAACCATAGATTTAGGAGAACTGGGCGATACTTCAAATAGTGCTATACTGTTATAGTAAAAATCGAACTTAAATCCTACAGGTGAAACTGAACCATAAGAAGAATCTGGGGAAGAATCCTTCTCATAAAATTTGTATAAGTCTCATGTAGGGAAATACCAACCCAGGTTGGAGGGTTTGTTCCTGGGCCCAACTGTTTCTGGAAGCCCCAGAACAGTCCTTCCACTTGCCTTACGAGACCCCGATTTGGACCAACCAAACTGTAACATAATGAAAACTACTTTGCATCTAGGGAAAAAAAGAAATTAGAACTTAAATTTAAATTTGAAGAGAAAATATGTTTCATGGTTAATAACAGTGAATCCTAGAGATGAAATTTAATGTGTGGAACAGTAACATGACCAAACCACGTAGGAGTTGCTTAATTTATAATTTCAACCATGAAATACCAAGAATTATATATCTAAGATGAAAATAGTAATTACATTACTAACATGAATTAAAAGTCTTACTAGTGTATAATCAAGAAAAAAAACAAATGCTTTTGTAAAACAAAATTATAATACACCTATTTAATTAAGAAAAACATAAAATATGTACAAGCAACATGTAAATGCCAAGAAAAATGTGCACATACATCTCGACATTACTCTAAAGTCAGAGAATGCATAGTATTTCCTTTTACAGGAAAATTCCTTCAAGAGAACCCAAATTAACAGTATGTGCATGAAATAGTTTACAAGAAATTACTCAATCCTCACCCATACTTAAGGGTGTTTCACAAAAAATATATATACAACTTAAATATTATAACTAGAGCGAGGGTTTGACAAACCCTTGGTTCTTTTCAACCATCCTAGGTATGGACTCATAGATCCGACTTGAACCCAGTTGGGGTTGCAGAAGTGAGAAAGTCAGGCTCTTTGTGTAACAGTAGGAATGAATAGTGATCATTGGCCTTAAAAAAAAATGAAATACATGAGAACACTATGCAAGCACCTTTACTGAGTGTAGAAGGTTGTGTCTCCTGGAGACCTTAACAATGAAACAAACCAAGAAATATAATACAAGGAGGAGAAGATAAGTGAGAAATTAACAATGTATTTACTCGTAAAAAACAAGAGAAATTTGTGTCGAATGTTACCTGGGTGATAAGGTGAGCCGACAATAGTAAATTTTACCCTGTGAAGAACAGTCAAATACAGAACCATCGAAAAAAACTTGCAAACCTATAAGTAAGAAAGCGTATAAGTTTGATAAATTAACTCTATAGAGAAAATTCAAACAATAAAAACCAACTTGGCATTAAGGTATTGAGCAAGAGACAACACTATCTTGAGAAAAAGTAATTTCCTAATGTCCTGTCCTTCGGAGTTGTAGAGTCGTTTTCCCTCAAAGAAACAGAGCAGAATGAACCTCAGCGGCATTGGAGGAGCTTTTTCATTACCTCAATTGATTGTATCACATACGGACCGTAGATGATAGGTATTTTTGGAAAACTATCGATATGGGACCAGAGATTGAGATCCGTAATGCCACCTGGTAAGCGGTGGAAAAACTCTAGAGAGTTTGATTCTACCTTCAATTGATGGGATTAAGTTACAAGGCATGGAATGTGTACAAACACCTGAAGGTTGGGCGACAATGGAGTCATATCAATATCGCAATGGGGTGACCCTATTAAATTTCCAATTACAGGAGGCGAAGGGAGTAAAGATACCTTTGAAATTAAGTCCAATTACAACTTCACAGTTGGAAAAATGAATGAAAAAAGGGTGTCAAATTTATGCAGTGCAAGTGGGATTTTGAAACTCGAGGGAAAAGATAGCCACCTTGGAGGACCTACCAATAGTGCAATATTTTGTAGATGTTATCCCTGGGAGCATTCTTGTATTTCCTCGTAAAAAATACATATAATTTACTATTTAATTGATTCCCGTAGTTTCTCTTATACACAAAACACCATATCGAATGAGTGTTCTAGAATTAAATGAATTTAAAATACAACTACAAGAATTATTAGACAATAAATATTTTTTCCCAAGTGTCTCAACTTGGGGGATCCAGTAATTGTTTTCAAGAATAAGGATGACACTTTGCGACTGTTCATTTATTATAGGCATTTAAATAAATTAACAATTAAAAAAAATACCCCTTACCCCACATTGATGATTTATTTGATCAGGTGAAAGGGGCTATGGTGTTCTCTAAAATTGACTTGTGTTCAGGGTACCACCAAATTAGAATTAGAGAGGAATATATACAAAAAAAAATCTTCAAAAGCCGCTATGGGCATTACGGATTCATAGTCCTATCTTTTGGACTAACAAATGCTCTGACAATGTTCATGTGTCTCATGAACAGTGTATTCCCTAATTATTTGGATAAGTTTGTGTTGATTTTTATTGATGATATATTAGTTTATTCCAGAAATTTGGAGGAGGATAAAAATCATTTGCAGATTGTTTTACAAACTTTGAGGGAACATCATCTATATGCAAAATACAGTAAGTGTGAGTTTTATAAAGAGAAAATTCAATATTTGGGACATCTTATTACCAAATAAGGAATAGTTGTAGACACACAAAATATAAAGACTATAATGGAATGGCTTGTTTCGAAGAATGTAGCTTCGATATTTGGATAGTTAGGGATCATAATGTCAAGATGTTTACAGACTCTTGCCCCCTCTTAATAACCTGAAATCTTAGTTTGCATATGTGGGAAAACTTGTAGACCAATTTAGTCCAATAGGGTGTCAACATGTGATAATTATGCAAGCCAATTTGGCACTAGAGGATAAATCTTTCAGTGGTTATAAAATTGTGCCTGAGATTTGGATTTGATGAAATTTATATCGTTGGAAAGCTCTCAACGAGCAAAATAAAATGATAGGCTCAAAAATCAGTTTTAAAGTGATTGTAGGAAGATGAATTTTTAGAACCCCACTTCCTTAAGGTAACCTAGGAGATTAAGAATGGATACCTTGCAACCTTAATGATGATTTAAGGGGTTGGGCATGTTACATTACTAGAATCTTACTTTTATATTAATTCAAAAATGGAAATATGTGCAACATGACCAAAACTCATGAAACTATCATTGCATTTCAAATCATAAATGTGGATTATTTAAGCATGCACAACAACATTTAAAAATATAGAACATAAATAGCATAGCATTCAAAAATGGAATTATAATTGTAAATAAAAACAATAACCAAAACTTATCTTTAAAAATGATTGCACAATTTCCTACAAAGGTAAAACGTTCCATCCAACCATAGGCACAATTGCACATATTATCTTTAAAACAAGTCATCCTTGAGCGAGATCTCACATGATTCCACAAGGAAAAACACCCAACTCTCTTCCCATCATTTGCATAAGATAATTGATAACATTTCCTTTTTTATCATCGTAGTCCATCCCTTCTAAGGCTTCAACAGAGATCAACCAAGAATCTCTCAGTTGGAGGCTCCAAGTAATATAGTTGTAAATCAAGTGCTCATGATAGAATTTAAATAGGGTCTTGGGTAATTTCACAACAAAATGTCATAATAGGAGTGACAACCTAGCTCATAGCCTAAATAATAGCTCTAGTAAGTTATTTTCATACATAGTATGGTTGCTTCATTTTTCCCCAAAAAGTATATTTATCCCCTCCTCTTTATATCCAAAATTATCACTCCTCTCTTTACTAGAATTCCCTTTCCTTTTTTCTCCCTTACATGCTTGATTCTCACAAATCCCCAATTTGATTGTAGTCAATCCATGCTATCTTAACTATGTGAGACGACTCTCTCACCCATCTCTTAGTATCTTACATGCATTCAATTATACAATTCTCATCATGAGTGTACTTAGCCCATGCTTGCATAACTGGGTGAGGTGACTCTCTCACCCAACCTCTTACATGCATTCAATGATTAGTTTTTAATAAGTCAAAGGAGGTGAAATAGATTATTATTCATAAATAAATAAATAAATAAATTGAAGGTGGCATAAAAGTATAGGCACATGGTATCCTCTAAAACACCCATTCAACCACCTTTCTTGTGTAATCATAGCTCCTCGTGATTTTGTCTTTATTTGTCTATAGTTGACAATGTATTTAATTTTATTATTTTCCATGTACAATGTTTATAGATAACATTTCTTGGCCCTTGGCCTTTCATCATAGATACAATTACACATTTCTAATTCAAGGATAACAATAAAGGGTGTTACAACAAAAAACCAGAAGTGCACATGGCTGGTTAGAAGGGCACTATTTTGTGGATTAATTCCTCTTGCGGAAAAGATCGATCTCCCTAGTACTCCAACAAGTAACTAGAAACAAAGATCCATTTAATATCTCTTTCTCTAGACTATTTGTATTTTAGATTATTACAACCTTGAATAAGGATTTTATGCTCCTACCTTTCAACTGAGACATTCGATGTAGCCTTTTTCCTTTCGCTCCAAAGCAATTCTTCAATGCTGAGAAGAACCTGCAATCACAAACAATACAAAAGATCAAAGCACCTACAATATATAGTAATCATAAATACTAATCCAACTTAGTGATCAAGGAGTCTAAGTATTGACATCATTTCCATGAATTCAGAAACAAGACAATGAGAAAAAGAGATCCATATGTATTATCAAAAATTAAAAAGAGCAATCTTACAAACTGTGCCTTGATGTTGTACAAATTTCTCCCGTGTGTCTACGCAATCGTTTCCTTTGGTCTGATAAGCCTTCCTCTCTATAATGAACAATATGAAGTCATATGCACAAATGTGTAATATTCAATGTGCCAACAAAAACTTACTAGTTCAGAAACTATGACCTTTATGAACTCTCACCAACTTAGAATCTACACAAAGCAGTATCTACCCTTCAACCTGAAACTTCAGCTAAATTTATAGAGAGATTGAGGTAGTTTCAGATCCATTAAGAGAGGGATGAGTTCCTCGTAGGAAGGGATTTGGGTTCCTTTGGCCAAGGGATAAGCTCCATGAGAAGAGGGATAAAACTCGAACTAGTGTGACTCTAGAGGCTTCCAGTTGGGAGAAAATTCGACCAACTAGGCTTCTAGAAGATAATTTTTATACTTACTTGCTTTTTACTAGGGTGCACAAGTTTTAGTGGTGAACAGAGTGGCGATCGCTGCGGCTAATGGAAGAAGCATCATCACATGTGCAGGAAGAGGCTATAAAAAGCGTGCAGGTAATATTTAAATGTTTTAAGAAGATTTTCTCCAATTTCCAAGACTTGGTTCAAGAATATGATTTTTTTACCTCTAGGGGAACATGATATGGATGGTGATAGACCCATATGGATAGTCAAATGTCATGGTGACAAAATGACGTCTAAAAAATTCCCCCCTAAAGTGCAAAGTTTGAGAAATTTTTTCTAAAGAGTGAAGCGCTTTATCGTTCCAAGGATTGGATTGGAGACACTGGTCAAAAACCTGTAAAAACATTCAATGCAAATATATATCATCACTGAGGTAGGAATTCCCATACTTAGAGAAAAACTAACTAAATGTTCTGTTACAGATATGATTTTAGCATTACATCAAGAGTAGACACAGTATGGGCGTAACCATCTATCATAATAAGTCTACTATATCATGAATACATAAATCCTCATAGCCTGGATGGTGGAAACTAGATCTAGGGTCTTGATTTCTGCTTTTCGTACTCGTATGAATCTATCCATGCGATTGATTGCGTCCAAATCGAACATGGTAGAAACCACTTGATTACCATTCAATGATGAAAACCGTTAACAAGCGTGAGAGAAACCACCAATAATGACGATGGTTCTAAAAGTAATTCATCACAACCTATGAAGTGTGAATGAATGATTTGCAATCGAACACTCATAGAATCATTCGATCAAAGGTCAATGATGAAAACTTATCATCGAAGGCGAGAAATATTCCATTAGGGCATGCAGATTCCAAGGTACTGATAGGATTCTAAATTAACTTTCTAGATAATGAGTTGGTGTCGATAGAAAGTGATATGTCGTAGGAAAGCCTATGACAAAAAACCATTGGATCAACTTTTGAAGAAATTATTTTCAAGGACTTACTCAGGGATGGTCAACGCGAATGGAGACAAATTTTTGCAATGAATTGTAAATTGAACTTTCTCTTGAACACATAACGACACTGTAAATGGTTTAGCAAAATTTGACTCAAAGATAATACCCAAAAACTGACTGAAGACTGTCAATGTGGTTTGATTAACTGTAATACAAAGGATTACGCAACCTAGGTACAAGTGTGACAAAGTGTCGTGTTCAAGAGCGACATGCTACTTTCTAAAACAAAGACAATGAATGCATTATTTTTCTCACTTTTTCCCCCACCATTTTTTTTTTATTTTTGGTAATTGAGGCTAAACTATATTAATTTGAAAATAGAACAATACATATGCTACAGGCTAAGTTGGTAAGCTTCGCTTAACCAATCCCAGCCTTTGTTGTGCAAGTATGGTGCTGCCTCCATGGAGGAAACTAGCCCAGAAAAACCATGAAACAAAAAATTACAAAGTGTGTTGTAGCACCAGTGAAAATAGAAGTTTTGTGATAATAACAAGCATGAAAAAAAACTAATAAGGGCTGAACTGCAGCGCATTCATGAGTCTTCTGCATCATCATCGTTCTAGATCTTCCTCTATGATGGGACAAGTGTACAAATGCACAACAACTTCCTCTTTAGCAGTAGGTTGACGGGGAGGCCTGGAGACAAGTGCGCAGAGGATGGGTGCCATTGGGTACTCGACATTCGAGACTTGCGTCTAGGTGCCTTCCGAGTCCATTATCCAAACACCTGTGTCATCCCCATCATCTTCCTGTGCCAGAAGAGGCTCAGTCTTGCGGGGCAAGGGGTGATCCTGGTGTGCAATGGTGGACTTCCTTGGTCCACTTTTTCCTCTCTGCATTACATGAGTGGGGGCCTCCTCCTCCTAGTCGTGTTCGAGGCTCTGGGGGGCCTCTCTAACGTGACTACCCAAGGAGGAGCCTTCAACGGATTCCAAGTGATTATCTGGCCCCCGCTGGTAGCAACTAGGGAGCCCAACTCTCTGGCCTCTTCTAATGATTCTTTGGCGCAGTCTAGGAGCCATGGTCAGATGAAGTAGAGGATTGATAGGGGTCTGAGAGGAAGGGAGGAGCAGCTTTGACTCGAGACGGGAGGTGCGCAACAAGGGGCGCAGGATAATGGGAGCACCTAGGTTGATGAAACTAGCAAGGCAAGTGGAGCCGCAGTGAGACGTGCAATTAGGGGGGTGCGCAGCACAACACTAGGGGGGAGGTTCCGTGGCAGACTGGGCATGCAGGAGGGCTAGAACTAAAACAACATAAAAACCAGAAGGAGCTGACTGTGAGTTGCTTTGCGCTGTAGGTCCTTCCCTTTAGTAGGTGTTGAGGCCTCATAAATATGTGGCAACAAGGGGGATAACCATCCAGTTCGGACCTTAAGATAGTTCCTTTTCCGTTTGGGATAGTGGCTCCGATTGGGTATAATGGGACCACTTTCCCAGAGTTGGGTTTTTGTTTGATTTTTGAATTTCTCTCAAAGGATTTGCATAAAGAATTACTAAAAACTAAAAACAAATTTATTCTAAAATGCAAAACTTTTAATTAAGTCTAATTTAATCTAACCTGGGATAATACTAATTTGATGCGATCTAGAATGATATCTATTCAATCTATGATGATTAAGATCATCACAGATTTGATAGAATTATTACTTTGTAAGATGATTATCTTGAAAAATAGTTAATCAAAAGAAAATGAGAAACATATCGCATATATTTGATGACCATATATAAAACAAACCAATTTATATCTTTATATCGTACAATAGTGCAACAGATATTTCAGAAAAAAAAAACAAATAAAAAAATAAATAAAAATCAATTTCATATATAATTCATGAAAGCTGGATTCATCACTAATATTCAAAACAGAACTAGCATACATGATAATAGCACCATATGTGTATTGTCTTGTTCATCTGATCAATGATAATAGGCCACATTCAACTCTTCTATCAGTAAGTCTTTCAAAGAATACAAAAGTGCATCAACAGTGATCAACAAAATGATGTATAACTAAAAAGGCAGTGTTCCATTATTTTATCAAGGCATCCACAAACTTACTTACAATTAAGAATTCTTTGCAAATGTTCTCAATAAAATTATGGATCCTTCTCTAAATGCATGAGAAGGGTTTAAATACTAAACTAACTATAAACTAAAATTAAATTATTACAAAAATGTAGAGGAGGTTTCAAACAACCTTTCTCTAAAAGCTTAACTTAAACAATAATCTAGGAATTTTATACTAACAATCTTGATTTTGAGAATCCTGCCCTTCTTTCTGAGTGTGATCACGAAGTTGAAAAATATCTAGCATTACTTTAAGCTGAGTTGGTTGTGATATCCGTGATTGAATCTGTCCCTTGAAAATAGCATTTGAGATTACTGACTGAGATTTTTTTGCTGAATCTGTAAGAAACTGAAGAGTTTGATGTTGATGGTAAGGTTTGATTAGAAAATTCCAGTAATTTTCCTGATCAAACTTATTAAATTTTTTGGTCATTTCTTCTTGTGTATCTGCTCTCTATCTCCACTTTATTTCTACTTCTCTTGTTCCTGAAAACACATCAGAAGTGTTTTCTTTAAGAAGTTATGTTTGAAACAATTGATCACATATAGACTGAATAATCTCATTTGATTTCTTGCATGTCTTGGTCACTGCTTTCTCTGCTTAATTAATTTGTGCTCTCCATTCTGTGAATAACAGTTCTTTGTGAAGCTTATCTATTTGTGGTAGATTAGCTTGCTTTCCTATTTCTGAAATTTGCCACTGAATGTGTTCTTCGATTTTCTTTTCTAGTCTTTCACATTCCAGTTTCTAAATTGCTATTTGTTGAATCATTATCTTATTGGAATCACAATAAGAATCAATCATGGAAGCTTGGTGACAAAACACTTATTCTTCTTTATTTAACATGGTGTTTACATCAAGTGCTTCTTTGATGAATTTTTCTAACTGTGATTGACTCTGTAACTTAGCCATTGCTCTCTCCAGATGTGCTTGCTTTTCATTAAGCTCTATTTGATACTTTGATTTGAGGCTTTTAATATCTTCATGAAATTGGGTTGTGCTTAGTTTGATCTGCTCAATGGACTTGACTTTCTCTTCATTTAACAACTGTTCTAATTCTTAAACTTTGGCTTCCTTTTGTTTCAACAATACTCTAACCTCAGTAGCTTTATCAACATTAGCGGTGGCATATGCCCCTGCATATTGTGATAACTTGGTTAGATGTTTAGTGGGATCACCTGAGGAATCCTTATTTGATGTTTTTAAAAGGTTTTTAAATTATTTCTTCGGAAAGGCTTCAAGCGCATTTCGCAATTCACATATTTTATGTTTTATAATTCTTTTTTAAATAAGATATGTAATATGCAATGCGCTTTAAGGAAAAATAGAAAATTTTATTTCCTGTTTATTTCCAAAGGGTCCCTATTTATAAAAAATAAATGGGGGGTTGTTGTATATCACAATAGTAGGCCTGTGACACATGTGAATATGCTGAGCATTATTATGCCTCGCTTGCAGCTGCATGCTGTAACTGTTTTCATGAGTAGGCATGTGTGTAGAGTTATGGCCGAACATCATATCCGTCCAGGAGATCATTCAAAATATTGCAGCAGAGAGGTGCCCCGGAAGGGATTTTTTTGTCTTAACGTGTCTTCATGATGCCCAGTCTCTGTCATCTCATGCGAATTATTGCAGGAGTGTGGATCCACGTTGAGTGAAGGCCTGCGCTGCAAATGTTCATCGTCTCAAGCATGGAAGAGACTATTTTCATGTGTACTTATACTGTCACCCGCATCCGGGGAGAGAAGATCTTTTTGGATAAGAGTTTGGCATTCTCTTCTTAAATAATCATCCTCAATTTGGGTGAGATTCGAATAATGCAACTCTCTGTTACTTTCCACACCCTTTTTCACGAGGAGATCTACAACAGAGTTTGCTTTCCTATGCACATGGTGAAAATTTATTTCCCTGTGATTTTGTATCAGTTGTTCTAGGAGTTTGAGCCTGTTGGCAAGCCTCCAGCTGGTGGATACCTTTGTGGAGGCAGAGCCATGGAGAATTCTCGTGGCCGCCAGAGTAATAATTTGCAAATATCCCTCCATTTCCAAGGGAAAATAGTTGAACTCAATGGCTTTGTAGATGCCCTAGATGAGTCCCTCAAGCTCCCCAGAGTTGTTGTTTTCCCATCCCATATTGTCATAGTAGATTAGAAGGGGTTCGCCCTGGGAGTTATTGAAGATGCCTCTGAATCCTTCATTTCCAGGGTTGCCTTTGGAGGCACCATCGAAGTTACATTTGAAGAATCCATTTGGGGGTGGATTCCATTTTTCAGAAGTGGTGGTTCTTCTTGCGTTCTTTGGGGAGTTGTCCAGGGGTGTATTTATGCTCATATGCCAGTTGCTCCATATGTTGCGCTCCATAGTAGAGGTGGGGAGATCTTCCTTACTCCAGGAAGTAATAGCCAAGGTTTCGGTGAGGTTGCCATGCCATCCTTGCCCAAATTTTCTCTTGATTGGATACCTTGTCTTTAAAGATCCGAATGTTCCTTTCTTTCCATATGTTCCATATCAAGAGGCCCAGAATTATCTGCCAGAGTTTTTTCAGAAGGTTGTTGGAGTATGGGTTTTCCGTCCACTTGCTAATGGTGTTGATGATGTTGCCCCTTTCTCTGTTGGTTTGTCTGCATAGGATTTCTATTTTGTCCCACGGGGCGTTCGAAGTAGGGCATAGGTCCAACAAGTGGTCGATGGTTTCAAAATTCTCTTGGCATAGAGGGAATCTTGAGGGTCCTATAAACCCTCGCTTCAATATATTCTCCCATGTGAGAATGTGTTGTTTACTGAGAAGCCATAAAAAGGTGGCTTCTTTGGGCCAGAGCTTGGCAGACCATATATTCTTCTAGATGAGATTGGATGGATCTGGGTTCTGTTGTTGTAAGAGGTTGTAGGATTCCTTGGTGGAGTATTTTCCACTTGGCGTGTGACCCCATCTAAGGATATTAGGTCCTGGTTGGGATCTGATTTTTCTTTTATTTATTAGCTCCTCCCAAATGTCTCTGTGATTTTAATTGTTCCATTCTTCTTGCCATCTGTTCGTGTGAATCTAGTTCCTGTATCCCTGAGTTGTGTCAATGGTTCAGAAATACTGTACACACTTCCACTGCCTTGCCTGTAATGTTGTGCTCCACAGGGGTATGGGAAATATTGAGGAGAGACTAGGGAGTTGCTGCCAGGAGTCCTCTCAGAATCTGGCTTGAGTACCACTGTGCAGCTCCCAGAAGCTGTGGGTTTGTATCAACTATTTTTGGTTTCTGGAAGCTTTCCATATTTAAGATCCTCCTAGCTCTTTGTTGAATCTAATAAGGTCCTCCTTGGGCCAGTTTCTCGCATATTTGGCTGCCCATAGGATAGCCCAAGGTGTGTGACTGTTGGAGACCCATTTCCACCAGATACTAACTTCCATGATAATATTGTTGTGCTCTAGGTCACGCATCCCTAGCTCCACATGAACTTTTGGCGTGCATACTTCTTTGCAGTTGACTAATGCCCATTTGTTTTTCTCTTTGGTTCCTACCCATAGGAAAGTCATTTTTAGTTTGCGCATAGCCTTGAGGACCCATTTGGGGGTTGCGAGTACAGAGAAGAGGTAGATGGGGAGAGACTGAAGAATTGCTTTGATGAGAACCAAGTGGCTCGCTATATTGAGAGAGCGATGGGTCCATTTGGATAGCCTGGTTTCCATTTTGTCCAGCAACGCTCCCCATGAGGAACGATTAATGGTTGTGGCTGTGAGAGGGGAACTAAGGTATTTGGAGGGAAAGGAGGCTATGGAGAAGCCCAGAATGTGAGCAATATTGCGCTGAGTGATAGGGGGAGTATGGAAGAAGAAGGTTTGAGATTTGTCAGGGTTGACCTCTGTGTCATAAGCTTCAGAGAACAATCTAGAAGAGATTTGAGGGAATGTGCTTCCTGGACCGAGGGGTGTCCATGATCATATTGTCATCCACAAATTGTTGATGAGAAATGGGGGGAAGATTGTGAAGCGGTATACCATGTAGAGTGCTTGAATGGACAAAGCTTTTGAGTTGACGACCCAACCCTTCAGCCATAATTATGAAAATGAAGGGTGAAGGGGGATCTCCTTGTCTAATACCTCTTGATGGATTGAAGGTTTTTGAAGGTATACCATTGACCAAGATGGAAAGAAAAGGGGAGGTTATAAGGCTCATGATCCATCTTACCCAGGTGTGGCTGAAGCCAAAGGCTAGGAGGACATGTTTTATGTAGTCCCAACTGAGTTTGTCAAAGGCCTTGGATAGATCGATTTTGAGGAGCATACCAGGTTTTTTGGTGGTTTTGAGAGAATGAATGACCTCATGGGTTAAAATGATTCCATCAAGGATTTGTCGTCCTTCTAGATAGCTCGTTTTTTCCAAGGAGATGATCAGGGGAAGGAGCTGTTTCATTCAGTTAGCAATAAATTTGGGAACTATCTTATAAATGACATTGCAGAGTGCTATGGGCCTATACTTACTTGGCGTAGCAGCATTGTCTTCTTTTGGTACGAGAGTGAGGAAGGTGGCATTGAGAGCTAGAAGGAGCCAGTGAGTGGTGCATGATTCTTCAACTACACCCCAAACCTCTTCTTTGATGGTTTCCCAAAAGAAGTGGAAGAAGTTGGTGGTGAATCCACCAGGGCTAGGAGATTTCCCTTCCTTCAGTTGGAAGACTGCTTGTTCCACATTAGAAAGAGTCTTGGCATTAAGCAACGTCCGATTGTGTTCTTCCTTGACCAGTTTAGGTATATGTTGGGTGATTTTTCATATTGCCTCATGCCTCTGATGATTGGGTTCTTGGAGAATGTCCTTGAAGTTGTTGTATAGCTCCTCTGAGATGTCCTCTTGCTTTTCCAGACGTTCTCCATTTTGATTTTTGAGAACTGTGATTCTATTATGAATCCTGTGTTGAATGGTGGAGCGATGGAAAAACTTTGTGTTTCATTCTCCATCTTCGAGCCAACAGATCCTATATATTTTTTTCCATAGGATCTCTTCCTCGCTTCTTCTCTCTTCCATCTGGGTTGTTAATATTTTCTTTTGGTTCTCTAAATCTATCAAGCGGCCTTCCGTGATGATTGTTTGTTGAAGCTTCTTCATCTTCTCTTCCAACTCTCTTTGATCTTTGAAGATATTGCCGAAGTTGGTTTTGTTCCACACCTTCAATTTCCCTTTGAGCATTTTCAACTTTGTTTGGAACTGATGCATTTTTGTTCCTTGCGATGGTGAAAGGGAGGACCACCAATCTGAGACCATTTCCTTGAACCCTGAATGTATGAGCCAACAATGTTAAAAGTAGAATGGTTTGGGCGTAGGCACGCCTAGTCTTAACCATTGAAGTTGTATCGGCCAGTGGTCAGAGCCTATGGTCAGGATAATGGTGGCTACAAGATCACCCCCCATATGTATGAAGTCTTCTGTGATGAGAAAGCGGTCCAATATAGAGGTGATTTGATGGGTACCTCCTCTTCTATTGTTCCAGGTGAAGATTCCATTAGAAGTTTATAGATCTATGAGGTGGTTGTCTTGGATGAAGTTCTTGAATCCATTATTTTCCATGTCTAGATGCTGCCTTCCTCCCTTTTTTTCCTATAGATTGGTTATCATATTGAAATCACCTCCAAGAAGGCATAGTGGTAGAGATCTTTGTTTATTGAGCTCAAAAATGCCCTATAAAGTTGGCTTGAATGAAATGCCTATTGGCATGATAGTTCTCTAGGGTGATGATTTGGGGGTTCCAGATGATTGCCACTCCTCCTGAAGCTCCATTGGCATCTACTGCTATTTTTCTGCATCCTTTCCATATCTTTTTGAGGATTGTTTCCAGAGTGGACTTGGAGCATTTGTTTTCTTGCATGTATAAAGTTGTAGGGTGTTCCTCAGTGATTCTTTTCTTGATGATCCTGTGCTTGGTGGGGCTGTTGAGCCCTCTTATGTTCCATGAGATGATCTTCATTGAGGGGGGTTGGTACAGTAGGCGTAGAATTAGGTTAACTTGGGGAATCTCCCAGATTCTACCATTTCGTTGCCCATTTCTACTATTCTTTGCAGCACTATTTTCCGGCATCTTTTGCGAGATTCTTTCATGAAGTATTTTGTATTAATGAGTGTACCCCCCTGAATTCCCAAAGAGGGGAGATGTTGTGCTCAGGTGAGGATTTCTTCCAGGTTCTGGATCTGATACTCGGATATTGAGTGAAAGTCCTTCTTATCGCATGCATCCTCTAACCCTATGAGATCCATGCCCTCAAGGTCAACGCTCTCTGGCTCTTCCTTAGTGGCTTCTGGGATTGGATCCAACACCTGTCCTTTGCCCTTCAATGCAGAGTTGTCCCCTGCGTGGATAGGGGTTTGGGGTTTCAGAAAGGCCTTCGGTTGGATCTTGTCCTATTGTTTCTTTGAGGTCTAGGGCTGATCCTGCAAGGCTTGCCCTGCTGCTTTGGAAGGTTTATCTTGTCCTGATGATGAACCACAATCGCTGGTTCGAAACGCGTCAACAAAATCTGTTGGAATGTGATTTTTGCCGAAATATTTTATACCAGGTTCATTCTCATTTTCACTTAGCTGATTTAGGACTACAAAGTTATTTCTAGTCGCAAGGCCTTTTTTGTTATGGTTAGAGTTGGTTCTCTTGTTGTGCCTTTTCTTGCTTGCTACTTTCGTAAACCCTTCTGTTGCTTGGTCATTTGATTCATTATCAACTGCCTCTTTTTTTATTTATAGGGCAGTCTCTGAATAAGTGCCCATGTTGGTAACACCTTCGGCATCTAAAAGGAACATGTTCATAATCTACAGTTTGTATCCATTCAAAATCGTCATGCAATAGACTTACCTGGCCTGGTAGTGACTCTGCTATGTTCATGTAGATGGAGATTCGTGCGTATGCTGCGTAACGATTGATCTTTGTTTCCTCCATTATCTTGATGAATTCTCCGAGGGCATTGCCTATGTCCCTTAGGGTTAGCTCATCCCAGTAATCTCGGGGAAGGGAATAGAGCTGGATCCAGACCGGGGCCCATGTGAGATATTTTTTGTCTGGGTTGAAGCGCTCAACCCAATGGCAAAGGTATAAGCTTGCCAAGTTGAAGAAATATTGTCCTCCATCCATGATCCTATTTTTGTCTTCAATACATGTGAAGATCACATTGAAGAAGCCTTTGGCACACAACTGAAGATTGATGTGACCTCATCCTTTCAGGGAGATGATCAGGGAAATATGTTAGTTTAATGTTTTATTATATCATACAAAATAGTACATATAAAGATTTTTTACCTTAACTTTTTTGACACTTTAATTATTTGGTAGGTGTGATTTTATTGTAATTGTGTTTGAAATTTTTTGAATTTTACATAAATGGATAGACAAAATTTGATTATTTGACATTTTAATTATGTAATAAATGTGATAATTTTTTTTGAATTTTACATAAATAAATAGAGAAAATTTGAGAAAAAAAATATTTTTAATCTAATACATCATCCAACCAATGATATGAAAAATAATTCAATAACATATTAAATTTAAAAATAATTTATTTAACAATCTCTTAAACACACCACATATTTACAAATATTATAAATACTTATAACTCTGTTTAGTTATATAACATCTTCATGTTTGTTTAATTTCACACCTTGCATTTACACTCGTCACTTTGGCATTCAAATAAGCAGAGAAAATTTGTATTTCTTCTCTCACATGATGATATGTGTATTTATCATTCACTTCATGATTACTCGTTCTGGTTAGAGGATTTCTCTATTTTATAGAGGTAGAGGATTTTAGCCGATAAGTTTATTTTACATTTTAGTGTGAAGGCAATGTGTAAGTATGTTTGTTTGGATTTGACATGTATTCCTTTTAAAATAAACATAAAATTGACGCAACAAAACTGAAGTCGGACGCCTAAGGAGAGTTGGGTTCCTACAATCGCTCTGTCAGCATTTCCCTTGGTTTACCTCCATGTGGTTCTTTATTTTCTTGGCAATTTTATTTATCAATTTTGGAGAAAATTGATAAATAAACACATTCAGCAGCTTTTGATATGTTAAATTGTATATCCAACTTTATAATCAATGTTTAATCCTTCGAGATTTTATATTAATACCGACGCTCTGTTTTAATCAACTGACTTTATAATAACCCTGTGGCTCCAGGCCCCACCTCTACGATCAATAGTCCAATCAAACGTACGCACCATACCTCGTTATCCTCCGCGCATCTATAGCAAGCGATCACCGTCCGATGGCCCCTTCCCAAATCAACGACATGTACGCATATCGCTCGGCGTCCTGATACGAACTTTAATGCGCGATGGCGCGCAACAACGGTGGTTTTCCGTGGGTCTACCTTGCCACATGTCGATAGATCTGTGGAATCGATCCTCAACAGGAAAATACCGCTCATTCACCAAAAGCGGTGCGATATGGGCAATCCGCCTTTGTAATTCCACTTGTGGTTTTTGAATAGGGTTAACCTTGGTTCAGGTCGGGCTTGCGTTCTCGTTCGTATACTCTCCGGTTGTTAACTCAGGTTCTGACCCCAGTTAGGAATTTCCAATTAACAACAAACAAACGTAATTTTCTTTATTAAGTGGGATTTCTATTACCATTAAATAGAGTTAAATGACTACGAGTTTTCGCAGACTTATTTTATGAGTGGGGATTTATTCAACGGAGTCTGTTCGAACAAATTGAGGGAATCAATAGACAGGGGAATGCAGAATCTACACGATAGTTCAACTCAGTAATTATATATGCATAGGATTCAATCGTTTCGCAATTAAACAATCTCTTCACAGATAAAGGTTTGAGTCAATCCAATGGAAAATAGGCTTGAAATCATTTAACTGGAAACAATTGTTAACACACAGAGTTTATTGCAGAAATCTCTCTTTTCCTCCCTCCTCTCCTCAATGCATCCGAGGAATACAACTTATATACATCAATATATGACTCTTCGGTTCCTCTGAGAGGACCGTTATAGAAATCAAAGGTCTAATTACAACTTATTCAAATAACTGAACTGACAGATGGATCGAATCCAACTATTCGACTTCTACCAATCCTAACTAATCTAAATAAAAATAGTCAGCTGAGGTATTGACACCTAGCTGTTACAATTCAAATATTTTCGACCCCTCCTAGCCACAACATGTGGACAAACCTCCTACATTGCTGGCTAGTGTCTAATGCCCCTGCATCAGACTCCCGAGGGCAATCTTCTTCATGGGCTCCTGTCCATGAGCTCTTCCACTGATCTGCCTATCTTCTGCAACATTCCTTCAGTCATCCAAGTGGCATCTTCCTCTAGTTTGTCCTTCCATTTGATTAAGTACTGAAAATACTCTTGTCCTCTGGTCCTTTTGAACACTCTTTTGTCCAATATCTTCTCTGGTTGCAATGGTTGCGCTGGAGGTAGCTGCTCTTTCCACTCAATCTATCCCTTGTCTGCTACTCTTTCTTCTGCACCATCATCTTCATACTTGTACAAATCTGCAACATTAAAAATGGGAGATATTCCAACATCAGGAGGTAATTCAATCTCATAAGCATTTGCAGAAAACTTTCTAAGTATCTTGCATGGCCCAATATTTTTGAACTTCAACTTGTTATACTGCTTCTTCGGGAACCTCTCCTTTCTCAAATGTGCCAAAACTAGATCTCCTACTTCAAAATGAACTTCTTTCCTGCTCAGGTCTGCTCTGCTTTTGTATTTGATGTTGCTGCCTTGTAGTTGTTGTTTCACTTGTTCATGTATAGCCTGGATCTCTGAAGCAAATTCCTCACCATCAACACTTCTCAGCTCTGCCTTTCCCAGATTTCTCAACTCTGATATTCCTCTGGGGTGCATTCCATAAACAATATGGAATGGACTCTGCCCTGTGCTCCTGTTTGGTGAGTCATTATATGCATATTCTGCCTGGGGCAAAATATGATCCCACTGCTTGGTATGCTCTCCTGCAAGACTTCTCAACAAATTTCCCAGACTCTTATTCACTACCTCAGTTTGTCCATCAGTCTGGGGATGATAAGCTGAGCTGAAACTCAGTTTGGTACCAAGTTTCTTCCACAATGTCCTCCAAAAGTGACCCACAACTGTGGCCCCCGTTCAAACACACTTCTGGCAACCCATGCAACTTTGAAACAAGCAGTAGTTTTATAACATGGAATAAAATGTGCCATTTTGGAGAATCTGTCCACTACAACAAAGACTGCATCATTCCCTCTCTAAGTCTTGGGAAATCCTAGAACAAAATCCATACTCACCATGTCCCAAGGCCTGTCTGGAATAGGCAAGGGAGTGTACAATCCTACATTCTGGCTCCTTCCTTTGGCATATTGACAGATTTTGCAATTTTTCACAAACTTGTCCACTTCTGCTCTCATCTTGGGCCAATAATAGAAGTGACTCAGCTGCTCATAAGTTTTATCAGTACCAAAGTGTCCAACAAGTCCACCACTATGCTTCTCCTTGATCAAATTTTCTCTCATGGAACATTTTGGTACACACAATTGGTTTCTCCTGAATAGTAAGTCCTCCTGCAAGAAATAATCCAGCCACTGGCTTCTATCTGTTAGAACAGGGTTACAACATGCCTCAAATGCTTCCTTAAAATCTGAATCTGTTTTGTACAATTCTTTGAGAAAATCAAACCCTACAACTTCAAAATTAGTTTCTTGAACAAGCATGTGCCTCCTACTCAAAGCATCAACTACTTTATTTGCTTGGCCACTTATGTGTTTCAAAACAAAATTAAAACCTTGGAGATACTCAACCCATTTGGCATGCTTATGTTTCAACTTGGGCTGCTGTACAATATACTGCAAAGCATGATTATCAGAATATAATACAAATTCCCTGGACATCAAATAATGTCTCCACTTTTTCAATGCCTGAACAATTGCATAGAATTCCTTCTCATAAGAGGAATACCTTCTCCTAGTGTCATTTAGTTTCTCACTGAAATAGGCTACAGGCCTATCATCCTGACTCAACACAACTCCAATGGCCTCCCCACTGGCATCACACTTTACTTGAAATGGTTTAGTAAAATCAGGCAGAATCAAAACAGGCTTCTCAGTTATCTTTTGCTTCAAAAGTTTAAAGTTTCTTTCTGCTTCAGCAGTCCACTTAAATGGTTGTTTTCTCTTCTTTATTGTCTCAATGATGGGTGCATTAATCTTACTGAAGTTTCTTATAAATTTCCTGTAAAAACTGGCAAGTCCATGGAAACTTCTTACCTCAAAAACATTCCTGGGTGAAGGCCACTCCACAATTGCCTTAACCTTTTCTGGGTCCATCTTCAATCCTTCTGCAGAAACAACAAAACCCAAATACACCAACTCTTCCTTCATGAATGAGCATTTCTTTAAGTTGATCAGCAGTTTCTCTTTGTGCAGCTTCTTCAAGACGTGATTAAGATGCCTTTAATGTTCTTCTTTAGTTCTGCTGAAACTAATATATCATCCAGATACACTATCACAAATTTACCAATGAATTATTTAAATACTTCATTCATAAGTCTCATAAAAGTGCTAGGTGCATTTGACAACCCAAAAGGAATTACCATCCATTCATACAATCCTTCATTTGTTTTAAAGTAATTTTTCCACTCATCACCCTCTCTTATTCTAATCTGGTGGTATCCACTTTTTAAATCTATCTTTGAGAAATATTTAGCACCGCTTAAACAGTCCATCAAATCCTCAACTCTGGGCAAAGGGAATCTGTACCTGATTGTGATCTTATTGATTGCTTTGGAATCAATACACATCCTCCAGCCTCCATCTTTCTTTGGGCTCAATCCTGTTGTTACTGCACATGGACTCAAACTTTCTGTGATCAGCCCCTTGTCCACCAATTCCTGTACTTGTCTCCTGATTTCCTCATTTTCCTTGGGAGTCATTCTGTAGGCTGCCTTATTTGGCAGATTTGAACCAGGGATAAAATCTATCTGATGGCTGATCTTTCTCACAGGTGGTAGCTCATCAGGTAAATCATCCACAATAATGTCACAATAATCATCTAACATCTCTTGGATTTCTACTGGAAAATCAGAAATCTTTGTAGAAGTAAGAACTACTTTAGGTTTGCAAACTAAAGAAAAACTTACCTCTTCTTCTTCTATCTGCTGCAGATATTCCTTCCCGCTCAGCAACAAGGTCTTTGGATCAACCACTCTACTTGATGGCTCTCCTTCTTCCATGGGTATCAATGTATGATGTACCCCATCCTTGAAGAACTTGTAAGTGTTCTTCTTGCCATCATGCACTGCTGCTTTGTCAAACTGCCAAGGTCTACCCAGCAGTATATGACACACATCCATGGGAATTACATCACACAGGACCTTATCTTTATATTTTCCCATTTGCAGCTCTATCTCACACTGCTCTTTTACAACCAGCTGGTGCCCTTTATGCAGCCAGGACACCCTGTAGGGAGTTGGATGCTCCCTTGTCTTCAACTTCAACTTTTCTATTACCTCAGTGGAAACCAGATTTTCTGTGCTGCCACTATCAATGACTAGCTGACAGCATTTCCCTTGGACTTTGCATATGCTCCTAAACAAAGTCTTCCTTTGTGCAGGCTCAGTGACCTCTTTGGCTTGCTTCAACAGGACCTTATTAACCATCAAGGATTCTCCCCTCTCTGGAAGAATTTCTTCTTCAATTTCGCTCTTTCTCCAAATGAACAACAAGATTTTTGGACCAAACATCTACATTTTCGGACACCTATAGTAAAGCAGGTGTCCCACTTGTTGACATCTATAACACCCTATCCCCTACCGCCTCTCCTCTCTTTGCTTCCTCTCTTTCCTCTCGTAAGAACCTCTTCTTCCCTCGTATCATCCTCTCGTAAATGAGAGCCCGAGGTGAGAGCTACCGTGGCTCCATCCCCGGTAGTAGGCTTCTCTACTAATTCTCACTTTCCATGGAAAGTATCTCTTCTCTGGCAGATCGTTTCCCTCAGAGTTTCTCCCCTCTCCGCTTCACAAGCCATCTCGGTAGGCTCCTTCCATCGCTGTTTTAGAGACGGAGACCAATCTCATCTTGGATTCCACTGGAGACCATGCACATCTCGGGGCTCATGTGGCTGGAATTGCCCAGCCCTTATGCTTACTCTGTAGAATTCCTCTGTGTATTCTTTTACTGTCAGCAACCTCTGTCTCAGGTTCTGCATTTTCTTATACAATGTCAGCTGATAATCACTAGGCAAGAATTTACCTTTTAATTTAGCCATCATTCTGGTCCAGCTCTTGATAGGTTGCTTGCCAACTCTCCTTCTTTCTGCCTGCACTCCATCCCACCAAAGTGCAGCATGTCCTTTCAGCTTTGTCACTGCAAACTTGACCTTTTTATCTTCACTTATTTCTTCATAATCGAAGCACTTGTTCATTTCATTTATCCAGTCCACCAGTTCCTTTGGATTCAGTCCCCCTGCATAACTCGACACTTCAATTCTGGGCTTAACTGCAGACCCCAGAACAGTTCTAAGGAGTCTCATGTCAGGAGGAATTTCAACATTTTCTTCCGCTTCTTCTGTTTCAGGTTTGCTGATGTCTTCAGGATCTCTGGTCTGTCTTCTCTCCACGACATCCACTCTGGCTTCAAACCTCTGCAAAATCTCCAACACCTCTGCGTTGGCAACAGGTCTCCTTCTTCCAGCACCTCTACCAATTTGGATTTCCATGTCAGCTCTCTGCAAAAACAACTCGAAAACAACAGCTCTAATACCACTAATGACACAACAAAACTGAAGTCGGACCCCTAAGGAGAGTTGGGTTCCTACAATTGCTCTGTCAACATTTCCCTTGGTTTACCTCCACGTGGTTCTTTATTTTCTTGGCAATTTTATTTATGAATTTTGGAGAAAATTGATAAATAAACACATTCAGCAGCTTTTGATATGTTAAATTGTATATCCAACTTTATAATCAAGGTTTAATCCTTCGAGATTTTATATTAATACCGACGCTCTGTTTTAACCAATTGACTTTATAATAACCCTGTGGCTCCGGGCCCCACCTCTACGATCAATAGTCCAATCAAACGTACGCACCGTACCTCGTTATTCTCCGCGCATCTATAGCAAGTGATCACCGTCTGATGGTCCCTTCCCAAATCAACGGCATGTACGCATATCGCTCGGCGTCCTGATACGAACTTTAACGCGCGATGGCGTGCATCAACAGTGGTTTTACATGGGTCTACCTCGCCACGTGTCGACAGATCTGTGGAATTGCTCCTCAACAGGAAAATACCGCTCATTCACCAAAAGCGGTGCGATATGGGCAATCCACCTTTGTAAATCCACTCGTGGTTTTTGAATAGGGTTAACCACGGTTCAGGTCGGGGTTGCGTTCTCCTTCGTATACTCTCCGGTTGTTAACTCAGGTTCTGACCCCGGTTAGGAATTTCCAATTAACAACGAACAAATGTAATTTTCTTTATTAAGCCGGATTTCTATTACCATTAAACAGAGTTAAATGACTACGAGTTTTCACAGACTTCTTTTATGAGTGGGGATTTATTCAACGGAGTCTGTTCGAACAAATTGAGGGAATCAATAGACAGGGGAATGCGGAATCTACACGATAGTTCAACTCAGTAATTATATATGCACAGGATTCAATCATTTCGCAATTAAACAATCTCTTCACAGATAAAGGTTCGAGTCAATCCAATGGAAAATAGGCTTGAAATCATTTAACTGGAAACAATTGTTAACACAAAGAGTTGATTGCAGAAATATCTCTTTTCCTCCCTCCTCTCTTCAATGCATCCGAGGAATACAACTTATATACATCAATATATGACTCTTCGGTTCCTCTTAGAGGACCATTCTAGAAATCAAAGGTCTAATTACAACTTATTCAAATAACTGAACTGACAGATGGATCAAATCCAACTATTCGACTTCTACCAATCCTAACTAATCTAAATAAAAACAGTCAGCTGAGGTATTGACACCTAGCTGTTACAATTCAAATATTTTCGACCCCTCCTAGCCACAACATGTGGACAAACCTCCTACATTGTTGGCTAGTGTCTAATGCCCCTGCATCAAAAATATTCTCTAAATAGAAAAGCAATGTTCATTATAATAAAAAAGAAAAAGAAATATGCTATTCATGTTTAATTAGTTGTTCATATGACTTAATATAGTTTCACTTAAAGTAATTAGAAATTTAAAAAAAATGTAAGTAAGATGTTTAAACTTTATATTTTTCAAAAATATTTTAACGCCTAATTTAAATAAACTATTTGAAGATCTATGTTAACTAATTTATGTCAATATCAACTTCGTATATACCTATATGTTAAAAAAATGTTAAAAGTTTTTTGTTTTTTGTTTTTTGTTTTTTGTTTTGTTTTTTTTTTTTTTTTTTTTTATATAATAAAATATCCAATTTGGTTTGTGAATAAAATGCTTTAACATGTATTAATATTAACGTATACTTAAAAATATATAAATAACAAAAAAATATTTCAATGCCAGGTGATAAAATGACTCAATGCACATGTTATGTAAAATATTTTATATATTGTTTTAAAAAATAATGTATATATTATATAAAGCTTTTGAAAAAAAGAAGTTTTTATGGTTAAAACTTTTGTAGTGGTTTCACTATTTTAAAATATAATTTTTTTTGAAGTATATGTGTTTTGTCAAAAGCCAACAACTATTTTTTTGAAATTAATCTATATAACATTAAAAATATAATTTAAACAATAAAAAATTACACATTGTTTTTTGCACTCTAAAATAAGTTTGTACCTAAATTTTTTTTATCCCTCTAAGCTTATGTTAAATATGTCCTTAAAATAGATCTATGATAATAGATAAAAAAAATATGGACAAGAATTTTACAATTGACTCCACTTTTATCTATCAAATTTTAAAATCTTAAATATTTATAAAATTCACATTTGAATTGTCAAAATTAAACTTATCTTAATTACTTTACTGACAAAATATACCACATTCATGCTAATCATATTATAAATATGCCAAAATAAAAAGTATAAATAAGCATAGGAAACAAATAGTCTTTCACTGATTTGACAAAAACAAAAAAAACAAATATTATGACACTTGAATAATGCAAATAAGATAAAACAAATATTCTGACACTAATAATGCAAATAAGAAAATATGCTAACGCTTTAAATCATGCCCAATAAAAATTGTAAATATGCCAAAGTGGGCCACTGCAACTCTGTTATAAAAACATTCCGTCCATTGCAGCGATTTCCATTTCCATTTCCATTGAAATGGGTGTTGTATTCATGAATGGGTAACTTGAAAAGAAAATATGGTCAACTTCTATTTGAAATGGGTGTTAATTTTATTATTTTTTTACTTAAATTGATGATAAATTAAAAAAAAAAAACAATGTCACGAAATTGATACTAACATACTGCCACTAAAAATAAAAATTACATCAAATAAAAAATAAAATTATAAATATGGAAAAATGAAAATTAAAAAAGATAACAATTCTTCTCCAGTATTCCTAGAAAGATAATATGTATTACCTGCCATATGTCTTTGCCTAACAATATAACAAAACACCCATAGCAAGGATCCGGGCAATACCCAAGTGTCTACTCGCACCCCGATCGATCAAATAATAGAATTTTGAAATTTATAATAATATAGAATTACAAATAATGTAAATAATAAATATTTACAAATATGTTTATGAGATTGATCTTTTTTTTTTTAATGCTTATTTAAATTTTTTAATTCAAACTAAAATTTTGTTTTTATAATTTAACAATAATATTTGATATTTTTTTTTAAATATATTTTAAAAATTAAATAAATATTTTCATCTTTTTTATTTATATGTTTCTTTTTATCAATGTTTTATTCTAACATTTTTTTTTTTCATTAACAACTTTTCACCTTATTAATTCATAATTAATATTTTCACCTTTTTTTAATTTTTACATTATATATTATAACTATAGTTATGTAAAAATTATTTCAAAATAAAGAAGTTTTATTTTTTATTTTTATTTTTATTTTTATTATTTTAATGTTATCATATTTTCTATGGACAAATTTTCTTTAATTTGTCTATATATATAACTAAAATAGTTATATATATTAAATAGCTAGTAAAACACTCATAAGTATCAATCCATGATAAGTATGGACACACTTATCTCATGATATGTATTCCACATTGCTCCATTAAAAAAATCATACAAATTAATTAAATTATAACTATATTTTAAATTACTGCTATTAATAATGATAAAAAGTATAAGTTAAACATATATACATTTAAAAAAATATTTATTGATGTGCGTGGAGGAGGTAAGCGAGAGGCTAGTAGGGATAGTGGTTCGAGGGCTCAAAAGCAAAGTTGACAAAGCAGAGGAGACCGTGGTGGCAAGGGGAATCATGGGTCTGGTTGTTTTGAGGTAAATGAGGGGCAGGGTATCCAACATTGTTTCCTGGAGAACTGACGTGCTCTTATCAATGGCCTGATGGAAAGAGTGGACACAACTGAGAGAGTTTGTCGTGAGGAGCATGCAGCACAGATGGCAACATTGGACCGAATGCATTATTTTCAATGCCAAGTTCGGGAGAGACTGGTAGTGATTTGGCAAGGCCAAAAATCAACTCACCGAGAAAGTAGAAAAGTTGGAGACATGGTTGGCGCACTTTGAAGGGCACGTTCAGTGTGACTTCCATCCTCCACTGCCTCCAAGAACAACCCTAGACAACCCTGCATCCATCACTTCGGACGACTAGTATGCTATTTGGTGCTTTTTATGTTTATATGTGTTTTGGTGCCTCTGGCCCAACTGTTTATGGACAATGTCTCTAGTTTCCCTTTTGTATTTTCGTCATTTAGTTTAAATTTTGATCAACAAACCCAGTCGGGGTGAGGCCACCTAATTTGAGAGTGACTATATGTACTCCTTTTTTCCTATATGAATAGAACAATGACTTACAAGAAAAAATATGTAATGATATTTTTAACCATGGAGATTCACCTCCACTTTACTATAGAAATTCTTAACTTGTAAATAACTCTTTTTACAATACCATGGCCCAATGTCATGATTTATCAATACCACATGCCTAGTTAATATGATATGTGTTGATATGATATTTTCTTTAATTAATTTGAGATAAATTAATTAAAATAATGTAACTAACTTAGAGATAAATCTTAACCCTTCATGTGTGAATACTGCTATGAAGTATATTCCATAGAAGTTAAATCTATACAATCCACCTAATAATTACTGTAATTAAATTAAAATTGTGGAAGACTTATTATGAAATAGAAACACGTGTACATTTTTCTTATTACTAACAACTCAATTAACTTTACTAATACCACTTATGCAATTTTTTACATTCACTTTCTTTGACTCTTAGTAATCTATTTATGAGCCTAAGCATTAATTCATGAATAAATAAAAGTTTTTTATGCAAATGTTTTATTTGATATTTCGAAAATCACATAGTTATGACTGATTTTTTAACCAATGCAAAATTTTATGATCTTGACCTCTTCATGAGGCATCAATATATATTTTGCACATATTTCTTAAGTTAAAAGGGTTTCCCATTCGTATTTTCTCAAGTGGAAGTAATGTACTTGAAGTAATGCTAACATTACTTGCTTGACATTAAAATTTTAATTTAATTATGAAAACCTTTCATTGATCCATTCTTTGGTTATGTTAGCCATTGATGAAGTGATGTTGGCTATTGATGAAGTGGTCATCGGCATGTAGATAACGCAGTTATTAATCTACAACGTGGCTATTAATGGAGTCTCCACATTAGCCATAGCTTGCTCTCCTTCTTACTGGTATGGGTATTTGCCTCCCCTTCTTACTGGTACGGGGTTGGCTTTATTACCTGGGATTTCTTTTGAAACTACAGTTGATGTAGAGGAAGGAATGGAGATAAGCTGGAAGCTACAATGATGTTTTCATCCCAGTTGGAATCCTTTCAGCGCAGTAGTGATATCACTGATAATTTTGTTCTTCTTACAGTTCGACAAGGGGTACATATCTCATAGGCACAAATTGAGAATTGCATTATAGACTTAAACATGGGTATGCAATAGAATTTGTTTATGTAACAGACTTTGCTCCTGCCTTGCAATAGACTTTGCTCTGCCATCATTCTCTTGGGAAGATTCTGAAGTTTCTCTTGCGTTTGCCTCCATCTGGAGCATCATTGTTTGCCTTCATTAGATTTTTCCAGAATTGTTGTTATCTTTGTAGGTGCTTTCGATGTTGCTTACTATGTAGTTCGAGATCGATATTGAGAGCCAATAAAACTATCAACGGAGCAAGAAGCATCATCCGTAAAGGTGAAGTTTTAGCTTCCTCTGTATGTGCCATGCTTCACATATAGGATAAAGCAACATAGGATCCTCCAGGTACATAGCCAATTAAAGAGCTAGAAACATATCCATAAGCAAGTCTTTTGTGCTTGCCCCTTGTTCTACTAATGATGTTTTTCCTGGCGAGTGAGCCTCAAAACACAGTTACCGATCAAACGAGAAAATTACCTCGTACCCGTTTTTTTTAAGTAGCAAAAATAAACACCCGATTTTGAAAAGTGGTGATGTAGAATCACCCTTTTTTTGGAGCATAGTTTTGGCACTTTATTTTTTTTATTTTTTATTTTTTTTTGAATTTAAATGTCATGATTTTCATTTCGATTTTGAAAAGTGGTGATGTAGAAAAACCTCTTTTCTTTTAGCCTATTTTTGGAACTTTAATTTTTCTTTGATTTTTTTTTAAATGTCATGTCGATTTAGAAAATGGTGATTTTTTTGGCACTTCAAATTTTTTTATTTATCAAGTATGAACATTTGTTTTAAAATGTTAATGATTTTCATGCTAATTTTGAAAAGTGTTGATGCAACATCAATCCTTTTTGTTCAGAGCATATAAAAAAATAAAAACATGACAAAAATTATCAAAAAAAAAAAGAAAAGAAAAAGAGTGTAAAAAAATAAAAATAAAAAACTTGTAAAAATAAAAAAGTTAAACAAAAAAATTAAAAATTAAAAAATAAAAAAATAAAAAACTCAAAAAATAAATTAAAAAGGAAAAAAAAAACAAAAAAAAAACTAAAGAACAAATAAATAAACAAATAAGAAAAGAAAAGAAAACTCATAATTCAAAGAAGAAAAATAAAAATTAACACAATAATAATAATAATTGTTATTTTTAAGTTCAAAAAAGAAAAATAATTAATATATATATATATATATATATATATATATATATATATATAATCAAACTAAAATTAAAAATAATTAAAATTTGGAAATTGAAATAAATAAATAAAATATTAAATTAAAAACAACATTAAAATAAAAGTTTTAAAACAATAAATATTTAAATAAAAAAATAGTCCCATAGACTATTTTTATTTAGTAGACGTTAAAATTTCATTCCATTTCATTTATATATGAACAATAAAATTTCAATTAATAAAAAAACATAATTCATTTATTTTTTTTTAAATTAAAATAAATAAATAATAATAATAATAATAATATATATATATATATATATATAACACATTTTTAAAATTAAAATAAAATAAAATATAAATATTATTAAAGGAAGAAGAAGAAGAGAAATCTTAATTTAAAAAAAAAAAAACAAAAAACAAAAACAAAACAAAACAAAATTATAAAAAAAATAAATTTAAGAAAAAAATAAAATAATTTTTTTATTATTATTATTTTTTAAATATGTATTGCACCGCCGCCCTTGGGACCACCGAGTGGTTGGAGAGCATCCAACTCTCCCACGGCCCAGCAGTCGAGCCCCGCAGCCCTAGAGTAGCAATTGAATATATAATTTATTTTTATTTTTATTTATTTTTAATTAGTTTTTTTATTTTTTTATATATTTTTAGATAATTTTAATTTTTTATCTTTTTAAATTTATATATATATATTTTTTTTAATAATGAAATTTGTTAATTGAAAAAAAAATGTATTTTTCATATATTTATATACATTAGTTTTTAAATTTTAAATTTAATATTTTTTTTTTAATTTATTTATTATTATTATTATTTTTATTTTTATTTATTTTCTTTTTAATTTCTTTTTAAATCTAAATTTCTATTTTTTTTAATTTTTTATTATTATTATTTTTTAAAATTTTTAACTAATTTTAAATTTTTTATTTTAATTATTTTATTTTATCATTTTTTTAATTATGAGGTTTTTTATTATTATTAAAAAAAAAAAGTCTTTTGTTGGTTAATTTTTAATTTTTTTCTTTAAATGGTATGTTTTTTGAAATTTTCCCTTTTATTTTCTTTTGAATTTTCTTTTGGGTTTTACTTTTTTAATTTTTAATTTTTATTTTTACAAGTGATATTTTATCTTTAATACCATGCCTAAAAATCGTTGGAATTTTATTTTCATAAATGTGATATTTTATCTTGAATATCATCCTTGGATTTTCAAGGCCTTTCAACAACACGATAATAGATTGACTTTAATACCGTGCCTAAAATTTGTTGGAATTTTAAGACTTTTGAAATTTTATCTTTAATGTCATGTTTATTGTTGAAATTTTAAGGTTTTTGAGAGTCATGATATTTTATCCTTAATGTCATTATTAAAAATTGTTGACAATTTACTCTAAAAAGAAAAATATGTTATTCCAACATTAACACTTTTTGTTTTCAAGGAGTTTTTTGCACACAAAAAATTGACGACGTTATTTCGGCAACAACAATTTTCGTTTTCAGGATGTTTTTTGCACACAAAAAATTGGCGATATCATTCCACCATCAGCACTTTTCATTTCGAGTGTGTTTTTTCAATCCTTTTTTCAAGAAAAAAAATTGGCTTTTAGCATAATTTAAAAAAATTGTTGAAATTTGACCATTAAAAAAAAATAGTGCATTCTCGAAGACACTTTTCATTTTTGGGATGTTTTTTCATTTTATTTTATTTTATTATTATTTATTGACTTCTTTTTTTTAATTTAATTTTTTATTATTTTAATTCTTTTTCTTTTAATTTTAATTTTTAAATTATTATTATTATTATTATTATAATTATTTAACATGAACGGTTAAATTTTATTTATGGAGGTAGGTTAGGCCGGAGCCTTTTTTCAAAATCCCCAAATAGTCGAGATATGATTTTACATAGCTGAACTTCATGGGATGGGTAACCAGATAGGATCTTTACTTTGAGAATTATCCTTGAGCTAAAAGACAACATGCATTTGCTTTTGCGTTCGCATCTTTGTTTACATTTTGCAGAATATGATAGAAGGAGCTAGATGTGAACCTTTGCATTAGTTTCCTAAGCCTCTGTAGCATCTTTTTGAGGGCCGAGTTGCTGAAAAGATCTCCTGTGTTTATGATTTTAATCAGGATTTCCAAGTCTCCGAAGACTTGAATGTGTTTTTCTCCATTCTCCTGCGCGATTTGACAAGCCTTAAGCATTCTTAATATTTCTGCATGGTTGTTGGTGTTATGCCCAGGACCCCAACTGAAGTTATTTTGACTGTGGCCCAACCGGGAATAAATAACTCCCCGAGCTCCAGAATTTCCCGGGTTTCCCTTTAAGGCTCCATAAAAAAAAAAGGTGGCTCTGTTCTGGCTCTACCACTAGTAGTTAAATTCAATCTCTGGGATCCGAAGTCTCCACTCCGGGTTGTAACATGGTTGAGCGATAGTCTTGATTCGGGAGGCTGTCTTCAAAGGTATGCCTATCCAACTGATCACATCTAGAGAGAGGTCATTGCTTGACTTGTGGGGAAGGTTCACTAAGTTCTCGACTAGCAAGGCATTTTATTTGGCTGCAGCAACAGTTGGGGAGTAAAGTTTGCTGTTGAAGATGGCTTTGTTCATTGCTAGCCAAATTTCCCAACAGAAAAAATTGGGGATGGCATACGAGATGTTAAACCAAAGAGACTACCAATTTAAATAATGGGGAGAACGTCTGGACTAAGTGGTGAAGAGGCTGGTGGTCGAAATCTGCGTTGGGGTACGAACTTCCAGCCCGTGCAGCGCTTTCGCCCACACTTCTTGGGCATACACACAGTGTAGAAACAAATGATCCATTGTCTCCATCGCTGCGCAGCAAAGCGTGCATCTATGTGGGCCAACTATTCCTCTTTTGCCAGATTTTCACCTGTTAAAATGCATCTGTGAATGAGGAGCCATGCAAAAAAAATTACCTTGGGGAGGCCGGCTGGGTCCCAAATCTGTTTCCATAGCGTCGGATTATGCAGAGAAGTGATGTGCTGGAGAGCTGCGTATCCTTGGGAAGCCGAGTAAAATCCCTTTTTTCCCCATCCCCAATTGTCTTTTCATCTACGATGTATTGGTGCCAGCCTAGCCAAATTCGTATGGAGGAGGGGTACTTGATGCCACAACTGTTTTGGAGGATGTGGAATACTCCAATCTAGCCAATTACCTTCATCATCCCAACATGATATGTCCTCCAGCTTTCTGATGCCAAGATTCTTTAGCCAGTCTCACAGCTCTGCGTATTCCTGAGCTTAGTTTAGAGGTTGAAGCACCATAATTTTGTCATCCCAAAGATTAATGATTTTCCCATTTTCCAGAATTCTGTAGAGTTGTTCCTTGAAAAACTCCCGATTGTGAGTGCAAAGTTTCCATAGAGTGGTTCCATTGCTTGCTGCACCTTTCTCCATATTGTGAAATGAGAGTCCGTGCATATATTTTTTGATGAAGACTTGACTGACAAAGTGTCGGTGATTCGAAAAAAAAATTCCATAACATCTTGCCACCCAAAGCCAAGTTGGCCAGACCAGGGTCTCTTACTTGCAGTCCTCCCTCTAAAAGAGGTTTTTTCACAATGTCCCAATTTACCAAGTGAGATTTCTTTTGATTTCCCTTACCTCCTTGCCATAGAAAATTTCTTAAAATCTTGGAAAGCTAATCTATAATTGATTTAGGTGCCAATAAGAAGGTTGCTTGATATAATGGGAGGGAGGAAAGAACATAATTAACCCGTATGAGTTTCCTAGCTGTGGTGAGCCACTTTCCACCCCATACTTTCATTTTTACCTTGATTTTTCTTAGTATCTCAACCCAATGGAGGGCCTTTTTGATGCCCGGGGACAGTGGCAAACCAAGGTAATTGATTTTATCCCAACTTGCATAGCCCCAATATCCAAGAACTTGTGCAATTCAGTTCATGGCTTGTTGATCAATCTCCCAGCCATACACTGCACTTTTTCTCCTGTTGACCAAAGCTCCAAAGACTCTGCAGAAGCTTTGAATAGTTTTCTTAAATGCCCTTGAAATTTTTAATGAGGCTCCTCCCAGAAGAATTGAATCATTAGAAAACAAGGCATGTTTTATTGGATCAGTGCCACTCACTGCCCTAATTCCAGGGAGAGTCCCATTAATATTTTCTTCATTCAGCGTCCTGCTAAGGGAATCTTCCATTAATATATACAAGAAGGGGGAAAGAGGAAAACCTTATCTAATGCCCCTCGTGGCTTTGAAGTAATTGACTAGCCTTTCGTTGACCAAGGGAGCAATCCACAGCTCTCCAATACAAGCTTTAATTACCCTATTAAACTTAGAGATAAAACCGAAAGTAGTAAGGACTTGGAGGAGGAAAGAATATCTTAACCGATCGAATGCTTTTGCCATATCTAGCTTGATGATCGTTCCTTTCTCATGACGATGAAGGCTTGAGTAAATGGTTTCCTGCACCAGAGCCACATTGTCTAGAATGTGCCTTCCTTTGACAAACCCACTTTGACTGCTAGATATGAGTTTTCCCAAGTGAGGCTTGATTCTGTTCGCCGGAAGCTTAGAAAGGATCTTATAGGATGCATTGCAAAGAAAAATTGGCCTAAAGCGATCAAACGAAGAAGAGCTCACCTCTTTCGGGATAAGTGTAAGGAAAGTGGAGTTTGTACTTCCACCAACTTTGGCTTTCTGTTGAAAACCCTTTATCATTCGAATAAGATTAGTCTTTATAATATTCCAACATATTCTGTATAAGTGTATAGTGAAACCATCAAGACCGGGAGCTTTGTCTGGTTCCATCGTCCATATGACATTACTTATTTCCTCTTCCGAGAAGGGCTTCAGAAGGCCAGAGTTGTTCTCCTCCTTTATCAAACTTGGAATGTGAGAAAGGTATTCAACACTTTCCTCTTCAATGTTTGAACCATTTTCCGTGTACAACTGCTGAAAGTGTGAGGTAGCGGCCTCACGAATCTTTGTTATACCTTTATGCACGATCCCCTCTGAGGTGGTTATTTATGCTATGTGATTTCTCAAGGGTCGAGTTCTGATTTTCTTTTGAAAGAATGCAGTGTTTCTATCTCCCAATTTTAGCCAGAAGTTGTGTGATTTTAGTCTCAAAGTCTCCTCCTCCAATTTGAAGGCATGGAGAGTGCTTTGTTGGGAAGATTGCTCACGCTGCAAATCAGAGAAGGTGATTTCCTGCTGTTCCATTTCCATTTGCATATCTAATAGACTCTCGGAGGCCTTCTTTCTAAGTCTAGTGGGAGAGCATGTGGGTTTTTTTAACCAATATTTCAACGTTGTTTTGGTGGGCTTGAGATTTTGCTCCCAAACATAGCTAGTCGACCCAATGAATGGCTTGGACCAAGATTTTATGATTGTCTCCAAAAAACCTTCTCTTTCTGTCCATAGAGGGCTGAATTTAAAGGGGATGGGCCCAAGGTTTTCCTCTTCTTCAATCTGCAGCACGATGGGTTTATGATCTAAAGTCATTTTGGGTAGGATTTTGGAGATGATTATCTTCTGCTCGGAGAGGAGGGTGCATTGAATCAAAAATATGTCAAGCCTAGCAGAAATGTGCTCCTTTCCTGGTCTATCGTTTGACCAAGTATAGAGTCCAGATTTGGGTTTGATATCCAATAAATCCCAATCATGGATCAAGTCTGCTACAAGGGGAAGGATGCGATCCTTGCTAATGTTGCCTCCTCTTTTCTCCTTTTGATCAAATACAAGGTTGAAATCTCCAACAAGGATTATATTCTTAGGTGAGTATGCTTCTAGAAAGTCTGAAAGAGTTAGCCAACAATCCTTTTTCAGCATAGAGCACCTACACATAAAGTTTAAAGAGGGCAAGGGAGGTCATACTTGCAAGATGCTGGAGTTTGGTCTCTTGGAGCAAGAGGATCTTAGGGGATTCAAATTTTAGTAGGTTCTTCACTGCTTCCACTTTTTTGGGATTCCCCAAGCCTCTGCAATTCCAAGAGACTATACGCATTATTTACTTGCAGAGGGATAGCCTTTGTGAGGCCTGGGTCTAGTATTTCTCCCTATATACATTTAAATCGTGGATTGACTGCCTTGCATTTTTTTCTTCTCGACCTCTTCTTCTCTGGCCTCTCTGTGAGACTTCCTTCTGACTCTTTCGATGGGTCTCTCGAAAGTTTCTTCTTTCGAAGATCCAGAGGATTCTAGGGGCTTCTTTCTTGTCATTTCTGCATAGGATGGGGAGGTGGATGCTCCTTTGGGAGATCCAGTTTGTATTGAGGTAGCATCTTCCTATCTTTTCTCTTCTGCTGTTGGTTTAGGTTGTGGTTCCTCCACTACATCTTCTGTTGCAACTATTTGTTCTTCAGGAGTAATTAGGATTTCAAAAGGGTAGGTGTTTGCATCTGTAGATGGAGGGCCTAGGGGCTCCACCCCTCCCACCACCGAGGTAGGTGCAACAGTTCCTGTTGGCTTGCTTTTCCCTTTTGTTTCGTTGTTCTGTTTGTTAGGAGCAGCTTTCTGAACCTGTGTCTATTGTTCCTGCTTTGAGTTGTCTGTCTCTTCCATTGTTTTCTTTTTACAATATCTGGAAAATGCCCATATCCATGGCAGTACCTGCACTTAAATGGGATTTGTTCATAGTCTAGTTGTTGGATGTGAGACCAGTCCACTACCATGAGTTTGATAGCTTCGGGAAGGCCTTCTTCCAAATCAACTTCTACACTAATTCTTGCACATGAGTACTGATCTTTCTTTTCTACTCTATCTATGTATTTCCCAAGTTTGTTTCCAATAATTTCTAAGGATTTAGGGTTCTAGTAATGAAGAGGGAGGTGGGGCAAACGAACCAATACTAGAACTGCTGAGGGAATATCTTGACTTGGATCAAAATCAGGGGTCCATTGATTCAGATATAGGCCCTGAGGGCCCATGAAATATGGGCCATTTCGGAAGATCAGATTCCTTTCTTCTACTACTTCAAAGACGAAGACAAAGAAACCCTTACCTACTAGGAAGCTCCTGAGTCCTTCGTTGATGAGGGGAGACCAGTTTCTTTGGATCCAGGCTTCGACTGCTTTGGGCAAGGGCCAGAGCCCAGTGAACTGTCCAATGAGCCCCCTTTCTGCAAGATTTAGGGCCGATCTGCAGGACTTATCAATCCGGAGATCGACTGTTGAGATAGTAGCCATTCTTTTAATGATTTTTTGTTGTTTTTCGCTTGTTGGGCGCTTGGAGCTGCTGACCACCAGCTTCTTGAAGGCGAAAAGCTCAGGCGGGAGAGAGGAATCGATCTCAGGGCCCCCTCCTAGGGCCATGGCTACGGAGCAATCTCAGGAAAGCGTTTCAGTTTCGCGCGCGAGCTCCTCAACAATTTTCCGACCTTAAATTATTTTTATATTTTTATATTTTTATTATTATTATTTTTTAAAAAATTTAAAAAAATTTAATTTTTTTATTTTATCATTTTTTTTTAATTATGTGGTTTTTTATTATTATTATTTTTATATAACAATTTTTTATTTTATTTTTTGGATTAATTTTATTTTTTTTTCCTTTAAATTGTATGGTTTTTTGAAATTTTCCCTTCTTTTTTCTTTTGAAATTTTTTTTGTGTTTTTTTTAATTAATTTTTTATTTTTATTTTTACAAGTGATATTTTATCTTTAATATTATGCCTAAAAATCGTTGGAATTTTATTTTCATATATGTGATATTTTATCTTGAATATCATCCTTGGATTTTCAAGGCTTTTTAGAGACACGATAATATATTATCTTTAATACTATGCCTAAAAATTGTTGGAATTTTAAGACTTTTGATATTTTATCTTTAATGTCATGTTTAGATAAAAGAACTTTCGGATTAATCACATCATTAGGATTGACCTAATCCTAATGACGTGATTAATCCGAAAGTTCTTTTATCTACATCATGGATCACAAAAGTCTTAGATCTAACAATGTCATGTTTATCGTTAAAACAACATTTTCAACATTTTTCGTTTCGAGTGTGTTTTTTCAATCCTTTTTTCAAGAAAAAAATTGGTTTTTAGCATAAGTTAAAAAAATGTTGAAATTTGACCCTAAAAAAAACAGTGTGTTCTCGAAGACACGCTTTTCATTTTTGGGTTTTTTTTCATGTTTTTTGAGTTTTTTTGGGCTAAAGCTCTCATTTTGAGGTAATAGTTCTTGTTTGATCGGTAACTATGTTTCAAATGAAGGTAAAAAAATTGGCTAGGTTGGTCGAACCTGGGCTGGGAGATGAAATGAAACTCGATGGTAAATGAACTGAGAGAGGAGAGAGGATACAAGTTGCTCGCCCGAAATCATATTCGCATGCCACAACTTCATGTTGCTTCATCCATGGATTTCATGGCATGTTATGGAAAATAGAGTGATGAGGTAAGTGGATCCATGGGGCCCATATGGCCTAGAGGTCGTCTTTTTAAATATTTGGTTCATAATTATTTGACAAATCACTTTGCAAGGGTTTGTTGGGGTCTTGACATAGTATAATGTTATAATTTCTACATTGATTGCAGGTGTTGTAGGCATGTTAAGAAAAGGATATGGAAAAAAGTGATATTATTTAGTCTTTGTTTAATGTTTGAATTTGTGATCATGGACTATTGGTGGTCACATATTTTGTGCATATTTCTTTGAACATTGTTTTTTAATGGAATTATTTCGATGTTGTAGGTTGTGTCCATAAAGGTTATTTAGAACAAGATGATTGGATATCCAGAAGGTTATGGTTTTTTGGAGTTGTTTTCCATTGCGACAACTGAGAGGATTCCTCAAACACACAATGGCACATAGATGCCTCGCACAAAGAAAATTTTTAGATTAAATTGGGCCTCCTTTAGTTTAGGAGAAAGACACCTTCTAACAGGACCATAGCATTCTATATTTGTAGGAGTTTTGGCTCCAGATGTTACAGATTGTTTTTTACAAGAGATGTTTCGATCTCGATACCCATTTGTGAGAGGTGAAAAAGTTATAACAGATCCCTCCACAGGCCATTCCAAAGGTTATGTATTTTTTAAGTTTTTTGATGAGAATGAGATAAATCGTTCCATGACTGAAATGAATGGTGTTTATTGTTCTACTAGGCCTATGCACATTAGTGTAACTACTCCCAAGAAGTTTTTGGGTTATCAAAAACAATACACACCTAAAGGTATGTTGTGAATCTTAATGGAGTGCATGTGTTAGGGTACAGTTTGAATTGTTGAATGTCAAATTCCTTAATGGTGAAACTAGGATATGATGGTTTTGCTAATCTTACTGACTATGCTTGTGGATATTGTTTTCTTTTTCCAAATTTTACAATATCCTAATTGTTTGTCTCTACTTTCTCCATTTATATGGTTGTTTTGTAGCTTGCACTATGTTTAGCATTGATTTCTTTCTCATTCCCTTGTCCAAATCATTCTCAGTGAGCTTCTTGGGCATTACCAGGTAATAAATCATCTATTATTTTGTTTGAGGTGCTTTAAAACATGACCATGAGTTCTTTTCTCGTATTTAAATTTCATATGCTTTAATTGAAGTAGCTACTTGGAGAAAAGTACCATGGTTGTTTCAGTTGATCTATAAAATCACTTCAATCGATGTTGTTGTTTTAATTACCTATATAAAAGTGGAAAGTTCCATTAACGTGAAAAACATATTCAGTATTTTAAAATTGATATGTTCTCAAAGCAAGATTCCAAGAGGCTTTGTTCACATAGGGCCTCGAACCAAACTCAACACAAAAAATATCTAAGTAGTGGGTGGTCTCATTTAGGTCAGTGATTTGTTTATGTGTTCAACTTTGTAGTGCTCTCATTAATTTTGCATTTATAATATGAATGCACTTTGGAACAGACTTACTATGGTTTCATTTTACATCTTCTTCAACTATATGGTTCTCCCCTTCAAGAATATATTGAATAGTTTTTAAAGGCCTGTTAGAACCTGTGCCAGCCTTTATCTGACTTTCCTACGTTGGAAAACCCATATAGTTAATTGAACTTGCTCTCTTTACAAATAATCACTCCCTCCATACAACCATCTACTCTATTTATTATATATGAGCTTATAATAAAACATGAAATAAGGGTCAGGGTAGCAAACACAAACCACGGTTAAGCATAAATAATTATTATGTTAAGCATAAATACATATTTTTCATATTTTTCTAATCATTTCTACCTTATGTTTGGATGAACATAATGTAAATCACGAATGGTTGTGTCTTTAGTGAAACATTACATTTATGGGTTTTTTTTGGTGTTAAGTATCTAAGTCCAGTATAGTCTCTTTAGTGAAACATTGCCTTTATGGTTTTTTTTTTTGTTAATTTTCTAAGTCTAGCATAGTTTTATTTTAAACCTAGATCAGTTAAGTACCAAGAGGCATGAAAAAAAAACTAAGATCCAAACTTTCAAGTGCTTAAAAGATCCAAGTGAATTTTTTTTTTTACATTATGAACTTAAAATTTCTTTTCTTCTATCTTGGTTTACAATAATTATATATTAATGGATGAGACTTCATTTTTTTTTAATCGTTGTCATTTATAATTGTTACACATGTATGGGCTGATAGATGATGTGACACCTCATTTACCTTGCCTGTATATGGCACCTTACATATCTCTGATCTGGGCTTTTAGTGTACCTGTAATCAAACTCTTATTATTATCTTGGTTGATAATCAATAGACATGGGTGGATGGATAGATATCTGACACAACCTTATTAACCTGATATATACCTCATTTAAATTGGTTATAAATGAGTTGTATATACCACATGCCTATAAATTGGGCTTTGAGTGGACCTTGTTTCTCTCTTTGCAACAAGGTGTTCTTATCAAATGTCACTGCCCCATTGAGGCAAGTGGTATTAATGTTGTAGATTTGTTTCTCTTTGCAACAAGGTGTTCTTATCAGTTGTCACTACCTTGTTGAACCAAGTGGTATTAATGGCATATATTTCAACTCCTTTAACTTGGTAAAAGTCCAAAGCTTGTAGTGAATTATTCTAAATTTCTATGTTGATTTATATTTTCCATTACTCTGGTCTACTATCACAATTCAAGAATGTGTATGAAAGGTTTTTCTACCTTAGGTGACGAGAATATAAATAATTGTTACCACTATTTCAGAGTTTAGTGTAGAATTACCTTTATGGGTTCTTCTTTTTTCTAGGTTAATTATCAAATAAATCATTGTTAATGCTAGTTGAGACTTTAGTGTAGAATTACCTTTTTGGGTTCTTCTTTCTTCTGGGTTAATTGTCAAATAAATCATTGTTACCGCTAGTTGATAATTTAGTGTAGAATTACCTTTATGGTACCACTAGTTGAGACATTAGTGTAGAATTACGTTTATGGGTTGTTCTTTCTTCTGGGTTAATTGTCAAATAAATCAATGTTAATAGTCAAATGAATCATTGTTGCCACTAGTTGAGACTTCAGTGTAGGATTACCTTTATGGGTTCTTATTTATTCTGCATTAATTGTCAAATATAATATATTTCTATTGTAAATGTATATTTATCAAGCACCAAGCTTCATAAAAAGAAACAAAGACCCAAATCTATCTGCACCTAAAAAAACTGGGTGATTTGATTTTTCTTGTTACATTATGAACTTCAACATTTTTTTTTTAAATTTTGGTTTATAATCATTACACAGGGCTACAAGTGAGGGTTGCGGGTCAACCACTTTCCCACTCAAGGCAAGGACTTGCTGCCCCGCAACCCTTATTGCTTAATTACATTCTCTTACCTACATGATATGATCTTGTTTGAGATACACTTCACATCGACTTGGATATATTTTTCATATTTCCGTAAATACCAAATGAAGTGAACCTAGAACACTATCAACTCAATAGTAATCACATATTTCCATTTTAAATAATATTTATTTATTGTACCACTATATATGAGAATTGGCTGAGTGCAATGGAAGTATTTAAACACACTTATTTGGAGATGATTATTATTTCATATTAATGATTGAATTACATCATTGTTATTTATTACATAATAGTTACTATATTATAATCCTAATTGTAATATACTCTATTATACTTCTCGCTTTTCATGGTAACACATTGTTATATAAATTTATGCTTCATTTATTTTGTTTTTACATCATTTTTTTCTTCACTATATTCTTATATATATAGAGTTGGTTGTCCTTCTAATTATCATAAAAAGACTTATTTATTTTCAATAGGATTTTCTCTAGGAGGAGCCACCAAAGAGAGGCAATGTGTTTTTGTAGCATGGAACTAGGTATGTGTCCCTAAAGTCAATTGAGTGCTTGGCATAAAATATACTCTAATTATGGCAACTAAAACTTAGTGGAGATGGAAAAAAGAAAACGATGAGCTTTGGGAAAAAGTCCAGAATGTCAAGTATGTAACAAACATCCCATCCCAAAAACTAATTAACGCAAAATGTGATAGCCATGGATTGTTAATTTGGAATAATGTTTGGAGCAATAAAATTCTATGTCACACCCCCTGGTAACTTGTAAATAATGTTCTTTTATTGCATATTACATACATTATATTATTTTGTGGACCATGTGAAGGTCAAATGTTAAAATAGGATTATTTGATTATATTGTAAAAACTAAACGTTTATGCAAGGAGAGGAATCCACATGATGAGGTAAGGTTAAAAGAGACCCACCAGTTAGGGTAGTTGGACACTTATGGGTCAGGAGGTTACCTTCCCAAACCCCTCCTTTTTGGAAATGTTCTCAAGGGAAAAAAGGAAAACCAAGAGGGTTAATGAACCTAAGGAAGTTGGCTGGCTAGAGGAAGACTTCTTGATCAAATATGTCCTAGACAAAGACTAGTTAAGACCAGATAGTTGTAGGCAGGAATTCGGTGCAGTACTATCCATAAGGCTACCCTGTTGGTGAGTTTAGCTCGGGGGGAGACGCAGTTGCAGATTGGTCTTGTTGGTAGGGAGGAAAATATGTGTTCCATGTGGTGTGACCTCTTGCATTAGCATTTCAAGTAACCTAGATAAGTATTGTTTTGAAAAGAAATGGCTTTTCTTTTGAAAATTGTTATTAATGAATTGAGAATGAACTATTATGATGTGTTGTAAATGTTGTTTAGATAAAATGGAAAAAAATGAATTTAATGTATGTGGTCTTTGATTTTGTATGAATGTCAGTAGAGTATGAGTACTAATACCAGAATAGACCTGAGTATTCTTTTTAAAAGAAGGGATTTACATTCTCACCCCACAGTCTATGAATAAATTTTAGATATGTTGTTGTGTGTATGGGAAATAGCAGTAGATGTGCAGGGTTCTGTGTAAATGATGCTTTAGCATCGTGAGAAAATTAGGAATTGTTACATGCACAAAGGGTCCAAGCCTAATAAGTTGGAAACCATAGATTTAGGAGAACTGGGCGATACTTCAAATAGTGCTATACTGTTATAGTAAAAATCGAACTTAAATCCTACAGGTGAAACTGTACCGTAAGAAAAAACTGGGAAAGAATCCTTCTCATAAAATTTGTATAGGTCTCATGTAGGGAAATACCGACCCAGGTTGGAGGGTTTGTTCCTGGGCCCAACTATTTCTGGAAGCCCCAAAACAGTCCTTTCACCTGCCTTACAAGACCCGGATTTGGACTGAGAAAACTGTAACATAATGAAAAATACTTTGCATCTAGGGAAAAAATAAATTAGAACTTAAATTTAAATTTGAAGAGAAAATATGTTTCATGGTTAATAACAGTAAATCCTAGTGATGAAATTTAATGTGTGGAACAGTAACATGACCAAACCGTACAAGAGCTGCTTAATTTATAATTTAAACCATGAAATACCAAGAAATATATATCTAAGATGAAAATATTAATTACATTACTAACATGAATTAAAAGTCTTACCAGTGTATAAACAAGAAAAAAAACAAACACATTTGTAAAACAAAATTATAATACACCTATTTAATTAAGAAAAACATAACATATGTATAAGCGACATGTAAATACCAAGAATAAAGTGCACATACATCTCGACATTACTCTAAAGTCGGAGAATGCATAGTCTTTCCTTTTACAGGAAAATTCCTTCAAGAGAACCCAAATTACCAGTATGTCCATGAAATAGTTTACAAGAAATTACTCAGTCCTCACCCATACTTAAGGGTGTTTACAAGAAATTACTCAGTCCTCACCTTTACTGAGTGTAGAAGGTTGTATCTCCTGGAGACCTTAACACTGAAACAAACCAAGAAATAGAATACAAGGAGGAGAAGACAAGTGAGAAATTAACAATGTATTTACTCGTAACAAACAAGAGAAATGTGTGTCGAATGTTACTTGGGTGATAAGGTGAGCTGACATTAGTAAATTTTACCCTACGAAGAACAGTCAAATACAGAACCATCGAAAAAAACTTGCAGACCTATAAGTAAGAAAGCGTATAAGCTTGATAAATTAACTCTATAGAGAAAATTCAAACAATAAAAACGAACTTGGCGTTAAGGTATTGAGAAAGAGACAACACTATCTTGAGAAAATGTAATTTCCTAATGTCCTGGCCTTCGGAGTTGTAGAGTCATTTTCCCTCAAAGCAACAGAGCAGAATGAACCTCGGCGGCATTGGAAGAGGTTTTTTATTACCTCAATTGATTGTATCACATATGGACCGTAGATCATAGGTATTTTTGTAGAACCATCGATATGGGACCAGAGATAGAGATTTGCAATGCCACTTGGTAAGCAGTGGAAAAACTCCAGAGAGTTCGATTCTACCTTCAATTGACGGGATTCTGTTACAAGGCATGGAATGTGTATAGACACCTGGAGGTTGGGCGATAATGGAGTCATATCAATACTGCAATGGGGTGACCCTCTTAAATTTCCAATTACAGGAGGTGCAGGGAGTAAGGATACCTTTGAAATTAAGTCCAATTACAACTTCACAGTTGGAAAAATGAATGAGAAAAGGGTGTCAAATTTATGCAGTGCGAGTGGGATTTTCAAACTCGAGGGAAAAGATAGCCACCTTGGAGGACCTGCCAATAGTGAAATATTTTGTAGATGTTATCCCTGGGGACATTCTTGTATTTCCTCATAGAAGAGACATATACTTTACTATTTAATTGATTCTCGTAGTTCCTCTTATATACAAAACACCAGATCGAATGAGTGTTCTATAATTAATTGAATTTAAAATACAACTACAAGAATTATTAGACAATAAATATTTTCGCCCCAAGTGTCTCAACTTGGGGGATCCAGTAATTTTTTTCAAGAAGAAGGATGACACTTTACGACTGTGCATTTATTATAGGTATTTAAATAAATTAACAATTAAAAAAAATACCCCTTACCCCACATTGATGATTTATTTGATCAGGTGAAAGGGGCTATGGTGTTCTCTAAAATTGACTTGCATTCAGGGTACCACCAAATTAGAATTAGAGAGGAAGATATACACAAAAAAATCTTCAAAAGCCGCTATGGGCATTACGGACTCATAGTCCTATCTTTTGGACTAACGAATGCTCCGACAACATTCATGTGTCTCATGAACAGTGTATTCCCTAATTATTTGGTTAAGTTTGTGTTGATTTTTATTGATGATATATTAGCTTATTCCAGAAATTTGGAGGAGCATAAAAATCATTTGCGGATTGTTTTACAAACTTTGAGAGAACATCAGCTATATGAAAAATACACTAAGTGTGAGTTTTATAAAGAGAAAATTCAATATTTGGGACATCTTATTACCAAAGAAGGAATAGTTGTAGACACAAAAAAAATAAAGACTATAATGGAATGGCTTGTTCCGAAGAACGTGGCTTCAATATTTGGATAGTTAGGGATCATAATTTCAAGATGTTTACAGACTCTCGCCCCCTCTTAATAACCTAAAATCTTAGTTTGCATATGTGGGAAAACTTGTAGACCAATTTAGTCCAATAGGGTGTCAACATGTGATAAGTATGCATGCCAATTTGGCACTAGAGGAAAAATATTTCAGTGGTTATAACATTGTGCCTGAGATTTGGATTTGATGAAATTTATATCATTGGAAAGCTCTCAACGACCAAAAGAAAATGATAGGCTCAAAAATCAGTTTTAAAGTGATTGTAGGAAGATGAATTTTTAGAACCCCGCTTCCTTAAGGTAACCTAGGAGATTGGGAATGGATAACTTGAAACCTTAATGATGATTTAAGGGGTTGGGTATGTTACATTACTAAAATCTTACTTTTATAGTAATTCAAAAATGGTAATATGTGCAACATGACCAAAACTCATGAAACTATCATTGCATTTCAAATCATAAATGTGGATTATTTTAGCATGCACAACAACATTTAAAAATATAGAACATAAATAGCATAGCATTCAAAAATGGAATTATAATTGTAAATAAAAACAATAACCAAAACTTATCTTTACAAATGATTTCACAATTTCCTACAAAGGTAAAATGTTCCATCCAACCATAGGCACAATTGCACATATTATCTCTAAAACAAGTCATCCTTGAGCAAGATCTCACATGATTCGACAAGGAAAAACACCCAACTCTCTCCCCATCATCTGCACAAGATGATTGATGACATTTCCTTTTTTCATCGTAGTCCATCCCTTCTAAGGCTTCAATGGAGATCAACCAAGAATCTCTCAGTTGGAGGCTCCAAGTAATATAGTTGTAAATCAAGTGCTCACGATAGACTTTAAATAGGGTCTTGGGTAATTTCACAACAAAATGTCATAATAGGAGTGACAACCTAGCTCATAGCCTAAATCATAGCTCTAGTAAGTTATTTTCATATATAGTATGGTTGCTCCATTTTCCCCCAAAAACTATATTTATCCCCTCCTCTTTCTATCCAAAATTATCACTCCTCTCTTTACTGGAATTCCCTTTCCTTTTTCTCCCTTACATGCTTGATTCTCACAAATCCCCAATTTGATTGTAGTCAATCCACACTATATTAACTATGTGAGATGACTCTCTCACCCATCTCTTACATGCATTCAATTATACAATTCTCATCATGAGTGTACTTAGCCCATGCTTGCATAACTAGGTGAGGTGACTCTCTCACCCAACCTCTTACATGCATTCAATGATTAGTTTTTAATAAGTCAAAGGAGGTGAAATATATGACTATTCATAACTAAATAAATAAATAAATTGAAGGTGGCATAAAAGTATAGGCACATGGTATCCTCTAAAACACCCATCCAACCACCTTTCTTGTGTAATCATAGCCCCTCGTGATGTTGTCTATATTTTTCTATAGTTGACAATGTATTTAATTTTATTATTTTCCATGTACAATGTTTATAGATAACATTTCTTGGCCCTTGGCCTTTCATCATAGATACAATTATACATTTCTAATTCAATGATAACAAGTAAGGGTGTTACAACAAAAAAACAGAAGTGCACATGGATGGTAAGAAGGGCATTGTTTTGTGGATTAATCCCTCTTGCGGACAAGATCGATCTCCCTAGTACTCCAACAAGTAACTAGAAACAAAGATCCATTTAATATCTCTTTCTCTAGACTATTTGTATTTTAGATTATTACAACCTTGAAATAAGGATGTTATGCTCCTACCTTTCAACTTAGACATTCGATGTAGCCTTTTTCCTTTCGCTCCAAAGCAATTCTTTAATGCTCAGAAGAACCTGCAATCACAAACAATACAAAATATCAAATCACCTACAATATATAATAATCATAAATACTAATCCAAATTAGTGATCAAGGAGTCTAAGTATTGACATCATTTCCATGAATTCAGAAACACGACAATGAGAAAAAGATATCCATATGTATTATCAAAAATTAAAAGGAGCAATCTTACAACATGTGCCTTGATGTTGTACAAAATTCTCCCCTGTGTCTGCGCAATCGTTTCTTTCAGTCTGATAAGCCTTCCTCTCTAGAATGAAAAACATGAAGTCATATGCACAAATTTGTAATCTTCAATGTGCCAACAAAAACTTACTAGTTCAGAAACTATGACCTTTATGAACTCTCTCCAGCTAATTAGAATATACACAAATCAGTATCTACCCTTTAACCTGAAACTTCAGCTAAATTTATAGAGAGATTGAGGTAGTTTCAGATCCATTAAGAGAGGGATGAGTTCCTCCCATGAATGGATTTGGGTTCCTTTGACCAAGGGATAAGCTCCATGAGAAGAGGGATAAAGCTCAAACTAGTGTGACTCTAGAGACTTCCAGTTGGGAGAAAATTCAACCAACTAGGCTTCTAGAAGATACTTTTTATACTTACTTGATTTTTATTGGGGTGTGCAAGTTTTAGTGGCGAACAGAGTGGCGATCGCCATGGCTAATGGAAGAAGCATCATCGCATGCGCATGAAGAGGCTATAAAAAGCATGCAGGTAATATTTTAAATGTTTTAAAGAGATTTTCTCCAATTTCCAAGACTTGGTTCAAGAACATGATTGTTTTTTACCTCTAGGGGAACATGATATGGATGGTGATAGACCCATATGGATAGTCAAATGTCATGGTGAAAAAATGACGTGTAACAAATTTCCCCCTAAAGTGCGAAGTCTGAGAAATTTTTTCTAAAGAGTGAAGCGCTTTATCATTCCAAGGATTGGATTGGAGACAGCGGTCAAAAACCTGTAAAAACATTCAATGCAAATATATATCATCACTGAGGTAGGCATTCCCATACTCAAAGAAAAACTAACTAAATGTTCTGTTATAGATATGATTTCAGCATTACATCAAGAGTAGACACAGTATGGGCGTAGCCATCTGTCATAAGAAGTCTACTATATCATGAATACATAAATCCTCACAACCTAGATGGTGGAAACTATATCTAGGGTCTTGATTTCTACTTTTAGTACTAGTACGAATCTATCCATGCGATTGATTGTGTCCAAATCAAACATGGTAGAAACCACTTGATTACCAGTCAATGATGAAAACCGTTAACAAGCTTGAGAGAAACCACCAATAATGAAAATGGTTCTCAAAGTAATTCATCACAACCTATGAAGTGTGAATGAATGATTTGCAATCGAACACTCATAGAATCATTTGATCAAAGGTCAATGATGAGAACCTATCATCGAAGGCGAGAAATCTTCCATTAGGGCATGCAGATTCCAAGGTACTGATAGGATTCTAAATCAACTTTCTAGATAATGAGTTGGTGTTAATAGAAAGTGATCCATTGCAGGAAATCCTATGACACAAAACCATTAGATCAAGTTTTGAAGAAATTATTTTCAAGGACTGACTCAGGGATGGTCAACCCAAATGGAGACAAATGTTTGCAATGTGACAGCAACAAAATTGAATCCGGGCCCCCAAGGAGAGCTAGTCTCAATGTAGCTCTGTCAGCATTTCCCCTTGAATTAACTCAGTTCAATTTTCACGTAATCTTCCTCAACTCTTTTGTAATTTTATTTATCAATTTCATAGAAATTGACAAATAAATGCTTTAAGCAAACTTGGGAAAATTTAAATATATATCTCCGAACTTTAATTCTACCGTTGAACCTTAGAACTAAGGTTGTCACCCTTTAGAATATTATTTTAATAACCCGACGTATTTTAAATAAACAACTTTAGGCCTCGGGCCCACCATACAATGCGGGTTTTAACACTTTTTAGATGCCATACCTTCTATTATCCTTCGAGCATGTCTGAGTGCGATCACCGTTCGATGGCCAGCCTCCAGATCAAATGGTGTACGTGAATATCGCGCTGACTTAACCGTCGATTGTCAATGCGCGATGAGAGTGGTTTTCAAAACTACTCAGGGACACGCGTCGCCCAGTCTATGGGATCGATCCAAATTCATAAATACATCTTATCCCACAAAGGCGGTGCGATCAAAACAACTTCGGTTTTTGAACAGTGATTTACTGTAGGTTGAACTAGGGTTAACGCCTTCCTTTCTAATCGCTTTGGTTCATTAACTCAGGGTCTGACCTCAGTTCAAGATGTTCAATCAACAATAAAACATTCTATTTCTCTTGTAAGTGGGTTCTTCCACTGCGACAAGAAGTCCACAGTTCTATGGGAAACCACCCTACTGGTGCGCTCTTTCAAAGACTCAAGGCATACACACGACTCGACACCTACAGCCAGGTCCAGTACATCCCTTCAAGGTTTCTTATAGGGGTCTATCTCAACAGAGCTAATTCTGACCATTCAAGAGAAATCTACGATCAACAATGGACAGAGAGGCATGCGGAGATTATATCACAACTCTATTCAACAATTATACACAGAACAGTGTTCAATCGCCTCACAATTAAACAAATTCCCCCAAAAATATCAATTCAAGACAATTTTATAATCAACGAGCACTGAAATTTATTCAACCGGAAGCAATTGCTTAACACCCAGATTTTACTGCAGAAAAATCTCTCTTCAATACATACGGGGGATACAATTTGTATGCATTACAATGTGTCCCTTTGGTTCCTCGGTGAGGACCGTTTATATTCTAACAAAACTAATTACATTATTCGAATAACTGAACAGGACATATGGACTGAACCAAAACTATTCGACTTCTATTGACTCTAACTGATCTAAATGAAACAGGCAACTAAGGTATTGACACCTTGCTGTTACAATTCAAATGATTTTGAACCCTCCTAGCCACAACATGTGGACAAAACTCCTACATTGCTGGCTAGTGTCTAATGCCCCTGCATCAGACTCCTGAGGGCAATTTTCTTCATGGACTCCATTCCATGAGCTCCTCCACTGATCTACCTATCTTCTGCAACATTCCTTCAGTCATCCAAGTGGCATCTTCCTCTGGCTGGTCCTTCCATTTGATTAAGTACTAAAAGTACTCTTGTCCTCTGGTCTTCCTGAACACTCTTTTGTCCAATATCTTCTCTGGCTGCAGTGGTTGTGCTGGAGGTAGCTGCTTTTCCCACTCAATCTGTTCCTTGTCTGTTGGTCCTTCTTCCGCACCATCATCTTCATACTTGTACAAATCTGCGACATTAAAAATGGGAGATATTCCAACATCAGGAGGCAATTCATTCTCATAAGCATTTGCAGAAAACTTTCTAAGTATCTTGCATGGCCCAATATTTTTGAACTTCAGTTTATTATACTTCTTCTTTGGGAATCACTCCTTTCTCAAGTGTGCCAAAACTAGATCTCCTACTTCAAAATGGACTTCCTTTCTGCTCAAGTATGCTCTGCCTTTGTATTTGATGCTGATGCCTTGTAGCTGTTGTTTCACTTGTTCATGTATGGCTTGAATTTCTAAAGAAAATTCCTCACCATCAGCACTTCTCAGTTCTTCCTTTCCCATATTTCTTAACTCTTATATTCCTCTGGGGTGCATTCCATAAAAAATATGGAATGGACTCTGCCCTGTGCTTCTGTTTGGTGAGTCATTATATGTGTATTCTGCCTGAGGCAAAATATGATCCCACTGCTTGGGATGCTCTCCTGCAAGACTTCTCAACAAATTTCCCAGACTCCTATTCACTACCTCAGTTTGTCCATCATTATGAGGATGATAAGCTGAGATGAAACTCAGTTTGGTACCAATTTTCTTCCACAATGTCCTCCAAAAATGGCCCACAAATCTAGTATCTCTATCTGAAACAATACTCTTGGGCAACCCATGCAACCTAACAACTTCTTTGAAAAACAAGTTAGCAACATGGGTGACATCACTAGTTTTATAACATGGAATGAAATGTGCCATTTTTGAAAATATGTCCACTACAACAAAGACTGCATCATTCCCCCTCCGAGTCTTGGGAAATCCTAGAACAAAATCCATACTCACCATGTCCCAAGGCCTGTCTGGAATAGGCAAGGGAGTGTACAATCCTGCATTCTGGCTCCTTCCTTTGGCATATTGACATATTTTGCAATTTTTCACAAACTTGTCCACTTTTTCTCTCATCTTGGGCCAATAATAGAAGTGACTCAGTTGCTCATATGTCTTATTAGTACCAAAGTGTCTAGCAAGTGCACCACTATGCTTCTCCTTGATCAAATTTTCTCTCATGGAACATTTTGGTACACACAGTTGGTTTCTTCTGAATAGTAAGTCCTCCTGCAAGAAATAATCCAGCCACTGGCTTCTATCTATTAGATCAGGATTACAACATGCCTCAAATGCTTCCTTAAAATCTGAATCTATTTTATACAGTTCTTTGAGAAAATCAAATCCTACAACTTCAAAATTGGTTTCTTGAACAAGCATGTGCCTCCTACTCAAAGCATCAGCTACTTTGTTTGCTTGGCCACTTATATGTTTCAAAACAAAGTTAAAACCTTGGAGATACTCAACCCATTTTGCATGCTTGTGATTTGACTTGGGCTGTTGTACAATGTACTGCAAAGCATGATTGTCAGAGTATAATACAAATTCTTTGGACATTAAATAATGCCTCCATTTTTTCAATGCCTGAACAATTGCTTAGAATTCCTTCTCATAAGAGGAATACTTCCTTCTGGTGTCATTCAGATTTTCACTGAAATAAGCTACAGGCCTATCATCCTGACTCAGCACAGCTCTAATGGTTTCTCCACTGGCATCACACTTCACTTGAAATGGTTTAGTAAAATTAGGCAGAATCAAAACAGGATTTTCAGTTATCTTTTTCTTCAAAAGTTTAAAGTTTCTCTCTGCTTCAGCAGTCCATTTAAATGGTTGTTTGCTCTTTTTTATTGTCTCAATGATGGGTGCATTAATATTACTGAATTTTCTTATAAATTTCCTGTAAAAATTGGCAAGTCCATGGAAACTTCTTACCTCAAAAACATTTCTAGGTGAAAGCCACTCCACAATTGCCTTAACCTTTTCTGGGTCCATCTTCAATCCTTCTGCAGAGACAACAAAGCCCAAATTCACCAACTCTTCCTTCATGAATGATAATTTCTTTAATTTTATCAGCAGTTTCTCTTGGTGCAGCTTCTTCAAGACATAATTAAGATGCCTTAAATGTTCTTCTTTGGTTTTGCTGAAAACTAATATATCATCCAGATACACTATCACAAATTTACCAATGAATTCTTTCAATACTTCATTCATAAGTCTCATGAAATTACTAGGTGCATTCGACAACCCAAAAGGCATTACCATCCATTCATACAGTCCTTCATTCGTTTTAAAGGCAGTTTTCCACTCATCACCCTCTTTTATTCTAATCTGATGATATCCACTTTTTAAATCTATCTTTGAAAAATATTTAGCACCACTCAAACAATCCATTAAATCCTCAACTCTGGGCAAAGGGAATCTATACCTGATTGTTATCTTATTGATTTCTCTGGAATCAGTACACATCCTCCAGCCTCCATCTTTATTTGGGCTCAATACTGCTGGTACTGCACATGGACTCAAACTTTCTCTGATCAGTCCCTTGTCCACCAATTCCTGTACTTGTTTCTTGATTTCCTCATTTTCTGTGAGAGTCATTCTGTAGGCTTCCTTATTTGGAAAATTTGAACTAGGGATAGAATCTATCTAATCACTGATCTTCCTCACAGGTGGCAGCTCATTAGGTAAATCATCCACAACAATGTCACAATAACTGTCTAACATCTCTTGGATTTATATTGGCAAATCAGCAATCTTTGTAGAAGTAAGAACTACCTTAGGCTTGCAAACTAAAGAAAAGCTTACCTCTTCTTCTTCAATCTGCTGTAGATATTCCTTCTCGCTCAGCAACAAGGTCTTTGGATCAACCACTCTGCTTGATGGCTCTCCTTCTTCCATGGGTATCAATGTATGATGTACCCCATCCTTGAAGAACTTGTAAGCGTTATTCTTGCCATCATGCACTGCTGCTCTGTCAAACTACCAAGGTCTACCCAGCAATATGTGACACACATCCATGGGCATCACATCACATAGGACTTTATCTTTGTAGTTTCCCATTTGCATCTCTATCTCACATTGTTCTTTTACAATCAGCTGGTGCCCTTTATGCAGCCAGGACACCCTGTAGGGAGTTGGATTCTCCCATGTCTTCAGCTTCAACTTCTCTATCACCTCAGTGGAAACCAGATTGTCTGTGCTGACACTATCAATGACTAGATGGTAGCATTTCCCTTGGACTTTGCATATGCTCCTAAAAAAAGTCTTCCTTTGTGCAAGCTCAATGACCTCTTTGGTTTGTTTCAATAGGACCTTATTAACCACCAAGGACTCTCCCCTCTCTGGTAGAATTTCTTCTTCAATTTCTGCCTCTTCTCCAGCCTGGGCAACAACAACATTTCTTGGACCAGCACCCACATTCTCTGGGCACTCATAGTGCTTGTGTCCCACTTGCTGAAATCTATAGCACCTCAATTCTCTACCTCTGCCTCTGCCTCCTCTTCCTCTGGAAGAACCCCTTCTACCTCTTGCATCACCCTATGTAGATGCATTCTGAGGTGAGCTATTGTTAGCTCCATCTATGGGTGTAGTAGGCTTTCCTCTACCACCCTGACTTCCCTTTCCACGGAAAGTACCTCTCCCTTTGGCAGACGGCTTCCTCAGGAGTTTCTCTTCTGCTTTCAAGGCCATCTGATAAGCCTCTTCAACTGTCTTAGGAGACAGAAGACCAATTTCATCTTGGATATCCAACTTGAGACCATTCACATATCTGACAGTCTTCTCTGGTGTGTCTTGAAATTTCCCAACTCTTATACTTACTCCATAGAATTCTTCTGTATATTCCTTTACTGTCAGAAACCTCTGTCTCAGGTTCTGCATTTGCCTAAACAATTTTAGATGATAATCATTAGGAAAGAATTTACCTTTTAACTTAGCCATCATTCTGGTCTAGCTTTTGATAGGTTGTTTTCCAGCTCTCCTTCTTTCTGCTTGCACTCCATCCCACCAAAGTGCAGCATGCCCCTTCATCTTTGTTACTGCAAACTTGACCTTCTTATCTTCACTCATTTCTTCATAGTCAAAGCACTTGTTCATTTAATTAATCCAGTCCACCAGCTCCTCTGGATTCAGTCCTCCTGCAAAACTTGACACTTCAATCTTGGGCTTAACTGCAGACCCCAGAACAGTTCTGAGGAGCCTCATGTCAGGAGGAATCTCAACAATTTCTCTAGCTTCTTCTATTTCAGGTTCACTGATGTCTTCAGGATATCTGGGCTGTCTTCGCTCTATGGCATCCATTCTTGCTTCGAACCTCTGCAAGGTATCCAACACTTCTGCATTGGCAATGGGTCTCCTTCTGCCAGAACCTCTACCAACTCAGATTTCCATGTTAATTCTCTACAAAAACAACTCAAAAACAGCTCTGATACCACAATTGACAGCAACAAAATTGAATCCGGGCCCCTAAGGAGAGTTGGTCTCAATGTCACTCTGTCAGCATTTCCCCTTGAAGTAACTCAGTTCAATTTTCACGTAGTCTTCCTCAACTCTTTTGTAATTTTATTTATCAATTTCAGAGAAATTGAAAAATAAATGCTTTAAGCAAACTTGAAAAAATTTAAATATATATCTCCAAACTTTAATTCTACTGCCGAACCTTAGAACTAAGGTTGTCACCCTTCAGAATATTATTTTAATAACCCGAAGTATTTTAAATAAACAACTTTAGGCCTCGGGCCCACCATAAAATGCGGGTTTTAACACTTTTTAGATGCCATACCTTCTATTATCCTTCGAGCATGTTTGAGTGTGATCATCGTTCGATGGCCAGCCTCTAGATCAGACGGTGTACGCGGATATCGCGCTGACTTAATCGTCGATTGTTAATGCGCGATGAGAGTGGTTTTCAAAACTACTCAGGGACACGAGTCACCCAGTCTATGGGATCGCTCCAAATTTGTAAATACAACTTATCCCATAGAGGCGGTGCGATCAAAACAGCTCCGATTTTTTAACAGTGATTGACTGTAGGTTGAACCAGGGTTAACGCCTTCCTTTCTAATCGCTCCAGTTCACTAACTCAGGGTCTGACCTCGGTTCAGGATTTTCAATTAACAACAAAACAATGTATTTCTCTTGTAAGCGGGTTCTTCCACTGCGACAAGAAGTCCACAGTTCTATGGGCAACCACCCTACTGGTGCGCTCTTTCAAAGACTCAAGGCATACACACGACTCGACACCTACAGCCAGGTCCAGTACATCCCTTCAAGGTTTCTTACAGGGGTCTATCTCAACAGAGCTAATTCTGACCATTCAAGAGAAATCTACGATCAACAATGGATAGAGAGGCATGCGGAGATTATACCGCAACTCTATTCAACAATTATACACAAAAAAGTGTTCAATCGCCTCACAATTAAACAAATTCCCCCACAAATATCAATTCAAGACAATTTGATAATCAATGACCACTGAAATTTATTCAACCAAAAGCAATTGCTTAACACCCAGATTTTACTGCAGAAATATCTCTCTTCAATACATCCGGGGGATACAATTTGTATGCATTACAATGTGTCTCTACGGTTCCTCGGTGAGGACTGTTTATATTCTAACAAAACTAATTAAATTATTCGAATAACTGAACAGGACAGATGGACTGAACCAAAACTATTCGACTTCTATTGACTCTAACTGATCTAAATGTAACAAGCAGCTAAGGTATTGACACCTTGCTATTACAATTCAAATGATTTTGAACCCTCCTAGCCACAACATGTGGAAAAAACTCCTACATTGCTGGCTAGTGTCTAATGCCCTTGCATCACAATGAATGGTAAATTGAACTTTCTCTTAAACGCATAACGACATTGTAGATGGTTTGGCATAATTTAACTCAAAGATAATACCCAAAAACTGACTGAAGATTGTCAATGTGGTTTGATTAACTGTAAGACAAATGATTACGCAACCTAGGTACAAGTGAGACAAAGTGTCGTGTTCAAGAGTGATATGCTACTTTCTAAAACAAAGACAATGAATGGATTATTTTTCTCACTTTTTTCCCTGCCATTTTTTTTTTTGGTAATTGAGGCTAAAATATATTAATTCGAAAATAGAACAATACATATGCTACAGGTTGAATTGGTAAGCTTCCCTTAACCAATCCCAGCATTTGTTGCGCAAGTATGGGGCTACCTCCGTGGAGGAAACTAGCCCAGAAAAAACATGAAACAAAAAATTACAAAGTGTGTTGTAGCACCAGTGAAAATGGAAGTTTTGTGATAATAACAAGCATGAAAAATAACTAAGAAGAGCTTACCTGCAGCGCATTCATGAGTCTTCTGCATCATCATTGTTATCTAGATCTTCCTCTATGATGGGACAAGCGTACGCATGCACAACGACTTCCTCTTCAGCGGTAGGTTGATGCGGAGGCCTGGAGACAAGTGCGCAAAGGATGGGAACCACCGGGTACTCGACATCCGGGACTCATGTCCAGGTGCCTTCCGAGTCCATTATCCAAACATCTATGTCATCCCCATCATCTTCCTGTGCCAGAAGAGGCTCAGTCTTGCGGGGCAAGGGGTGATCCTGGTGTGCAATGGTGGACTTCCTTGGTCCACTTCTACCTCTCTGCATTACATGAGTGGGGGCTTCCTCCTCCTGGTCGTGTTTGGGGCTCTGGGGGGGCTCTCTAACGTGACTTCCCAAGGAGGAGCCTTCAACAGATTCCAAGCGATTATCTGGCCCCTAGTGGTAGCAACCAGGGAGCGCACCTTTTTGGCCTCTTCTGATGGTTCTTTGGTGCATACTAGGAGCCATGGTCAAATGAAGCAGAGGATTGATAGGGGTGTGAGAGGAAGGGAGGAGAAACTCTAACCCGAGACGGGAGGTGCGCAGAAAGGTGCTATTAGATAGGGAGGTACGTTGATGGGGGATGCGCAACAAGGGGCGCGGGATAATGGGAGCACCCAGGTTGATGAAACTAGCAAGGTAGGTGGAGCCGCGGTGAGACGCGCAATAAACGAGGTGCGCAGCCTAGGGGATTATGCGCAACGTAGCACTAGGGGGGAGGTTGCATGGAAAAATGGTTACGCAGGAGGGCTGGAAATAAAACAATAGAAAAACCAGAAGGAGTTGACTGTGAGTCACTTTTCATTATAGGTCCTTCCCTTTAGTAGACCTGTGACACATGCAAAGATGTTGAGCATTATTATGCCTCGTTTGCAGCTGCATGCTATAACTATTTTCATGAGTAGGTATGTGCATAGAGTTATGGCTGAATATCATATCCATCCAGGAGATCATTCAAAATATTGCAGCATAGAGGTACCCCGGAAGGGATGTTTTTGTCTTAACGTGTCTTCATGATGCCCAATCTCTGTCATCTCATGCGAATGATTGCAGGAGTGTGGATCCACGTCGAGTGAAGGCCTGTGCTACAGATCTTCATCATATTGAGCGTGGAAGATATTGTTTTCATGCGTACTTATACTGTCACCCGCATCCGGGGAGAGAAGATCTGTTTGGATAAGAGTTTGGCATTCTCTTCTTAAATAATCATCCTCAATCTGGGTGAGATTGGAATAATGCAACTCTCTATTACTTTCAACGCCCTTGTTCGCGAGGAGGTCTGCAACAGAGTCTGCTTTCCTATGCAAATGGTGAAAATTTATTTCCCTGTGATTTTGTATCAGCTATTCCAGGAGTTTGAGCCTGTTGGAAAGCCTCTAGCTGGTGGATACCTTTGTGTAGGCAAAGCCATGGATAATTCTCGTGGCCACTAGAGTAATAATTTGCGAATCTCCCTCCATTTCCAGGGGAAAGTAGTTGAACTCAATGGCTTTGTAGATGCCCTAGATGAGTCTGTCAAGCTCCGCAGAGTTGTTGCTTTCCCATCCCATATTGTCATAGTAGATCAGAAGGGGCTCACCCTGGGAGTTCCTGAAGATGCCTCTGAATCCTTCATTTCCGGGGTTTCCATTGGAGGCACCATCGAAGTTACATTTGAATAATCCATTTGGGGGTGGATTCCATTTTTCAGAAGCGGTGGTTCTTCTTGCGTTCCTTGGGGGGTTTTCCAGGGGTGTATTTATGCTCATATGTTAGTTGCTCCATATGTTACGCTCCACAGTAGAGGTGGGGAGATCCTCCTTACTCCAGGAAGTAATAGCCAAGGTTTCGGTGAGGTTTCCATGTATCCTTGCCCAGATTTGCTCTTGATTGGATACCTTGTCTTTAATGATCTGAATGTTCCTTTCTTTCCATATGTTCCAGATCAGGAGGCCTAGAATTATCTACCAGAGTTTTTTCAGAAGGTTGCTGGAGTATGGGTTTTTCGTCCACCTGATGATGGTGTTGATGATGTTGCCCCCTTCTCTGTTGGTGCGTCTGCATAGGATTTCTATTTTGTCTCACGGGGCGTTTGAAGTAGGGCATAGGTCCAAAAAGTGGTTTATGGTTTCAAAATTATCTTGGCATAGAGGGCATCTTGAGGGTCCTACAAACCCTCGCTTCAATAGATTCTCCCATGTGATAATGCGTCGTTTACTAAGTAGCCATAAAAATGTGGCTTCTTTGGGCCAGAGATTGGTAGACCATATCTTCTTCCAGATGAGATTGGATGGATCTGGGTTCTGCTGTTGTAAGAGGTTGTAGGCTTCCTTGGTGGAGTATCTACCACTTGGCGTGTGACCCCATCTAAGGATATCAGGTTCTGGTTGGGATCTGAATTTTCTTTTAGTTATTATCTCCTCCCAAATGTCTCTGTGATTTTCATTGTTCCAGTCTTCTTGCCATATGTTCATGTGAATCCAGTTCATGTATCCCTGAGTTGTGTCATTGATCCAGAAATCCTGTACACACTTCCGTTGCCTTGCCTATAATGTTTTGCTCCAAAAGGGTCTAGGAAATATTGAGGAGAGACTAGGAAATTGCTGCCAGGAGTTCTCTCAGAATATGGCTTGAGTACCACTGCGCAACTCCCAGAAGCTGTGGGTTTGTAACAACTATTTTTGATTGCTGGAAGCTTTCCATATTTAAGATCCTCCTAGCTCTATGTTGAATCTAATAAGGTCCTCCCTGGGCCAGTTTCTCACATATTTGACTGCCCATAGGATAGCCCAAGGTGTGTGAGGGTTAGAGACCCATTTCCACCAAATATACTAACTCACTATTGTTTTGCTCTAGGTCACGCATCCCTAGCCCCCCATGACCTTATGGCGTGCATACTTCTTTCCAGTTGACTAATGCCCATTTGTTTTTCTCTATGATTCCTCCCCATAGGAAATTCCTTTGTATTTTGCGCATAGCCTTGAGGACCCATTTGGGGGTTGCAAGTACAGAGAAGAGGTAAATGGGGAGATACTGAAGAATTGCTTTGATGAGAACCATGCAGCCCACTATATTGAGAGAGCGATGGGTCCATTTGGATAGCCTAGTTTCCATTTTTTCCAGCAGCGCTCCCCATAAGGAATGATTAATGGTTGTGGATGTGAGAGGAGCACTAAGGTATTTGGAGGGCAAGGAGGCTATGGAGAAGCCCAGAATGCGGGAAATATTGCGTTGAGTGATAGGGGGAGTATGGAAGAAGAAAATTTGAGAATTGTCAGGGTTGACCTCTGTGCCAGAAGCTTCAGAGAACAATCTAGCAGAGATTTGAGGGAACGGGCTTCCTAGACCGAGGGGTGTCCCATGATCATATTGTTGTCCACAAATTGTTGATGAGAAGTGGGGGGAATATTTTGAAGGGGTATACCATGTAAAGTTTTTGAATGGATAGAGCTTTTGAGCAGACGACCCAACCCTTCAGCCATAATGATGAAAATGAAGGGCGAAAGGGGATCTCCTTGTCGAATACCTCTTGATGGATTGAAGGTTGTTGAAGGTATACCATTGACCAAGATGGAAAGAAAAGGGGAGGTTATAAGGCTCATGATCCATCTTACCCAAGTGTGGTTGAAGCCAAAGGCTAGGAGGACATGTTTTATGTAGTCCCAACTGAGTTTGTCAAAAGCCTTGGATAGATCGATTTTGAGGAGCATACCAGTTTTTTTGGTGGTTTTGAGAGAATGAATGACCTTGTGGGTTAAAATGATTCCATCAAGGATTTTTCATCCTTCTACATAGCCCGTTTGCTCCGGGGAGATGATCAGGGGAAGGAGTTGCTTCATTCAGTTAGCAATAAATTTGGGAATTATCTTATAAATGATATTGCAGAGTGTTATGGGCCTGTACTTACTTGGCGTAGCAACATTTTCTTCTTTTGGTACGAGAGTGAGGAAGGTGGCATTGAGAGCCAGAAGGAGCCAGTGAGTGGTGTGTGATTCTTCAACTACACCCCAGACCTATTCTTTGATGGTTTCCCAAAAAAAGTGGAAGAAGTTGGTGGTGAATCTACCAGGGCCAGGAGCTTTCCCTTCCTTCAGTTGGAAGATTGCTTGTTCCACCTCAACAAGAGTCTTGGCTTTAAGTAATGTCTGATTGTGTTTTTCCGTGACCAGTTTAGGTATATGCTGGGTGATTTTTCATATTGCCTCATGCCTCTGTTGATTGGGTTCTTGGAGTATGTCCTTGAAGTGGTTGCACAGCTCCTCCATGATGTCCTCTTGCTTTTCCAGACATTCTCCATTTTGATTTTTGAGAATTGTGATTCTATTATGAATCCCGTGTTGAATGGTGGAGTGATGGAAAAACTTTGTGTTTTTTTCTCCATCTTTGAGCCAACAGATCCTAGATTTTTGTTTCCATAGGATCTCTTCCTGGCTTCTTCTCTCTTCCATCTAGGTTGTTAACATTTTATCTTGGTTCTCTGAATCTGTCGAGCGACCTTCCGTGACGATTTTTTGTTGAAGCTTTTGTTGAGATTAAACAAGATGATGAAGCTTAGTGAAAATTTGTCACCTTCACTAAGTGGGCCTGTAGGCTATTTTTAGGTGCAAGTCTATTTTTAGACATGGTGATCATATTTCAGAAGTTGCAGGATGCTATTTGTGGATGGTTGGTCAAGTTGGAAAAATAGATGAAATTATATTTTTAGAATATTGGGCGAAGTCTATTTATAGATCGTCGATCTAAAAATAGATGTGTCAATTATTATTAGCCCTTAATAATAATCATACTCTAAATATCAACTTATTCTCTTGGAGCACTTTATTTCAGTGAACAGATTTGGAAAATCAGTGGGCTGGAGGAATTACGCAATTCCTAGGGTTTACTAGTGGTTCATGCATGGAGGACTCAGTTAGAACTGAGGTGGAAAAGTTATGACAGAGTTGGAAGAGTAGTTTATGGAGTTGTTATTCAGTTTAACTCAGTTAATGGAGTTAAACTCAGTTAAGCCAGTTGTATCTAGTCTAATCGAATGATACACTAGTGAGAGTGGAGTGAATTAATTAGTTAATTAATTCACAAATAATAACTCATTAATCAACTGAAAAAATACAACAGCTAACTACAATGCATGTCAGTTCAAGTGGTGACCCAGTGGAGAGATAGGTGAAAGGGTGACTTTGGGTATAAAGGTATTTGGAAAATGGTTATACAGTGCTCTGCATGTTTTAGTTTGGGTGAAGTGGGTAGTTGGTAGTTATCTTCTAGGTGATTATCCACCAGAATACAAGTCTGAAATAGATTATAATAATGGGATTTTGGTGTACTCTTCTATATTCTTGCTCAACGCTGTTTTGGCAGGAGTTAGAGGTTCCTGGAAGTATTCAGTTAAGTTAGAAGATCTTTTGTGAGTTTATCACAGAAGAGCTTTTGTGAGTTTATCACAGATCCCTCCAACATTATTATTGTAATAAATGGTTTAATTATAGTTAAATTTATCATATTTAACTTATGTTTTTTCATCAATTTTCCCTTTCTTTGTATTTCATTAATTTTGTTCCCAGTCTCATTTAAATAGTGATTGTACATTTACTATCATGTGGTCTCTAAAATGTCAACAATTTGGTGGCTAAATATGAATCTCTCGGGATCTTCAAGGGTCTGCTGCCATTAATTCCTGTTCCAAAACAAGGTTTAAAGTTTCAGGTCGTTTGTCTACAATTTTAAAATTGGTCGTGTGTATGCTTTAATGTTGAATTAATTGAGCTAGAATGCTCCCAGGCCTCATAAGATTGATACTTGAGCATTTGTGTGTAAACGTTCCAATGCTGGAGTTTGTGGGGAAAACTAGGGTTTGTTTTGGATAGTATGTTAGAAGTACAGAGTTTAAGTTTCATGCAATAATTTTGCCGTGAGCTCTCAAATGTATCTTGGCACCTAATTTACACTGTGCAGTGCTTCAACCGAGTTACATGCCATTATGCAGACTGGAATTTTTGTGTTTGTACGAGAAACCCCTTGTTTTTAAGGATATGTCATTTCTTAGCTGTTTTTGAAATCTCCCAGGGTTTCATGGTGTTGTGCCTCAACAGAGTTATATGGCATTACACAGGCTGGATTTTTAGTATTTTACAATATGCCTTCTGTTTCAGAATGCTTGTCATTGCTTGGCTGTTTCGAAAGCTCCCAGGGTCCGTTTGTATTGGTAGTGTATGCCAGAGCTTTTCGTGCCCGGGGCCTTGACAGTGCCCGACAAGTGAGTAGACCAGCAAGGTTGATCTGCCCCACGGGAGATGTCAGACGCACATAATTTTCCGTACGAAAATTATGGAATTTTGAAAATAATAAAAATTGTAAGCTTAACCGACTTTTTCATTCATTTTCATAATAAAAAAATAGGCAGGTTACATTCCCATCAGATGGTTAAGTGACTTTAACTTGTTTATTAAGGAATCAGGTTTTTTGGCCACATTATAAGCCATCCAAAAATAAAAGAATTTGAGATTGTCTATCTTAACTATATATATCTGATTATCCTTAATTTTCCTAGTATCTAAATAACTAAGACATAATATCAAAATCTGCAAAATCTTCATCTATAACTCTTTAACAAATTAAAAAATAACTCTTTCCTCCCAAATTTCACGGAAGATTTCCCTTCTAATCCAAACTATCCTTTGAGAGACTCTCCTCCAACAAAATATTAGATAAAATTGAATCGCAAAAAGAAAAAAATAAGAAAAACACACTAAGTAAACCTACTCGTTGTCACCATCCACAGAAAAGAGAGTGAGACCATCTACACCAAGGTGAAAATCCTCCCTGTGTGACTAAAAGCTTTCCAACAATATATATTTTACACATATTTCTTAAGTGAAAAGGGTTTCCCATTCGTATTTTCTCAAGTGGAAGTAATGTACTTGAAGTAATGCTAACATTACTTGCTTGACATTAAATTTTTAATTTAATTATGAAAACCTTTCATTGATCCATTCTTTAGTTATGTTAGCCATTGATGAAGTGATGTTGGCTATTGATGAAGTGGTCATCGACATGTAGATAACGCAGTTGTTAATCTACAACGTGGCTATTAATGGAGTCTCCACATTAGCCATAGCTTGCTCCCCTTCTTATTGGTATGGGTATTCGCGTCGCCTTCTTATTGGTACGGGGCTGGTTGGGTATTCGCCTCCCCTTCTTACTAGTACGGGGTTGGCTTTATTCCCTGGGATTTCTTTTGAAACTACAGTTGATGTAGAGGAAGAAATGGAGATAAGCTGGAAGCTACAATGATGTTGTCGTCCTAGTTGAAATCCTTTCAGCGTAGTAGTGATATCACTGATAATTTTGTTCTTCTTACAGTTCGATAAGGGGTACATATCTCATAGGCACAACATTGAGAATTGCATTATAGACTTAAACATGGGTATGCAATAGAATTTGTTTATGTAACAGACATTGCTCCTGCCTTGCAATAGACTTTGCTCTGCCATCATGCTCTTGGGAAGATTATGAATTTTCTCTCACGTTTGCGTCCATTTGGAGCATCATTGTTTGCCTTCATTAGATTTTTCCAGAATTGTTGTTATCTTTGTAGGTGCTTTCGATGTTGCTTACTATGTAGATCGGGATCGATATTGAGAGCCAATAAAACTAGCAACGAGCAAGAAGCATCATCCGTAAAGGTAGCACCGGAACCCGGTGAAGTTTTAGCTTCCTCTGTATGTGCCATGCTTCACATATAGGATAAAGCAACATAGGGTCCTCCAGGTACAGAGCCAATTAGAGAGCTAGAAACATATCCATAAGCAAGTCCTTTGTGCTTGCCCCTTGTTATACTAATGATGTTTTTCCTGGTGAGTGGGTCTCAAAACGCAATTACCGATCAAATGAGAAAATTACCTCGTACCCGTTTTTTTGAGTAGCAAAAATAAACACCCGATTTTGAAAAGTGGTGATGTAGAATCACCTTTTTTTTTGGAGCATAGTTTTGGCACTTTTTTTTTTTTTTTTTTTTTAAATGTCATGATTTTCATGTCGATTTTGAAAAGTGGTGATGTAGAATAACCTCTTTTTTTTAGCTTATTTTTGGAACTTTAATTTTTTATTTTTATTTTTTAATGTCATGTCGATTTAGAAAAACGGTGACTTTTTTTGCACTTTGAATTTTTTTATTTATCGAGTATGAACATTTGTTTTAAAATGTTAATGATTTTCATGCTAATTTTGAAAAATGTTGATGCAACATCAATCTTTTTTGTTCAGAGCGATGATTTTCATCTTGGTAAAAAAAAAAAAAAAAAAACCTTGTAAAAAAAAAAATTAATCAAAAAAATTAAAAAGTAAAAAATAAAAAAACAAAAAAAATTGAAAAAATAAATAAGAAAGATTAAAAAAACTCATAATTCAAAGATGAAAAATAAAAATTAACTCAATAGTAATAATAATAATAATAATTGCTATTTTTAAGTTAAAAAAAACAACATAATTAAAAAAATCATATATATATATATATATATATATATAATCAAACTAAAATTAAAATAAAAATAAAAATAAATAAATAAATTTAAAAACAACATTAAAATAAAAATTTTAAAACAATAAATATTTAAATAAAAAAAATAGTCTCATAAACTATTTTTATTCTAGTGGACGTTAAAATTTCATTTCATTTTATTTAGATATGAACAATAAAATTTCAATTAATAAAAAAATATAATTCTTTTTTTTTTAATTAAAAAAAATAAAAAAACACATTTAAAAAAATAAAAAATAAAATTAAAAAATTAAAATTTAAAAAAAAAAAAATTAAGAAAAAAATAAAATAATTTTTTATTATTATTATTATTTTAAATAGTTATTGCATCGCTACCCTTGGGGCCACCGAGTGGTAGGAGAGCTTCCAGCTGTCCTACGGCCGAGCCCTACAACCCCAAAGTGGCAATGCAATATATAATTTATTTATTTATTTATTTTTATATATTTTTAGATAATTTTAATTTTTGATGTTTTTAAATTTATATTTTTATTTATTTTTTAATAATGAATTTCGTTAATTTAAAAAATATATATATATATTTCATATATTTATATACATTAGTTTTTAAAATTTAAATTATTATTTAAATTTTCTTTTTAAATTTATATATATATATATATATATATATATATATATATATTATTATTATTATTATTATTATTTTAAAAAAAATTTAACTAATTTTAAATTTATTATTTTAATTATTTTAAATTGTTTTTTGTTTTGGGTTAATTTTTTATATTTTTCTTTAAATTGTATGCTTTTTTGAATTTTTCCCTTTTATTTTATTTTGAATTTTCTTTTGTGTTTTTCTTTTTTAATTTTAAGTTTAATTTTAAATTTTTATTTTTACAAGTGATATTTTATCTTTAATACCATGCCTAAAAATTGTTGGAATTTTATTTTCATAAATGTGATATTTTATCTTAAATATCATTCTTGAATTTTCAAGACTTTTCAACAACACGATAATAGATTAACTTTAATATCATGCCTAAAATTTGTTGGAAATTTAAGACTTTTGAAATTTTATCTTTAATGTCATCTTTATCGTTGAAATTTTAAGGTTTTTGAGTCATGATATTTTATCTTTAATGTCATTATTAGAAATTGTTGACAATTTACCTTAAAAATAAAAAGATGTTATTCCAACATTAACACTTTTTGTTTTCAAAGAGTTTTTTGCACACACAAAATTGACGACGTTATTCTGGCAACAACAATTTTCGTTTTTAGGATGTTTCTTCCACACAAAAAATTGGTGACATCATTTCACCATCAACACTTTTTGTTTCGAGTGTGTTTTTTCAATCCTTTTTTCAAGAAAAAATTTGGCTTTTAACATAATTTAAAAAAATGTTGAAATTTGACCATTAAAAAAAAAATAGTGCATTCTCAAAGACACTTTTTGTTTTTGAGCTGTTTTTTCATTTCATTTCATTTTATTTTATTTTATTATTTATTTATTTACTTTTTTTTTTAATTTCTATTATTTTAATTCTTTTTCTTTTAATTTTAATTTCTAAACTTATATTATTATTATTATTATTATTATTATTATTTTTAACATAAACAGTTAAATTTTATTTATGGAGGTAGGTTGGGCCGGAGCCTAAACAACCTCGGTTACAAAGCCATTTTTCAAAATCTCCAAATAGTCGAGATCTAATTTTACATAGCTGAACTTCATGCGATGGGTAACCAGATAGGATCTTTACCATTTTTTGAGAATTCTCCTTGAGCTAAAAGACAACCTACATTTGCTTTTGCATCCGCATCTTTGTTTAGATTTCACAGAATATGATAGAAGGAGCTAGATGTGAACCTTTGCATTAGTTTCCTAAGCCTCTGCAACATCTTGTTGACAGCCGAGTTGCTGAAAAGATCTCCTGTGTTTATGATTTTAATCAGGATTTCCGAGTCTCCGAAGACTTGAATGTCTTTTTCTCCATTCTCCTGCACGATTTGACAGGCCTTAAGCATTCCTAAGATTTCTGCATGGTTGTTGGTGTTATGCCCAAGACCCCAACTGAAGTTGTTTTGAATGTGGTCCGAACGGGAATAAATAACTCCCCCAGCTCCAGAATTTCCCGGATTTCCCTTTGAGACTCCATAAAAAAAAATGGTGGCTTTGTTCTGGTTCTACCACCAGTTTTTAAATTCAATCTCTAGGATCCGAAGTCTCCACTCCGGGTTGTAACATGGTCGAGAGAGAGTCTTGATTCGGGAGGCTCTCTTCAAAGGTATGCCTATCCAACTGATCACATTTGGAGAGAGGTCATTGCTTGACTTGTGGGGAAGGTTCACCGAGTTCTCGACTAGCAAGGCTTTTGCTTTGGCTACAACAACAGTTGGGGAGTAAAGTTTGCTGTTGAAGATGGCTTCGTTCCTTGCCAACCAAATTTCCCAACAGAAAAATTTGGGGATGGAATACCAGATGTTAAACCAAAGAGACTACCAATTTAAATCATGGGGAGAACGTATGGACCAAGTGGTGAAGAGGCTGGTGGTCAAAATCTGCGTTGGGGTACGAGCTTCCAGCCCATGCAGCGCTTTCGCCCACACTTCCTGGGCATACACATAGTCTAGAAACAAATGATCCATTGTCTCCATCGCTGCGCAACAGAGCATGCATCTATGTGGGCCAACTATTCCTCTTTTTGCCAGATTTTCACCTGTTAAAATGCGTTTGTGAATAAGGAGCCATGCAAAAAAATTTACCTTGGGGAGGCTGGCTGGGTCCCAAATCTGTTTCCATAGCGTCGGATTACGCAGAGGAGTGTTGTGCTGGAGAGCTGCGTATCCTTGGGCAGCCGAGTAAACTCCTTTTTTTCCCCATCCCCAATTGTCTTTTGATCTGCGATGTATTGGTGCCAGCCTAGCCAAATATGTATGGAGGAGGGGTACTTGATGCCGCAACTGTTCTGGAGGACGTGGAATACTCCAGTCTAGCCAATTACCTTCATCATATTAACATAATATGTCCTCCAATTTTTTGATGCCAAGATTATTTAGCCAGTCTCACAGCTTTGTGTATTCCTGAGCAGAGTTTAGAGGTTGAAGCACCATAATTTTGTCATCCCAAATATTAATTATTTTCCCATTTCCCGGAATTTTGTAGAGCCGCTCCTTGAAAAACTCCCAACTGTGAGTGCATAGTTTCCATAGAGTGGTTCCCTTGCTTGCTGCACCTTTCTCCATATTGTGAAATGAGAGTCCATGCATATATTTTTTGATGAAGACTTGACTGGCAAAGTGTCGGTGATTCGAAAAAAAATTCCATAACATCTTGCCACCCAAAGCCAAGTTGGCCAGACCAGGGTCTCTTACTTGTAGGCCTCCTTCTAAAAGAGGTTTTTCACCATGTCCCAATTTACCAAGTGAAATTTCTTTTGATTTCCCTTACCTCCTTGCCACGGAAAATTTCTTAACATCTTGGAAAGCTGATCTGTAATTGATTTAGGTGCCAATAAGAAGGTTGCTTGATATAATGGGAGGGAGGAAAGAACAGAATTAGCCAGTATGAGTTTCCCAGCTGTGGTGAGCCACTTTCCATCCCATACTTTCATTTTTTCCTTGATTTTGCTGAGTATCTCAGCCCAATGGAGGGCCTTGTTGATGCCCAGGGACAATGGTAGACCAAGGTAATTGATTTTATCCCAACTTGCAAAGCCCACATATGCAAGAACTTGTGCAATTCAGTTCATGGCTTGTTGATCAATCTCCCAGCCATACACTGCACTTTTTCTCCTGTTGACCAAAGCTCCAGAGACTCTGCAGAAGCTTTGAATAGTTTTCTTAAATTCCCTTGCAATTTTTAATGAGGCTCCTCCCAAAAGAATTGAATCATCAGCAAACAAGGCATGGTTTATTAGATCAGTGCCACTCACCGCCCTAATTCCAGGGAGAGTCCCATTAATATTTTATGCATTCAGCTTCCTGCTAAGGGAATCTTCCATCAATATATACAATAAGGGGGAAAGAGGAAAACCTTGTCTAATGCCCCTCGTGGCTTTGAAGTAATCAGCTAGCCTTCCATTGACCAAGGGAGCAATCCACAGCTCTCCAATACAAGCTTTAATTAGCCTATTAAACTTAGAGCTAAAACCGAAAGCAGTAAGGACTTGGAGGAGGAAAGAATATCTTACCCGATCGAATGTGTTTTCCATATCTAGCTTGATGATCATTCCTTTCTCATGACGATGAAGGCTTGAGTGAATGGTTTCCTGCACCAGAGCCACATTGTCTAGAATGTGCCTTCCTTTGACAAACCCACTTTGACTGCTAGATATGAGTTTTCCCAGGAGAGGCTAGATTCTGTTCGCCAGAAGCTTAGAAAGGATCTTATAGGATGCATTGCAAAGAAAAATTGGCCTGAAGCGATCAAACGAAGCAGGGCTCACCTCTTTTGGGATAAGTGCAAGGAAAGTGGAGTTTGTACTTCCACCAACTTTAGCTTTTTGTTGAAAACCCTTTATCATTCGAATAAGATCAATCTTTATAATATTCCAGCATATTCTGTAGAAGTGTATAGTGAAACCATCGAGACCGGGAGCTTTGTCTGGTTCCATCGTCCATATGACATCACTTATTTCCTCTTCTGAAAAGGGCTTCAGAAGGTTGGAGTTGTCCTCCTCTTTTATCAGACTTGGAATGTGAGAAAGGTATTCAACACTTTCCTCTTCAATGTCTGAACCATTTTCTGTGTACAACTGCTGAAAGTGTGAGGTAGCAGCCTCAGGAATCTCTGTTATACCTTTATGCACGATCCCCTCTGAGGTGGTTATTTATGCTATGTGATTGCTCAAGAGTCGAGTTTTGATTTTCTTGTGAAAGAATGCATAGTTTCTATCTCCCGATTTTAGCCAAAAGTTGCATGATTTTAGTCTCAAAGTCTCCTCCTCCAATTTGAAGGCACGGAGAGTGCTTTGTTGGGAAGATTTCTCACGCTGCAAATCAGAGAAGGTGATTTCTTGATGTTTCATTTCCATTTGTATATCTAAGAAACTCTCGGAGGCCTTCTTTCTAAGGCTAGTGGGAGATCATGTGGGTTTTTTTAACCAATCTTTCAAAGTTGTTTTGGTGGCCTTGAGTTTTTGCTCCCAAACATAGCTAGTCGAACCAATGACTGGCTTGGACCAAGATTTTATGATTGTCTCCAAAAAACCTTCTCTTTCTGTCCATAGAGGTTTGAATTTGAAGGGGATGGCCCTAAGGTTTTCCTCTTCTTCAATCTGTAGCAGGATGGGTTTATGATCTAAAGTCATTTTGGGTAGGATTTTGGAGATGATCATCTTCTGCTCGGAGAGGAGGGTGCATTGAATCAGAAATGTGTCAAGTCTAGCAGAAATGTGCTCCTTTCTTGGTCTATTGTTGGCCAAGTATAGAGTCCAGATTTGGGTTTGATATCCAATAAATCCCAATCATGGATCTGTAGTGACTGACCCTCTAATTTACTAGCTGAGCGCTAGGCTTTATATATATATATATATATATATATATATTTCATAATAACTAGGAAATGAAAACATGATCATACAAGTTTGAACTCAGTAAAATTAAATCACGCATATCAAGTCCATCAAATTAACTTCTTATCACATATATATTTAACTTGATTAAAGGCACAATGAAATCATCATAATTAAAACAATCTAACACATGTAACGTTCACCATTGGACGAGAACCAACTTGACTTGCCGCTGCTTGAGCTCCTTTGTTGTCATCTACCTCCAAGCCTGAAGGTTGTCGTGCTTAATCCGAATGTAATGACCCACCGGTTGACCTCCCAGCCTACTCCTTGGCTACTTTCCTTCCTCGCGGACCCCCGAGCTGCAATGGGGTTGTACAACGAAGAAATGTGTTAGCTAATAGAGGTGAGCTCCTCTTGGCTCAAGAGTCCCCACTCTATAATACTATATCCCACCAAACTCAACTATAGCTCGTAACCACTCAAAATAACATAATCTCCTCCATCCAACAATAGGGTAAACCAAAAAGGGCCCTTTTCCCTTTCATTTCCCTTTCTTTTATAGAAATTTTCATAGGTGACACTTGGAATTTTATGCATAAATAATTATTTTTTTTATTACCCAAAATCTGATTATTCACCCATCCATGTGTCACCCTCTCATCAAGACTCTCCAAAAATAATTTACTTAATTATTCATTTAAAATAGTATTTCCCTCAACCCAACAAGGTTTCTTATTTCTTCTCCTAGTTGTCTCTTGATTCCCCTTTTTACTCCTTAATTTGTGTTTATTACTGAAGTTAATTGATGATTCTCATATTTGGTCCCCTAACTACCTCAATTTGCCCTTTTGATGAATATTCTTATGTTGGCTTTTGCCACATTGAAGTTCTCTAAATTTCTCAATTTTAATTTATTAATCTTATTTTATTTCACCACCCTCTTCTCTTGATGAATTTTTTAATAAATCTTTCTACTTAACTCTGTCCCTCTTTCCCCTTTTTGCCTAATTAAGTCTTATGTACTTAATATTTTGTTTTAACATGGAAAGGGTAGAGTTATCATGGTAAATATTTTATCTCTTCCCATTCCTCCCTTACCCTAAGTTTTATTCTTGATTTAATTCCTTTGGTTCTAACATCATATGTCACTTGATATGAATTAGTTGGATTTTCATATATTGATTATATTGATTAGTTTCTTTAATGGTGTCAAAGATGTCAAGTTGTCATGTTCTTCAAAGAACTCACTGTCTAAGGGTGCCATGTTTACTTAATTTATTTCCTAATACCAAAAGCAAGTCAACATGCTCTTCAAAAGAATCTCTCAAATTCCAAGGTGCCACTCAATTTTCCTTCAAGTATCCGTATTATAAGGGGAGAATTATAATGCATTGTGCAACTATCATCTCATATGTTGTCTGCTATAGTGAGACTAATGGTGCTGGGGATCAAGGAATCCGCCTTGATGCGCGCCCCCTAAAAAATCCTTGTGAGTGAACCAAATTTGGGACCTGCCCTCATGACATCATGATCTTCAAGGCGAAGGTACTTCGACCTCTCCAGCCTAAGTCACGGCGGGAGGCTAGCGGGTGAGATCAGGGACACTGTTCCACCCCTCCCATGTTGTTCCATCCAATTGTACAACCCCATCACCCATATGTGAGTCATTCGGCCAAACAATCCAACTGCGTTAAAATACTGACATAATGATCGAGGTAGAGAGATACATATATATATATATATATATATATATATATATATATATATATATATATATATATATATATATATATATATATATATATATATATACATATGTATATATATATCAAGTTCCAAACTGAACTTATAATTTCAAAGACGAAAATATTAATTCCTATCAAACCAGATGTTGTCAGCTCATCATATGCGAGTGCCTCTGGTGGTTCCCTGTCATACTCAATCATCATCAGTAACAAAGTTTCTCATTGTTAGTCATTATCATAATAGCAACATCAACATGATCGTCATTCACATCGTTGTTCATTTTGAATCATAACTAATGCAAGTAGCTATCATAGGAGACACATCCATCATGGTTATCATAATCATAACATCAATGGGAAATTAACATATCCATCAAAGCCATCACCATTGTAACATCAATAGAGAACATACCTATCTATCATCATCATGATATTAATAGAGAACATACATATTCATCAATGATGTCATCATCACAATATCAATAAAGAACATACATCACCCTCAAATCCACTAATAATAGAGTCATGTGTCTGGATCCTCAACCTGAGGTCCTCAAAGAATAAAGTATGAAGGATCAGTGTCCATCAACCAAAGTGGGGCACTACACTCACCCCCTCTTAATAATGGACTTCGCCCCGAAGTCCTTAGATTAGGAAAGGAAATTAAGACAGGGATGCATATCCTTAATATTCTCTATTAAAATCTTGCTATCCTTATTGTGACAAGTATCCTCAATTTTTTTTAAAAATCAAGCAATTTCTCCCTAATTTTTGTCCATTAAGAAAATGCCGAAATATTTGAGGGTCATACTTAAAACATCTTCCATATTCTTTATGGTGCCCTTTACGCAAGTAATATAAACATAATATTTACTTGTTAACTTTGATTACCTCCCTTATATAGTGTTCAAATGGTCTTGGGTGATTATGTGTCGCATGCTTGACAATCAAGCCCCACAATTATATTTTATCATTCTTGATGCCAATGCTTTTAGGACGCACAACGTCATTCAACAATGTATAATATGTGTATGGATATTCCTAATACATTACATCAATATTCATTTTGTAACAAAAGTGGACTACTTGGGAACCATTAGTTCGTATAAACACCATCCCCAAGTAAGTTAACAAAATATCTACAACTTATATATGTTTTTTTCTTATATATTAACACAATTGATTAAAATGATCATAGTTATATATGTTTAACATCTATTACCATGAAATATCTCACAAGAGAATGTACAATTAGTGAGTGACCATTAACTCAACCCACATGTGTAATGAACCTACGTCGAGGTGCATCAATTCTTCTTGCGAATTAATCTCAACTACATCACTTACACCACTTAGGTTTAATTAATAAAATGGCTTTTAGGCTAGGAATCGTCACACAGTAGATATCCTTTTAACATGATATAATTAATATCATTATATGATAAAGCTCCAACAAAAATAAATAAAACCATACAAGTATATGATAGGCTCCAAAAATTAGCAGTCAAAATTAACCTATATCAAATTAGTAATAATCCTTTTGAATTTCTTAGCTGTCACATATTTGAACCTAAGAGTATTGTAATTATCAATTTCAATGTGTCTAATCATCATTGTTTCAACAATCACCTAAGCTAAACTCCTTCATGTATCACATGCATGGCATGTCTCTACCATGCAATTGTTGAATAGTAAGCAATTGCATGTTCCCTCTTCTTCTCCCATAAAGGAATCGACATGAAAATTTAATCCCATACATTTATTCCTTGACGTGTGTGTGTGTGTGTGTGTGTGTGTGTGTGTGTATATATATATATATATAATGTAAGTAATCTCTGGGTCATTATTGGATCCATCAACATGTCCCTAGGTGTTCCAAATCACTTGTGATGGCTAAGCATTCAAAAACTACTAGGAGAATTTCAGGCATTCACGTCTTGTTTATAAGCATAAGTTTGAATAGTGGACAAAACTCGAAATATTTTAACACACATGTACAGGAGAGAAGGCACTTAGCTGGAAAGCTCAAACTGAAATAAATGTATGCTAAAATGAAGAGGCTTGTTAATTAAGAAAAACAAAAAGTAGCCACCAAATTAACATTACATCCAAGATGCTAGTTGTTTTTACATATTTACTTATAGCAGTGTTGCAATATTTACTGGAGTCAAATAGAGCGGTGTTTGCAAATCGATTCCAACCACTAAAATTATTATATTACAATCACAGTTGATATGACCCTTGACCCTAAAATTGTTAGCAGGGGAGTGCCAATATCACTATTCTACAGCTAGACCATTGTAACAGTTAATATCCTTCCATTCTTGAGACTTGACTTGATCTTCCAAAATTTAAACCTGGACCTCAAAACACCCTTACATTTCTCAAACCCTTGATCTCTTCTACGAACAATGAGTAACAACAGTGTTCACCATTATTACACTCCAGACTGACATAGTTATAAGCATATTACATAAAGACCTTCATATCAAGAACTCTGGTCACAATGTTTATTTTATTTTATTTTAAATTGAAATTAGTATGAACTATTGATTGTGACGAACTCAAGAAATGTTGATTGTGATGAACTAAATCTTTCAAACAGAACTTTTAAGATTCTAGGATCAAAGATTTCGGAGTATATATATATATATATCAACTAAACCTTAACTGCATCTTTTAAATTTCAACCTTAAGTTATGAATTAAGTCTAGATTTAAAAGCATTTAATTTTCTATGTCAATTTATTGCAAGAAGTCCTTCAGAATCTCATGTAGGACAATTCCATCTATAAGCTACTACATTAATACATTCAAATATCCATTGGTTACCATTAAAACTCAAAATTTACACTTCCTCAGCATTAATTTTTGCTTGAGTTGCCTAAAAGCTCTCCAAAATAAATTGGATGTTTAAAAAAAAACACTAGATTAACCTAAATAATGGAAATTTGGGTCAGATTAAAATAAAATCTGGCAAAAATTCTGGAAAATATGGATTATAATTTTAGGATTTAGTTGCCTAAAATTTCTCCAATTTTTTTTGGGTAGTTTAAAATAACTTATAGATTAACCCGATAATAATGGAAATTTGGGCAAAATTAAAATAAAATCAGGCAGAAATTTTAGAAAATCTGGATTATAATTTTAAGATTTTGGGTATCATAAAGTTCTGAATGGTTTTGGTGTTGAATCTATTTCTACCATTATTCAACCATCCACCCATTTGATTTTTTTTTTGAATTTCCTTTTTTACTAAATTCTAGCCAAACAAACAACTGTCCAAGCAAATTTATGGCCTCATAAAGAAAGCCCCAATTTCCTAATTTCATTAACGCGTCCAAATATTTTAACTACATCTTTTAAAATCAAACCCCGACACTTCCTTAAGCCGAGAATCATCTCAAATTAAATTTCTCTGTAAAACTTCCTATGACACTGTCGAAAATCCAAAAACCTTTTCAGCAATTCCTAATTATAATTTTTCACCTTCGAAACCTACCTTTTTCTGTTCACTTTAATTGAATAAATTTCATTAATATTTCTGGTCTTAAAGAAAAACCAGGGAAGTAACATAAAGGAGACACAAGAAGGGAAAATCTCTAAGAACACTTAAGTTTCTCGTTGACTCCACAAAACAGAAAAATTGGTACCTTCTAAATTCATGACTTCAAAAGAGAAGAAATATCAGAGCACACAACAAATTGATCAAATAAAAAAACCAACCAATCACTCTCTCTACGTTTAAGAAACCTCGGTCTGTTCGACGAAAACTGCTCAGATGATTTCACAGATCACCTTGGCAAATCTGCTTTGAACGATAGTATTTCTTCCTATGACAAGTATGTTCTTCAGCTTTTTTGCGGTCTAATAATGTTTTTGCGGTACACAGCCTTTTTGTCAGGATATGGATTTGGATCGAGGGCCTTAGCAGAAAGGCCGCAAGTCGTATATAGGTCGCCATATTAGTTACAGTCATATTCTATGAAAAGGAGCTTTCTGTCACAGTTTATCATTTGGTGGGAGTGTCATTATGAGTCTTCAAGCGAGCTGGCTATAACGTCCAAACGAGCCGGACACACAACGTCAAGCGAACAGGATAGTATCTCATAGTGCCTGACATGAATTAAAGTTTTTGAGACTGCTCATTGCTATCATACAGGTTGGGATTTGATACTACAGATCAATCTGGATGCTGGCCTATCCTTTTCTGGCATGGCGGTCCTATCTCTGTTGGAATTGGTAACTTTTATTATATCCTCAGCGCAAGGAATATCAGGCGAGCGTGTTATGGTCCATCAGGCGAGCCAGGTTTCAAATTTTTCAGGCGAGCGTTGTATCTTTTTGTACAGGCGAGCGTGATTTGCTGTCTACAAGCGAGTGAGCCAACAATCATCAGAAGGATCTGATTTGCTCAATCTCATATCTCTATTACGTTTCGGGTCTGCTCTAATCTCCAGATAATCATTCTCTCTCTGTCTAAGCTCTTTTAGATTGCCCAGAGGATCCGTTCGCACACCAGATCCTTATCATGATGCTTTTTAAAATACTGTTTTATCTTCTGGAGACAATTTGTATAAATATCATCAATTTCAATCTCCAATTTTGTTTTCCATATAAGTTTTATTAGTATTGGGGCTGATCTGTCCCACTTTATGCGGCAGCCCACAAATCTCTCTTCTTTGCTCTACTCTCTGAGCATGTTCATTCGGGCTTTATGATGGCTTTCTCGCTGAAATTTCTCTCAGCTGAGATCAATGTTGAATATATACTGTTTTATATTAATATTATAAATCAGCGTTTTTTTCTTCTGAAAAAGTATTTCTTCCTCCTCTGCTGCTGTCTCTCCTGTAACACCTTCAATCTTGCATTGCATGGAGAGATATATAGTCATAATTCAGCAAGGGGAGCAGGACAGGAAATTGACTAATAAGAAAGACTACTAATTGAGAGAATAAACCAGTATTTAAATTTTATAATTCATGTCACCATTATAATCCTGAGGCAGCATCGAGTTCAATTTCTATTCATAATGCTGACAGCATTTATCTGGTCAATTTAAATTTAAACCCTACTGATACCTATAAATGCAATCCTCCAAACAAAACAGCTCCTGTTACAATTTTAACAGATCGACAACTTGGTAATATACTCGTACGTATATACACTAAATCTAAATCTCAACACTATACTGTTGGGAAGCGTACCAGCATGTCAACGCATGCTACTGACAGGAACCAGTGTTTTTTCAGTGGAATGAAAAGGAGGATTGCGTATAAAATCATATTCAACTTAACTACAAGCACACAAAATGGAGATTTTTAGTTTTAGGAGCCGAAGGCCTTGCACACCACATGTTTAATGATTGTCAAGGATACGTGCCAGCAATATGATGGGTGGGATGAATAAGGCTATAAAAATAGATTAACTATCGGCCATGGTTGCCTCTCAACGGTAATCAATTCGTCTGAATTCTCTAACTTTATTTTGCTCAGAGTCGTGGATGAATTCGTATTCATACTGTTCTATATTTGAACTGTAAAAACCATTCACAAATGCTGAATAAATTCACTTTTCTGACCTGCACTCACACTAATTAGGCTTTCAGCACAGAATATTTGAATCGGATTGTTGTGATATTTTGAGTTTCGACTATTATGAGGTCCTGGAATATCTAATTGAGTTTGATTTGAATCGGGTCGTTCTATTTGGGTTTCTTATCCGACTTATTGGTGCAGAGGTTACCCTAATTCAAGCATTTGCCCATACATGCTAGTAAATCATTTCCTGATGGTGCTGAGGAGTTGAAGCCGGCACAGTTGTCGACCGAAAAGTCAGAGACTGCTAGCTCACAGCTTAATTATTCAGACGAGAAACATAATGAAAATGATGCGGCGATTTCGTGGTATGGATTGGGTGCAATGATTGCAGGGCTAGGTTTCATGGAAACCACATACTTGACATACATGAAAGTGACGAATAGTGATGTCTATTGCCCTGTGGGAGGTGGTAGCTGTGGAGATGTTCTCAACAGCACCTATGCCTCTGTGTTCAGTGAGTATCATTGACATATGTGGCTTATGTGGTTGTTAAAGAACAATGGTTGTCCGGTGGAGAGTATCTAGCTCATTATAATTATGATTGTCATAGTTCCATCTTAAGGCTATAAAAATAGATGTTGAACACCGCAAAATACAGACTTTGTATTTGATTTGATGTCCAAGCTTTTATGCATGTAAAATTCAAATTCGTTTGCCGCATGTGAGCTTTCTGTTATCGTTGTTGCCTGGAATTAAATTTGCTAGCTGCATATAAAACACAGGATGAAAAGCGTAATTGATCATTTCAAAGGGAGTCGTGAATTTCCACGTTTAAGAATTGGCATAGGCAAATTTTAATTTTAATAGACATATTTTAATTTTAATAGACATTAAATAATAAAACGATCTTTTGACCCAAAATTTTAATGTGTTTTCTGTGTAATATCTATCACAAAATAATTTTAGCCTTGCATCGACAAACATTTATTTGGACAAAGCACACATTATTATAAATTTAGGCAAGTTGATTTGATTTTGTTTTAAAGTTAAAAGAGAAGATCGATTTTATTTGGGTTTAGAATCATATATATTTCAATTCCTTTCAACATTGAGTTGCCTATCTTAAAATTTCAATATTAACTTGCCCAGGAAAAAAAAACAATGATGATTAGATTTCGTGTCCAGTGCTACTCTATCATTGACATGCAAGTGCCAAGAAAAAAAAAATGACTTCGACTCAGGCACAGAAATTAACATATCACTATTTTCAATTGGTTCATTGAGAATATAAAGGCGAAAAAGAGCAGTTAGTCACTAAAATGAAGCTAATTTAGCTGCAAGACATGAGACCTTACTTTTTACCATAGAAATAGCAGTTTGTCACTCGAATTAAACTAATTGAGACTAATTTAGCTGCAGGAGTTAATATTGAGACTAATATAACTGTAAGAATTAAGCACAAAATTGAATAATAAATATAAACAATGAGGATTAAGTTTATACAAAATTGCTACATCAAAACTTGTACAAGGGTTCTACGTTGCCCAATAAGTTTTCTTTTAGATTTGTTGTGGTCTCATAGGAAATAGGAGTGTTGCTCTATGCTTAATGTCTCCCTAAATGACTTTACTCTCAATCTCTCGAACATTTATAGAATGGCCTAAACACTTCATAGCTTAGTTGAAGCTGCTTGGTTATCTAAGCTCATACCTAGTACTCATATCAAACAGGATGAAACGTCTTATCACAGCCTAAGTCAGAAGCTTAATAGGACAAGAGGCAGCCTCAGTAAGCAGCCTAATGGTTAAAGAGCCAAGCCAGCTCCCCAAAGAGAAGCCTCATGGTTCAAGCCTTACAGCCGGGCCGTTTGCCAAGCAGCATAAAACATAGCTCAGTGATAAAGGTTTTACTGCTTTGGAAAAGTTGTTGAAAGATGTTGCAGGAAAGTATTCTATAGGAGATAAACTTACATTGGCAGATATTTTTCTTGTCCCACAAGTTTACAATGCAAGGCGTTACAATGTGGACATTCCAAAGTTCCCAACTTTGATTAGGATCGACCAAGCATTAGCAGAACTGCCAGAATTCCAAGCTGTTGTCCCTGAGAGACAACCTGATGCAAAAGCATGATTTGACATAGTTTGCCAGTATGAACTTGAGAATTACAACTCTATATTTGCATAAGTTTGATCATATTTCATATTTCACTCCAAGCATTAATACTCTTAGTCGTTTGAGAGGGATACTTATGACATATGGATTTCTAATAATATTGAAATTAACACTTGCAGTAATGTATTTAATTAATAGCAGGGACTGTCAACTAAAATAGTGCTAAAGCAAAACAGAAATTTCTTAGGCTTTGGATACTTAAAGGAAGAATGGAATTGAAACTGCCGATTTCATTGTCTCAGAAATTGGGAAATGTGGGATTCTGTAGACAAAGTGCTATGGTTATCAAGCAACGATTCCTATTAAAAAAATAATCCATCTACTTACTCATTGTGCTTATTCATGTTATTCTTGTTATAACATTAAATCTTGCATCTCTGTGAGACTTTACTGATTTATATTAACTCCTTTCGAACAATGAGTATGAGATCTAGAAGGCTCAATACTAGAGTGCTCTAGATTTATTTTATTGTATGGACTCGTTAGATGGGCATTTAGTTGGTGATTCTCCCACTTTTTTAGCTCAAATATTCGTAGTTACTCTCGAAATAAAAGGATATATGCTCTCGTAGATTTATGACATAGTTGGGCAGTTTAACCATTAAGTGGGTGATTCTTCTCATTACCTGGCCCCTGCGACGAATTCGAGGTTTTAACGAAACATTTAAGACGTCAATTACAGAAGGATGATCCTCCTACACACGATGTACCAGAAACTTCCTTGCATTTAATGTTTCTCTTGCATTCGACGTAATAGATACTTCATCTCATTTATTATCTCAACACAGAATTGGCGCGGTGTTAATGGTAAAAAAAAAATTCTAAAGAAGATCTGCCTCAAATCATGGATGTTTGAGTTTCAAGAAGAAATACCGATCCCTTTGAATCCGGCGATAACCCTACAGCATAAAATTTAAGGCAACTGCAGATCTGATCTCTCAATTTGACAATACGATTTCTGGTTTCTGCCAGTTCATTTTGTTTTTATTAATTACTTTAATTGGTATCGGACTTGCAGTGAGATTTATCAGAGCCATAAAGACTCAGTGAATCCATGGTATTTTTCCATGGAAAATCTTGTGTATAGTTTTGTTGCAGCTGTGTGAAGTTTAATCATGGAGATCTGAAGAACCTAAAGAAATTAATAAAATAAGCAAAAGTTGTACGAGGAAGAACTTGGCTTGGAATTGGAGTTGCAAGAGGAGCAACTTGGCTTGGGCACTTTTTGCTACCAATTTGTGATTCATTTAGCCCTTTTTAAGCGCTAAAAACTGCCAAATAACTAACTTGCATCAACAATAAGAGATCTGTATATTTCGTGCATTCTGGAAACTAAGATGAGGTGTGAAGGCTCTATCATTTTCAGTTCTTGATTAGCATAAACAGAAACGTTCTAATACATATATATTTTTGAGTGATTCCATGAACGCATCGATCCTCTTGAATAGGAAATGGCCTACAATCTAAATAAGACACTACATTTCTAGTTGATTTTAGGCTCTGATACTCAAGACTGCAGAAACCCTTTGAATCATTTTCTATCGTATTAATATCATTTGAATGAATCTGCCATGAATCTAAAAGATTAAGCTGGTGAAAATTGTGATACAAAACATAATCATAAAATTTTCCCTTGATTCACGTGGTTTGGCAATTAATTCTGTTGAAAGATTGATACTCAGATTTTCAAAGTATAAATATAGAGACGATTGTAGAATTGTACAAATCTGTTGACGCATGCATTTCATAAACACATTCCTAATTGCCTCCAAGTGTTTTTTTTTTGTTTTTTTTTTTTTTTTTACGTTTTCTGAGAAGTCAATGGATTTTTCTCCAGTGTGGTTTTCGTTTTTGGGTAAAAAATTGATGACATTATTCGAGCAACAACACTTTTCATTTTCAAGCTATTTTTTGCACACACAAAATTGGTGATGTTATTGCAACATCAACACATTTTGTTTTCAAGTTGTTTTTTGCACACAAAAAATTGGCGATGTTATTCCACCATCAATACTTTTAATTTCGAGTGTGTTTTTTCAATACCTTTTTCAAGAAAAAAATGGTTTTTAGAATAATTTAAAAAAATGTTGAAATTTGACCCTAAAAAAAACAGTGTGTTCTGGAAGACACATTTTTGGTTTTTGGGTTTTTTTTTCATGTTTTTTGAGTTTTTTGGGGCTAAAGCTCTCGTTTTGAGGTAATAGTTCTCGTTTGATCGGTAACTATGTTTCAAATGAAGGTAAAAAAATTGGCTAGGTTGGTCGAACCCGGGCTGGGAGATGAAATGAAACTGGCTGGTAAAAGAACTGAGAGAGGAGCGAGGATACAAGTCGCTCGCTCGAAATCATATTCGCATGCCACAACTTCATGTGGCTTCATCCACGGATTTCATGGCATGTTATGGAAAATAGAGTGATGAGGTAAGTGGATCCATGGGGCCCATATGGCCCACAGGTCATCTTTTAAATATTTGGCTCATAATTATTTGACAAATCACTTTGCAAGGGTTTGTTAAGAAAATGATATGGAAAAAAGTGATATTATTTAGTCTTTGTTTAATGTTTGAATTTGTGATCATGGACTATTGGTGGTCACATATTTTGTGCATATTTCTTTGAACATTGTTTTTTAATGGAATTATTTTGATGTTATAGGATGTGTCCATAAAGGTTATTCAGAACAAGGTGATTGGATATCCAGAAGGTTATGGTTTTTTGGAGTTGTTTTCCCTTGCGACAACTGAGAGGATTCTTCAAACACACAATGGCACACAGATTCCTGGCACAAAGCAACTTTTTATATTAAATTGGGCCTCTTTTGGTTTAGGAGAAAGACACCTTCTAACAGGACCAGAGCATTCTATATTTGTAGGAGATTTGGCTCTAGATGTTATAGATTATTTGTTACAAGAGATGTTTCAATCTTGATACCCATTTGTGAGAGGTGAAAAAGTTATAACATATCCCTCCACAGGTCGTTCCAAAGGTTATGTATTTTTTAAGTTTGTTGATGAGAATGAGAGAAATCGTTCCATGACTGAAATGAATGGTGTTTATTGTTCTACTAGGCCTATGCACATTAGTGTAACTACTCCAAGGAAGTTTGCAGGTTATCAACAACAATACCCACCTAAAGGTATGTTTTGAATCTTAATGGAGTGCATGTGTTAGGGTACAGTTTGAATTGTTGAATGTCAGATGCCTTAATGATGAAACTGGGATATGATGGTTTTGCTAACCTTATTGACTATGCTTGTGGATATTGTTTTCTTTTTCCAAATTTTATAATATCCTAATTGTTTGTCTCTACTTTCTCCATTTATATGGTTGTTTTGTAACCTGCACTATGTTTAGCATTGATTTCTTTCTCATTCCCTTGTCCAAATCATTCTCAGTGAGCTTCTTGGGCATTACCAGGTAATAAATCATCTAGTATTTCATTTGAGGTGTTTTGAAACATGACCATGAGTTCTTTTCTGGTATTTAAATTTCATATGCTTTAGTTGAAGTAGCTATTTGGAGAAAAGTACCATGGTTATTTCAATTGATCTACAAAACCACTTCAATCGATGTTGATGTTTTAATTTCCTATATAAAAGTGGAAAGTTCCATTAGCATGAAAAACATATTCAATATTTTAAAATTGATATTTTCTCAAAGTCAGATGCCAAGAGGCTTTGTTCACATAGGGCCTCGAACCGAACTCAACACAAAAAATATCCAAGTAGTGGGTGACATCATGTAGGTTAGTGATTTGTTTATGTGTTCAACTTTGTAGTGCTCTCATTAATTTTTCATTTCTAATATATGAATGCACTTTGGAACAGACTTACTATGGTTTCATTTTACATCTTCTTCAACTATATGGTTCTCCCCTTCAAGAATATATTGAATAGTTTTTAATGGCCTATTAGAACCTATGCCAGCCTTATCTGACTTTCCTACGTTGGGAAACCCATACAGTTAATTGAACTTGATCTCTTTACAGCTAATCACTCCCTCCATACAACCATCTACTCTATTTATTATATATGAGCTTATAATAAAACATGAAATAAGGGTCAGGGTAGCAAACACAAACCACAATTAAGCATAAATAATTATTATGTTAAGCATAAATAAATATTTTTCATATTTTTCTAATCATTTCTACCTTATGTTTGGATGAACATAATGTAAATCACGAATGGTTGTGTCTTTAGTGAAACATTACATTTATGGTTTTTTTTTTGGTGTCAAGTTTCTAAGTCATTTATAGTCTCTTTAGTGAAACATTTCCTTTATGGTTTTTTTTTTTTTGTTAATTTTCTAAGTCTAGAATAGTTCTATTTTAAACCTAGATCTGTTAAGTACCAAGAGGCATGAAAAAAAAAACTAAGATCCAAACTTTCAAGTGCTTAAAAGATCGAGGATAATTTTTCTTTTACATTGTGAACTTAAAATTTCTTTTCTTCTATCTTGGTTTACAATAATTATATATTAATGGATGAGACTTCATTTTTTTTAATCATTGTCGTTTATAATTTTTACACATGTATGGACTGGTAGATGATGCGACACCTCATTTACCTTGCCTGTAAATGGTACCTTACATATCTCTGATCTGGGCTTTTAGTGCACCTGTAATCAAACTCTTATTATTATCTTGGTTGATAATCATTAGACATGGATGGATGGATAGAAAATATGACACAACCTTATTAACCTGATATATACCTCATTTAAATTGGTTATAAATGAGTTGTATATACCCCATGCCTATAAATTGGGCTTTGAGTGGACCTTGTTTCTCTCTTTGCAACAAGGTGTTCTTATCAAATGTCACTGCCCCATTGAGGCAAGTGGTATTAATGTTGTAGATTTGTTTCTCTTTGCAACAAGGTGTTCTTATCAATTGTCACTACCTCGTTGAACCAAGTGGTATTAATGGTGTATATTTCAACTGCTTTAACTTGGTAAAAGTTCAAAGCCTGTAGTGACTTATTCTGAATTTCTATGTTGATTTATATTTTCCATTACTCTGGTCTACTGTGACAATTCAAGAATGTGTATGAAATATTTTTCTACCTTAGGTGCAAGAACATAAATAATTGTTACCACTAGTTCAGAGTTTAGTGTAGAACTACATTTATGTGTTCTTCTTTTTTCTAGGTTAATTATCAAATAAATCATTGTTACTGCTAGTTGAGACTTTAGTGTAGAATTACCTTTTTTGGTTCTTCTTTCTTCTGGGTTAATTTTCAAATAAATTATTGTTACCGCTAGTTGAGACTTTAGTGTAGAATTACCTTTATGGGTTGTTCTTTCTTTTGGGTTAATTGTCAAATAAATCAATGTTAATAGTCAAATGAATCATTGCTACCACTAGTTGAGACTTCAGTGTAGAATTAACTTTATGGGTTCTTATTTATTCTGCATTAATTGTCAAATATAATATATTTCTATCGTAAATGTAGATTTATCAAGCACCAAGCTGCATAAAGAGAAACAAATACCCAAATCTATCCGCGCCTAAAAAAACTGGGTGATTTGATTTTTCTTGTTACATTATGAACTTCAACATTTTTTTAAAATTTGGTTTATAATCATTACACATAGGGCTACAAGTGAGGGTTGCCGGTCAACCACTTTCCCACTCAAGGCAAGGACTTGCTGCCCTGCAACCCTTCTTGTTTAATTACATTTTCTTACCTACATGATATGATCTTGTTTGAGATACACTTCACATCATCAACTCAATAGTAATCACATATTTCCATTTTAAATAATATTTATTTATTGTACCACTATATATGAGAATTGGCTGAGTGCAATAGAAGTATTTAAACACACTTATCTGGAGATGATTATTATTTTATATTAATGATTGAATTACATCATTGTTATTTATTACATAATAGTTACTATATTATAATCCTAATTGTAATATATTCTATTATACTTCTCCCTTTTCATGGTAACACATTGTTATTTAAATTTATGCTTCATTTATTTTGTTTTTATATCATTTTTTATTCACTATATTCTTATATATATAGAGTTGGTTGTCCTTCTAATTATCATAAAAAGAATTATTTATTTTCAATAGGATTTTCTCTAGGAGGAGCCACCAAAGAGAGGTAACATGTTTTCGTAGCATGGAACTAGGTATGTGTCCCTAAATTCAATTGAGTGCTTGGCATAAAATATACTCTAATTATGGCAACTAAAACTTAGTGGAGATGGACAAAAGAAAACGATGAGCTTTGGGAAAAAGTCCAGAATTTCAAGTATGCAACAAACATCCCATCCCCAAAACTAATTAACGCATAATGTGATAGGCATGGATTCTTAATTTGGAATAATGTTTGGAGCAATAAAAGTCTATGTCACACCCCCTGGTAACTTGTAAATAATGTTCTTTTACTGCATATTACATACATTATATTATTTTTTGGACCATGTCAAGGTCAAATGTTAAAACAGGATTATTTGGTTATATTGTAAAAACTAAATGTTTACGCAAGGAGAGGAATCCACATTATGAGGTAAGGTTAAAAGAAACCCACCAGTTAGGGTATTTGGACGCTAATGGGTCAAGAGGTTACCTTCCCAAACCCCTCCTTTTTGGAAAAGTTCTCAAGGGAAAAAAGGAAAACCCAGAGGGTTAATGAACCTAAGGATGCTGGTTGGCCAGAGGAAGACTTCTTGATCAAATTTGTCCTGGACAAAGTCTAGTTAATACCATATAGTTGTAGGTAGGAATTCGGTGCAGTACTATCCATAAGGCTACCCTGTTGGTGAGTTTAGCTTGGGGGAGAGGCAGTTGCAGACTGGTCTTGTTGGTAGGGAGGAAAACATGTGTTCCATGTGGTGTGACCTCTTGCGTTAGCATTTCAAGTAACCTAGATAAGTAATTTTTTTACAAGAAATGGGTTTTCTTTTGAAAAGTGTTATTAATGAATTGAGAATGAACTATTATGATGTGTTGTAAATGTTGTTTAGATAAAATGGAAAAAAAAATGAATGTAATGTATGTGGTCTTTGATTTTGTATGAATTTCAGTAGAGTATGAGTACTAATACCAGAATAGACCTAAGTAAATGTTCTTTTTAAAAGAACGGATTTACATTCTCACCCCACAATCTATGAATAAATGTTAGATATGTTGTTGTGTGTATGGGAAATAGCATTATATGTGTAGGGTTCTGTGTAAATGATGCTTTAGGATCGTGAGAAAATTAGGAATTGTTACATACACAAAGGGTCCAAGTCTAATAAGTTGGAAACCATAGATTTAGGAGAATTGGGCGATACTTCAAATAGTGTTATACTGTTATAGTAAAAATCGAACTTAAATCCTACAGGTGCAACTGAACCGTAAGAAAAATCTAGGGAAGAATCCTTCTCATAAAGTTTGTATAGGTCTCATGTAGGGAAATACCGACCCAGGTTGGAGGGTTTGTTTCTGGGCCCAACTGTTTCTGGAAGCCCCAGAACAGTCCTTCCACCTGCCTTACGAGACCTGGATTTGGACCGACCAAACTGTAACATAATGAAAACTACTTTGCATCTAGGGAAAAAAGAAATTAGAGCTTAAATTTAAATTTGAAGAGAAAATATGTTTCATGGTTAATAACAGTGAATCCTAGAGATGAAATTTAATGTGTTTCATCAATCCTTCTTCTTTTATTTCTTTTAACTACAGCCTTGTAGCTAGGATTGTAGAAAATATCTAATGAAGGAATATCTTCAATCTATAGAACTATATGATCTGTAGGGTAGGCCGGTATGATTTCTTTGCCGTGCATTGCTGGAACTCTTTGTAGCGGATTGACAGTCTCAACTATTTTCTGTGAAGGTTCTGGTGTTTGGAAACTTGATGCTTGATTAGTATTGGGATTTTCATTGGGAGTCTTTATTGCTTAAGAAAATTATTCCGATTCATTCATCATATATTTCACTTGAGATGGCTTGGACTGATCTAACATGCTATGACTATGTTGAACTGTTTCCGAATTTGATTTTGTCCCATTGTTCCTTGTTTTCTCCAACACTTCTATCTCTTGAATAATTTGGTCAATTTCTAAATTTGTTTTGTTAGATTCAGATTCATTTTCAGATTGATCTGAATTATCAGACTGCTGCTGCGATTGACCTGATTAATTTTTAGATATATCTTTCATTTCATCATCCAGACTAACACTTGGAGTGTGTTTTTCATCTTGAATAGTCAACAAATTCAAAGGAACATTTTCTAGTCTCTTGTTTCTATATGCTTGAAAAGCTTCAGCATCTTCTTGACTTAATTGACTAGAAACGTATTTGATAATATCAGAGAAATTTTCCATGCCTTGGAAGAAGTCATCAAATTCATCCGCTTCCTTTACAAAAGGATTCATTTTAAACTCTGCGATGTAATTTTTAATCACATCATTGGGATCATATAATCTTCCTGGCATAAATGCCAATTTCAATAACTGAATCTTAGGAACCTCTTTGAATGTGTGGCCAATATTATCCAGAGAAAATGTGCCGCACTATAGAGGGAAAGTAGGCCAAATAGCCTTTTTACCATCCTTTAGCTGTTTTGTGACACCATTGACAAGTTGATAGGCTATTTCTTTCGCAAGTAATTTATCTGGAACATAGTAAGGTAAAACATGGGAAAGAGCATAACTCCCAAATACTCTAATATATGTGAAATTTTCTTAGGCAAACCATATAGCTACTGGAAGAATATCTACATTGGCTTCTTCAGAAACCCTAGGAGCCTTTCTATTGAAAATCATCTGATGTATGGGCAACATGACTCCATAGCAGATTTTATAGAAGTGTAAGTGGAACTCAGAATCCCAAAGTTCTCTGTGTTAGATATGAATGTGGGTAGGGTTTTTGGTAATCCATTTCCAACCCATGGTAGGAAAATTAGAAGTAAAACAGATAGCATCCATGACATAGGCAGGCATATAAAAAGAAGGTATTTCTCTAAGTGAAACACTTCTTTTATTCCTATATTAATTTATATGCTTGGCTAGGTAATTGGATAAAATGTATGCCCAATTTAAGATAGATGAATTGACGATTGCGTCAATTAGGAGAACCCAATTTCTTGAAAATCTAGTACTATCAAGCTTGGAAAATATTCTACACAACATACCAGCAACATAACAATAAAGATTAGGAATTTGTGAAATTGGGTACGTACCAGACTTATCTTGCTTCAATTTCCCTTCATTGTCATTCCATTCATGGATGACTTTGATAAGATATGGATGTTTTTCTTTGAAAGTCTACACATATTTATTGGCATATTTCTGCTATGGGGTTGGTAGGTGATACATTGCTGCTAAATCCTCTGCTTTGAAAGAACCTATAGTTTCTCCTCTCGCATTATTGAACATTCTATCTTCAATGTTTAAGTGGTCAATTGCCCACTTAACCATGTCTATATAAGGAAGAATTTTTGGTCTCACAGATATCCTGTGAATGTATGAGCATGCAACGTCAAAAAGGGTTGCATCAGAGGTAGAATCAGTGCCTGTTACAGAAACTTTGTTTATCACCCTTGGTCCTTCGTCTTCGAAGAGTTTATACATTGCCTCCCATGTCGAACTGCTGCAGTCTTTGTTATAGACGGTGTCTGAAAATAATGAAGACATATCTGTGTCTTCTGTGGATGACGTTTAAGAAATTTTTTTGCCTCTTTTACTCATTTTGAACTTCTTCAATCTGGTAATTGATTTCCTGAGACAAAGTGAATTTAACGTATAAGGAGTATTATGAGAGTAAATCAATCATTTAATTCAAATACACGCGAGAATATGTCAATCTATCAATCATCTTTCATAATTCCTAATTTAATATTTCACATGGCTTCACACGTAAGATCTATTAATCGTTTTAAAGTCGTTAAGATCTTCAATTCCATTTTATATGACACAAGCTGTTTCCATACGCTGAATTCATTTAATACACAAATCGCAATCATTCCTTATAATATTTTCGTGATGCTTGACCCTTAAAGGCTGCGAAATGCGATCTGTGCAAATCGTAGATCGTGAATTTTATAGGATAGCGTTTGATTATATATTATAAGTTGAGCGCAATGCGAATTCGAAAAAATTAAAGTGACCGCGATAGTGAAAGATTTTATATTTCCTGGTTTATTTGCTTGTTGGGTCCGCGAGTATCGCAACTTATATCATTTTCTTCTTAAAGCTTCATTGATTAAATAAAGTGCGATGCGAAAAGGAAAAATAAAACAATGATTTGATGTTTTTACAAGGTTTTTAAATTATTTCTTCGGAAAGGCTTCAAGCGCATTTCGCAATTCGCATATTTTACGTTTTATAATTCTTTTTGAAATAAGATATGTAATATGCAATGCGCTTTAAGGAAAAACATAAAATTTTATTTTCTAAGTTTTTTTATTTTAGGAAATTATAATAAATAATTTCCTATTTATTTCTAAAGGGTCCCTATTTATAAAAAAAATAAATGGGGGGTTGTTGTATAGCACAACAGTAGGCCTGTGACACATGCAAAGATGTTGAGCATTATTATGCCTCACTCCCAGCTGCATGTTGTGACTGTTTTCATGAGTAGGCATGTGTGTAGAGTTATGGCCGAACATCATATCCGTCCACAAGATCATTCAAAATATTGCAGCAGAGAGGTGCCCCGGAAGGGATGTTTTTTTCTTAACGTGTCTTCATGATGCCCAGTCTCTGTCATATCATGTGAATGATTGTAGGAGTGTGGATCCACGTCGAGTGAAGGCCTGTGCTGCAGATCTTCATCATCTCAAGCGTGGAAGAGACTATTTTCATGCGTACTTATACTGTCACCCACATCCGAGGAGAGAAGATCTTTTTGGATAAGAGTTTGGCATCTCTTCTTAAATAATCATCCTCAATATGGGTGAGATTGGAATAATTCAACTCTCTGTTACTTTCCACGCCCTTGTTCAGGAGGAGGTCTAAAACAGAGTTTGCTTTCCTACACACATGGTGAAAATTTATTTCCCTGTGATTTTGTATCAATTATTCCAGGAGTTTGAGCCTGTTGGCAAGCCTCTAACTGGTGGATACCTTTGTGGAGGCAGATCCATGGACAATTCTCGTGGCCGCCAGAGTAATAATTTGTGAATATCCCTCCATTTCCAGGGGAAAATATTTGAACTCAATGGCTCTATAGATGCCCTATATGAGTCCCTCAAGCTCCGCGAACTTTTTTCTTTCCCATCCCATATTGTCATAGTAGATCAGAAGGGGCTTGCCCTAGGAGTTCCTGAAGATGCCTCTGAATCCTTCATTTTAGGGGTTGCCTTTGGAGGCGCCATCGAAGTTACATTTGAAGAATCCATTTGGGGGTGGATTCCATTTTTCAAAAGAGGTGGTTCTTCCTGCATTCCTTGGGGGATTGTCCAGGGGTGTATTTATGCTTATATGCTAGTTGCTCCATATGTTACGCTCCATAGTAGAGGTGGGGAGATCCTCCTTACTCCAGGAAGTAATAGCCAAGGTTTCGGTGAGGTTGCCATGTATCCTTGCCCAGATTTTCTCTTGATTAGATACCTTGTCTTTAAAGATCTGAATGTTATTTTCTTTCCATATGTTCCATATCAAGAGGCCAAGAATTATCTGCCAGAGTTTGTTCAGAAGGTTTCTAGAGTATGGGTTTTTTGTCCACCTGTTGATGGTGTTGATGATGTTGCCCCTTTCTCTATTGGTGCGTCTGCATAGGATTTCTATTCTGTCCCATGGGGCGTTTGAAGTAGGGCATAGGTCCAACAAGTGGTCGATGGTTTCAAAATTCTCTTGGAATAGAGGGAATCTTGAGGGTCCTAGAAACCCTCGCTTCAATATATTCTCCCATGTGAGAATGCGTCCTTTACTGAGCAGCCATAAAAAGGTGGCTTCTTTAGGCCAGAGCTTGGCAGACCATATCTTCTTCTAGATGAGATTGGATGGATCTAGGTTCTGCTGTTGTAAGAGGTTATAGGCTTCCTTGGTGGAGTATTTTCCACTTGGCGTGTGACACCATCTAAGGATATCAGGTCCTGGTTGGGATCTGATTTTTATTTTAGTTATTAGCTCCTCCCAAATGTCTTTGCGATTTTCATTGTTCTAGTCTTCTTGCCATCTGTTCGTGTGAATCCAGTTCCTGTATCCCTGAGTTGTGTCATTGGTCCAAAAATCCTGTACACACTTCCACTTCCTTGCCTGTAATGTTGTGCTCCACAGGGGTCTGGGAAATATTGAGGAGAGACTAGGGAGTTGCTGCCAGGAGTCCTCTCAGAATCTGGCTTGAGTACCACTGCGCAACTCCCAGAAGTTGTGGGTTTGTATCAGCTGTTTTTGGTTGCTGGAAGCTTTCCATATTTAAGATCCTCCTAGCTCTATGTTGAATCTAATAAGGTCATCCTTGGGCCAGTTTCTCGCATATTTGGCTGCCCATAGGATAGCCCAAGGTGTGTGAGGGTTGGAGACCCAGTTCCACCAGATACTAACTCCCATGATACTATTGTTGTGCTCTAGGTCACGCATCCCTAGCCCCACATGACCTTTTGGCATGCATACTTCTTTGCAGTTGACTAATGCCCATTTGTTTTTCTCTTTGGTTCCTCCCCACAGGAAATTCCTTTATAGTTTGCGCATAGCCTTGAGGACCCATTTGGGGGTTGCGAGTACAAAGAAGAGGTAGATGGGGAGAGACTAAAGAACTGCTTTGATGAGAACCATACAGCCTGCTATATTGAGAGAGCGATGGGTCCAGTTGGATAGCCTGGTTTCCATTTTGTCCAGCAACGCTCCCCATGAGGAATGATTAATGGTTGTCGCTGTGAGAGGGGCCCTAAGGTATTTGGAGGGAAAGGAGGCTATGGAGAAGCCCAGAATGCGAGAAATATTGCGCTAAGTGATAGGGGGAGTATGGAAGAAGAAGATTTGAGATTTTTCAGGGTTGACCTCCGTGCCAGAAGCTTCATAGAACAATCTAGAAGACATTTGAGGGAATGAGCTTCTTGGATCGAGGGTTGTCCCATGATCATATTGTCGTCCACAAATTGTTGATGAAAAGGATATGGAAAAAAGTGATATTAGTTAGTCTTTGTTTAATGTTTGAATTTGTGATCATGGACTATTGGTGGTCACATATTTTGTGCATATTTCTTTGAACATTGTTTTTTAATGGCATTATTTCAATGTTGTTGGATGTGTCCATAAAGGTTATTCAGAACAAGGTGATTGGATATCCAGAAGGTCATGGTTTTTTGGAGTTGTTTTCCCTTGCGACAACTGAGAGGATTCTTCAAACACACAATGGCACACAGATTCCTGGCACAAAGCAACTTTTTAGATTAAATTAGGCCTCTTTTGGTTTAGGAGAAAGACACCTTTTAACAGGACCAGAGCATTCTATATTTGTAGGAGATTTGGCTCCAGATGTTATAGATTATTTGTTACAAGAGATGTTTCGATCTTGATACCCATTTGTGAGAGGTGAAAAAGTTATAACAGATCCCTCCACAGGTCATTCCAAAGGTTATGTATTTTTTAAGTTTGTTGATGAGAATGAGAGAAATCGTTCCATGACTGAAATGAATGTTGTTTATTGTTCTACTAGGCCTATGCACATTAGTGTAACTACTCCAAAAAAGTTTGCGGGTTATCAACAACAATACCCACCTAAAGGTATGTTTTGAATCTTAATGGAGTGCATGTGTTAGGGTACAGTTTGAATTGTTGAATGTCAGATGCCTTAATGATGAAACTGCCAGGATATGATGGTTTTGCTAACCTTACTGACTATGCTTGTGGATATTGTTTTCTTTTTCCAAATTTTACAATATCCTAATTGTTTGTCTCTACTTTCTCCATTTATATGGTTGTTTTGTAGCTTGCACTATGTTTAGCATTGATTTCTTTCTCATTCCCTTGTCCAAATCATTCTCAGTGAGCTTATTGGGCATTACTAGGTAATAAATCATCTAGTATTTCGTTTGAGGTGTTTTGAAACATGACCATGAGTTCTTTTCTGGTATTTAAATTTCATATGCTTTAGTTGAAGTAGCTATTTGGAGAAAATTACCATGGTTATTTCAGTTGATCTACAAAACCACTTCAATCGATGTTGCTATTTTAATTTCCTATATAAAAGTGGAAAGTTCCATTAGCATGAAAAACATATTCAATATTTTAAAATTGATATTTTCTCAAAGTTAGATGCTAAGAGGCTTTGTTCACATAGGGCCTCGAACCGAACTTAACACAAAAAATATCTAAGTAGTGGGTGACCTCATTTAGGTTAGTGATTTGTTTATGTGTTCAACTTTGTAGTGCTCTCATTAATTTTGCATTTCTAATATATGAATGCACTTTGGAACAGACTTACTATGGTTTCATTTTACATCTTCTTCAACTATATGGTTCTGCCCTTCAAGAATATATTGAATAGTTTTTAATGACTTGTTAGAACCTATGTCGGCATTATCTGAATTTCCTACATTGGGAAACACATACAGTTAATTGAACTTGATCTCTTTACAACTAATCACTCCCTCCATACAACCATCTACTCTATTTATTATATATGAGCTTATAATAAAACATGAAATAAGGGCTAGGGTAGCAAACACAAACCACAATTAAGCGTAAATAATTATTATGTTAAGCATAAATAAATATTTTTCATATTTTTCTAATCATTTCTACCTTATGTTTGGATGAACATAATGTAAATCACGAATGGTTGTGTCTTTAGTGAAACGTTACATTTATGGTTTTTTTTTTTGGTGTCAAGTTTCTCCTCTCGCATTATTGAACATTCTATATTCAATGTTTAAGTGGTCAATTGCCCACTTAACCATGTCTGTATAAGGAAGAATTTTTGGTCTCACAGCTATCTTGTGAATGTACGAGCATGCAACATCAAAAAGGGTTGCATCATAGGTAGAATCAGTGCCTGTTACAGAAACTTTGTTTGTCACCCTTGTTCCTTCGTCTTCGAAGAGTTTATACATTGCCTCCCATGTCGAACTACTGCAGTCTTTGTTACAGACAGTGTCTGAAAATACTGAAGACATATCTGTGTCTTCTGTGGATGACGTTTAAGAATTTTTTTTGCCTCTTTTGCTCATTTTGAACTTCTTCAATCCGGTAATTGATTTCCTGAGAGAAAAGTGAATTTAACATATACGAAGTATTACGAGAGTAAATCAATCATTTAATTCAAATACACGCGAGAAGATGTCAATCTATCAATCATCTTTTATAATTCCTAATTTAATATTTCACATGGCTTCACACGTAAGATCTATCAATTGTTTTAAAGTCGTTAAGATCTCAAATTCCATTTTATATGACACAAGTTGTTTTCATACGCTGAATTAATTTAATACGCAAATCGAAATCATTCCTTATAATATTTTCGTGATGCTTGACCCTTAAAGGCTGCGAAATGCGATCTATACAAATCGCAGATCACAAATTTTATAGCATAGCGTTTAATTATATATTTTAAGTTGTGCGCAATGTGAATTGCGAAAAACTTAAAGTGACCACGATAGCGAAAGATTTTATATTTCCTAGTTTATTTGCTTGTTGGGTTCGCGAGTATCGCAACTTATATCATTTGCTTCTTAAAGCTTCATTGATTAAATAAAGTGCGATGCGAAAAGGAAAAATAAAACAATGATTTGATGTTTTTACAAGGTTTTTAAATTATTTCTTCGGAAAGGCTTCAAGCGCATTTCGCAATTCACATATTTTACGTTTTATAATTATTTTTGAAATAAGATATGTAATATGCAATGCGCTTCAAGGAAAAACAGAAAATTTTATTTTCTAAGTTTTTTATTTTAGGAAATTATAATAAATAATTTCCTATTTATTTCTAAAGGGTCCCTATTTATAAAAAAAATAAATGGGGGGTTGTTGTATAACACAACAGTAGGACTGTGACACATGCGAATATGCTGAGCATTATTATGCCTCGCTCACAGCTGCATGTTGTTACTGTTTTCATGAGTAGGCATGTGTGTAGAGTTATGGCCGAACATCATATCCGTCCACGAGATCATTCAAAATATTGCAGCAGAGAGGTGCCCCGGAAGGGATGTTTTTGTCTTAACGTGTCTTCATGATGCCCAGTCTCCGTCATCTCATGTGAATGATTGTAGGAGTGTGGATCTACGTCGAGTGAAGGCTTGCGCTGCAGATCTTCATCATCTCAAGAGTGGAAGAGACTATTTTCATGCGTACTTATACTGTCACCCGCATCCGGGGAGAGAAGATCTTTTTGGATAAGAGTTTGGCATTTCTTCCTAAATAATCATCCTCAATATGGGTGAGATTGGAATAATGCAACTCTCTATTACTTTCCATGCCCTTGAGGAGGTCTACAACAGAGTTTTCTTTCCTACGCACATGGTGAAAATTTATTTCCCTGTGATTTTGTATCAACTGTTCCAGTAGTTTAAGCCTGTTGGCAAGCCTCCAGCTAGTGGATACCTTTGTGGAGGCAGAGCCATGGACAATTCTCGTGGCCGCCAGAGTAATAATTTGCGAATATCCCTCCATTTCCAGGGGAAAATAGTTGAACTCAATGGCTCTATAGATTCCCTAGATGAGTCCCTCAAGCTCCGTGAAGTTGTTGCTTTCCCATCCCATATTGTCATAGTAGATCAGAAGGGGCTCGCCCTGGGAGTTCTTGAAGATGCCTCTGAATCCTTCATTTCAGGGGTTTCCTTTGGAGGCGCCATCGAAGTTACATTTGAAGAATCCATTTGGGGGTGGATTCCATTTTTCAGAAGCGGTGGTTCTTCCTGCGTTCCTTGGGGGGTTGTCCAGGGGTGTATTTATGCTTATATGCTAGTTGCTCCATATGTTACGCTCGATAGTAGAGGTGGGGAGATCCTCCTTACTACAGGAAGTAATAGCCAAGGTTTTGGTGAGGTTTCCATGTATCCTTGCCCATATTTTCTCTTTATTGGATACCTTGTCTTTAAAGATCCAAATGTTCCTTTCTTTCCATATGTTCCATATCAAAAGGCCCAGAATTATCTGCCAGAGTTTGTTTAGAAGGTTTTTGGAGTATGGGTTTTCCATCGACCTGCTGATGGTGTTGATGATGTTGCCCCTTTCTCTGTTGGTGCATCTGCATAGGATTTCTATTTTGTCCCATGGGGCATTTGAAGTAGGGCATAGGTCCAACAAGTGGTCGATGGTTTCAAAATTCTCTTGGCATAGAGGGCATCTTGAGGGTCCTACAAACCCTCGCTTCAATAGATTCTCCAATGTGAGAATGCGTCGTTTACTTAGCAGCCATAAAAAGGTGGCTTCTTTGGGCCAGAGCTTGGCAGACCATATCTTCTTCTAGATGAGATTGGATGGATCTGGGTTCTGCTGTTGTAAGAGGTTGTAGGCTTCCTTGGTGGAGTATTTGCCACTTGGCGTGTGACCCCATCTAAGGATATCAGGTCCTGGTTGGGATCTGATTTTTCTTTTAGTTATTAGCTCCTCCCAAATGTCTTTGTGATTTTCATTGTTCCAGTCTTCTTTCCATCTATTCGTGTGAATCCAGTTCCTGTATCCCTGAGTTGTGTCATTGGTCCAAAAATCCTGTACACACTTCCACTTCCTTGCCTGTAATGATGTGCTCCACAGGGGTCTGGTAAAGACTGAGGAGAGACTAGAGAGTTGCTGCCAGGAGTCCTCTCAGAATCTGGCTTGAGTACAACTGCGCAGCTCCCAGAAGCTGTGGGTTTGTATCAACTGTTTTTGGTTGCTGGAAGCTTTCCATATTTAAGATCCTCCTAGCTCTATGTTGAATCTAATAAGGTCCTCCTTGGGCTAGTTTCTCGCATATTTGGCTACCCATAGGATAGCCCAAGGTGTGTGAGGGTTGGAGACCCATTTCCACCAGATACTAACTCCCATGATACTATTATTGTGCTCTAGGTCACGCATCCCTAGCCCCACATGACCTTTTGGCATGCATACTTCTTTGCAGTTGACTAATGCCCATTCATTTTTCTCTTTGGTTCCTCGCCACAGGAAATTCCTTTGTAGTTTGTGCATAGCCTTAAGGACCCATTTGGGGGTTGTGAGTACAGAGAAGAGGTAGATGGGGAGAGACTGAAGAACTATTTTGATGAGAACCATGCGGCCCGCTATATTGAGAGAGCGATGGGTCCAGTTGGATAGCCTGGTTTCCATTTTGTCCAGCAGTGCTCCCCATGAGGAATGATTAATGGTTGTGGCTGTGAGAGGGGCACTAAGGTATTTGGAGGGAAAGGAGGCTACGGAGAAGCCCGAAATGTGGGAAATATTACGCTGAGTGATAGGGGGAGTATGGAAGAAGAAGATTTGATATTTGTCAGGGTTGACCTCTGTGCCAGAAGCTTCAGAGAACAATCTAGCAGACATTTGAGGGAATGAGCTTCCTGGACTGAGGGCTGTCCCATGATCATATTGTCGTCCACAAATTGTTGATGAAAAGTGGGGGGAAGATTGTGAAGGGGTATACCATGTAGAGTGTTTGAGTGGACAGAGCTTTTGAGCAAACGACCCAACCCTTCAGCCATAATGATGAAAATGAAGGGCGAAAGGGGATCTCCTTGTCTAATACCTCTTGATGGATTGAAGGTTTTTGAAGGTATACCATTGAACAAGATGGAATGAAAAGGGGAGGTTATAAGGCTCATGATCCATCTTACCCAAGTGTGGTTGAAGCCAAAGGCTAGGAGGACATGTTTTATGTAGTCCCAACTGAGTTTGTCAAAAGCCTTGGATAGATCGATTTTGAGGAGCATACCAGGTTTTTTGGTGGTTTTGAGAGAATGAATGACCTCGTGGATTAAAATGATTCCATTAAGGATTTTTCGTCCTTCTACATAGCCCGTTTTCTCCAGGGAGATGATCAGGGGAAGGAGCTGCTTCATTCAGTTAACAATAAATTTGGGAATTATCTTATAAATGACATTGCAGAGTGCTATGGGCCTGTACTTATTTGGCATAGTAGCATTGTCTTCTTTTGGTACAAGAGTGAGGAAGGTGGCATTGAGAGCCAGAAGGAGCTAGTGAGTGGTGTGCGATTCTTCAACTACACCACAGACCTCTTCTTTGATGGTTTCCCAAAAGAAGTGGAAGAAGTTGGTGGTGAATCTGCCAGGGCCAGGAGCTTTCCCTTCCTTCATTTGGAAGACTGCTTGTTCCACCTTAGCAAGAGTCTTGGCTTTAAGCAACGTCCGATTGTGTTCTTCCGTGACCAGTTTAGGTATATGCTGGGTGATTTTTCCTATTGCCTCATGCCTCTGATGATTGGGTTCTTGGAGTATGTCCTTGAAGTTGTTGCACAACTCCTCCGTGATGTCCTCTTGCTTTTCTAGACGTTCTCCATTTTTATTTTTGAGAACTATGATTCTATTATGAATCCCGTGTTGAATGGTGGAGCGATGGAAAAACTTTGTGTTGCGTTCTCCATCTTTGAGCCAACAGATCCTAGATTTTTGTTTCCATAGGATCTCTTCTTGGCTTCTTCTCTCTTCCATCTGGGTTGTTAATATTTTCTCTTGGTTCTCTGAATCTGTCGAGCAGCCTTCCATGATGATTGTTTGTTGAAGCTTCTTCATTTTCTCTTCCAGCTCTCTTTGATATTTGAAGATATTACCGAAGGTGGTTTTGTTCCACACCTTCAATTTCCCTTTGAGCATTTTCAGCTTTGTCTGGAACTAATGCATTTTTGTTCCTTGTGGTGGTGAAAGGGAGGACCACCAATCTGAGACCATTTCCTTGAACCCTAGATGTATGAGCCAACAATGTTCAAAGCACAATGGTTTGGGCGTAGGTGCGCCTAGTCTTAACCATTGAAGTTGTATCAACCAGTGGTCAGAGCCTATGGCCATGATAATGGTGGCTACAAGATCACCCCCCATATGTATGAAGTCTTCTGTGATGAGAAAGCGGTCCAATATAGAGGAAATTTGATGGGTACCTCATCTTATATTGTTCTAGGTGAAGATGCCATTGGAAGTTTGTAGATCTATGAGGTGGTTGTCTTGGATGAAGTTCTTGAATCCATTGTTGTCCATGTCTAGATGCTGCCTTCCTCCATTTTTTTCCTGTAGATTTGTTATCATATTGAAATCACCTCCAAGCAGTCAGAGTGGTAGAGATCTATGTTTATTGAGCTCAGCAATGTTGTCTAGAAGGTTAGTTTTCTGGTGGAGATTTTGGGAAAAGTAGACGTTCGTTAGCAAGCCATGGATGGCTGTTCCAATCAGGTGAAAGTTGGCTTGAATGAAATGCTTATTGGCATGATAGTTCTCTAGAGTGATGATTTGGAGGTTCCAGATGATTGCTACTCCTCCTGAAGCTCCATTGGCATCTACCGCTATTGTTCTGCATCCTTTCCATATCTTTTTGAAGATTGTTTCCAGAGTGGACTTGGAGCATTTGTTTTCTTGCATGTAGAAAGTTGTAGGGTGTTCCTCAGAGATTATTTTCTTGATGATCCTGTGCTTGGTGGGGATGTTGAGCCCTCTGATGTTCCATGATATGATCTTCATTGAGGGGAGTTGGTAGAGTAAGCGTAGAATCAGGTTAACTTGGGGAATCTACCAGATTCTACCATTTCGTTGCCCATTTCTACTGTTCTTTGCAGCACTATTTTCCAGCCTCTTTTGCGGGATTCTTTCGTGACGTATTTTGTATTAATGAGTGTACCCCGCTGAATTCCCAAAGAAGGGAGATGTTGTGCTCAGGTGAGGATTTATTCCAGCTTCTGGATCTGCTGCTAGGATATTGAGTGAAAGTCCTTCTTATTGCATGCATCCTCTAACCCTATGATATCCAGGCCCTCAAGGTCAACGCTCTCTGGCTCTTCCTCCGTGGCTTCTAGGATTGGATCCAACACCTGTCCTTTGCGCTTCAGTGCAGAGTTGTCCCCTACGTGGATAGGGTTTGGGGTTTCAGAAAGGCCTCCAGTTGGATCTTGTCCTGTTGTTTCTTTGAGGTCCAGGGCTGCTCCTGCAAGGCTCGCCCTGCCGCTTTGGCAGGTTCATTCTCATTTTCACTTAGTTGATTTAGGACTGCAAAGCTATTTCTAGTCGCAAGGCCTTTTTTGTTCTGGTTAGAGTTGGTTCTCTTGTTGTGCCTTTTCTTGCTTGCTACTTTCGTAAACCCTTCTGTTGCTTGGTCATTTGATTCATTATCAACTAACTCTTTTTTATTTAGAGGGCAGTCTCTGAATAAGTGCCCATGTTGGTGACACCTTCGGCATCTAAAAGGAACATGTTCATAATCTACAGTTATTATCCATTCAAAATCATCATGAAACAGACTTACCTCGCCTGTTAGTGACTCCGCTATGTTCATGTAGACGGAGATTCATGCGTATGCTGCGTAACGATTGATTTTTGTTACCTCCATTGTCTTGACGAATTCTCCTAGGGCATTGCCTATGTCCCTTAGTGTCAGCTCATCCCAGTAATCTCGGGGGAGGGAATAGAGCCGAATCCAGACCGGGGCCCATGTGAGATCTTTTTTGTTTTGGTTGAAGTGCTCAACCCAATGGCAAAGGTATAAGCCTGCCGAGTTGAATAAATATGGTCCTCCATCCATGATCCTATTTTTGTCTTCAATACAGGTGAAGATCACATTGAAGAAGCCTTTGGCACACAACTGAAGGTTCATGTGACCTCATCCTTTTAGGGAGATGATTAGGGGAATATGTTAGTTTAATGTTTTATTATATCATACAAAATAGCACATATAAAGATTTTTTACCTTAACTTTTTTGACACTTTAATTATCTGGTAGGTGTGATTTTATTGTAATTGTGTTTGAAATTTTTTGAATTTTACATAAAAGGATAGACAAAATTTGATTATTTGACATTTTAATTATCTAGTATATGTGATAAAAAATTTTGAATTTTACATAAATAAATAAACAAAATTTGATTAAAAAAATATTTTTAATCTAATACATCATCAAACCAATGATATAAAAAATAATTCAATAACATATTAAATTTAAAAATAATTTATTTAACAATCTCTTAAACACGCCACATATTTACACAAATTATAAATACTTATAACTCTATTTAGTTATATAACATCTTCATGTTTGTTTAATTTCACACCTTGCGTTTACACTCGTCACTTTGGCATTCAAATAAGCCGAGAAAATTTGTATTTCTTCTCTCACATGATGATATGAGTATTCATCATTCACTTCATGATTACTCGTTCTGTTTAGAGGATTTCTCTATTTTATAGAGGTAGAGGATTTTAGCGGATAAGTTTATTTTACATTTTAGTGTGAAGGCAATGTGTAAGTATGTTTGTTTGGATTTGATATGTATTCCTTTTAAAATAAACATAAAATATTCTCTAAATAGAAAAGCAATGTTCATTATAATAAAAAAGAAAAAGAAATATGCTATTCATGTTTAATTAGTTGTCTATATGACTTAATATAGTTTCACTTAAAGTGATTAGAAATTTAAAAAAATGTGAGTAAGATGTTTAAACTTTATATTTTTCAAAAATATTTTAACACCTAATTTAAATAAACTATTTGAAGATCTATGTTAACTAATTTATGTCAATATCAACTTCGTATATACCTATATGTTAAAAAATGTTAATTTTATTTATTTTTTTTTTTTTTAATGTTGTATATAATAAAATATCCAATATGATTTGTGAATAAAATGTTTTAACATGTATTAATATTTTATTTTATTTTTACAAGTTCGGTTGCTGGTTGATATTCAAAAGAAAAAAGGAGGGAGACGGATCTCCATTTTTACAAAATGGCATTGGTAAATGGAGGACCAACAGCAGATGCAGTTGGTGTCAAATTCTGCTTTACAACTTGCTTCCATCGTTGTGAAGAAGAAGGAGGTTGTATAAACTCTGACAAACTACAATAAAATAAAACATATTTTACATTTCATATTTTAGTTTTGCAGGTGTGTCGCATTTGCCGCCCGTTGAGGAAGAAATAGCGCCACTCAACTAATTCAAAAAGTATTTTGATTGATGTGCTTTGACTTGTCTTCAGAATAGCCTGTGTAGCTGACAAGGACGAAAACAAGGTTGCAAGAGGACAAAATCTGGGGCAGAGAAACTCTGTCTGGGTGAGCAGAGATGCAGAGTTCATGGAGCAGTGTCCAAGATGCGTCTGAGATCGGTAGAGTGAAGATAGGGAGAGATCAACTGGATTAATTAAACATTCGTTTGAGCACGATATGTTGAAAACACAGAGGGCGCAGAGCTTAATGGGTTTTGAAAGGGTGATCCAAAGAGAGATAGAATTTGAGGCTGAAAAGGTTACATCTGTGGGGGTCAACGCCATTGGACAGAAGGCAGAAGATTGAGTCTTCGTAGAGAAGCTGGGCAAAGGGCTTCGGAGTCCACGAGCAGTGATCTGCTGTGGGATGGATCTGCTTAGGGAATAAGACCTGATCATGGCAAGAAAAAGTATTGGTCAGAGCCATTGCACCGGAGGTTACCAACAAAGTGAGAGCAAGCTTTAGTTGCCAGTTCATCAGCAGTTTTTTTGAGAGATCTAAGGACATGGTAAAAGAGATTGCCTTTCATCTGCTGGTCCAGAGATTGGCATCTCTCAATAATTTACTACATAATCAGATTTTGGGCTTTTCTGTTACTTATCATCAGACCAATGACGATGGCAGAGTCTCCAATTATTATAGCCTTGGTTATACCAAGTTTCTGAAGCTGGAGCAAACCTTGAAGGAGGGCGAAAGCTTCAGCCCTGTTGCTTGAAGCAGAGCCCAGACCCCATTCATATTCAGTTAACACATCTCCATTACCGTTGAAAATAAATCCTCCAGCCCCAGCCATTCCTGGATTAGATTTGGAGGCTCCATCGAAAAAGAGATAATGGGTATTGCAGTTCTTGAGCCATCGAGAAAATTCTTCATCTTTCATCCTAATTTTCCAGCTACATCTGGAGCTGTCTCTGCTATTGGGATCACTTATGTTTTGTTCTATGTTGCTTCTGTCGAGAATATGCCCTATGTAATTCCTTTCTTCGACATTTAGATCCAGCACCTTCAGATTCCCATGACATTTTGTGGACAGAGCTTCCAAGTTGAGATTCCAAGCTTTGCTATAGAGTTTTCTAACATTAGTTTCTTTACCTTTGAAGATCATTCTGTTTCTTGCCAGCCAGATGCTCCAAAGAAGGGTACAGGGCAAGGCATTCCAGACCCTTCGAGCTGTGTTGTTTGCTTTTTTTTCCCACGGGTAACTTTTTTTCCATATGTGCAGCACTTCAGATATGCTAGTGCCAGGCGCCCAAGGGGGATTGTGACTCCGAAAAGCTTCCTTCCAGCAGGCTGAGGCAAATGGGCAGTTTATAAATTGATGTTGGCTTGTCTCTTCTTCAATTTGGCAGTTTGGACAACGAGATGGTCCATTTGTTCCTCGCTTTTTGAGGTTCTCTACGGTGAGGGCTTTCCCTCTTAAGAGGATCCATAAGAAGAATTTGATTTTTGGGAGATTTTCTGCCTTCCAAACAAGTCTCTATTGTGCCCAGATTGCCATGGGATACTCGTTGATGCAGATTTGATGATAAGCAGCCTTAATAGTGTAGATTGTGCTTGAAGGATCCCATCGAAAGTCATCAGCAAGGTAGCGTTTGGAGGGTGCTATACCATGAAGATAAACTTTCAGGTTGTTGAGACTAATTTCTGTATCTGCTGGTATGTGAGGGAAGGTCCAACCTTTCCAGGTTTGAGAGTGGGCTTCCCATTGAGAGATCTGGTCCAGAGTTTGAATCCATGCACTGCTGAAAAGAGCTAGAATCTGCTGAGTACCAGGCCTTCGACTTATGGGTTGTTGCCCCATTATTTTGTCTTCCCCAATTCTTAGGTAGCTGCCGCCTTTGGGCACTTTGGAAGTGTTTTGTTCAAGAAATGGTATAGCTTTCTTACACATCCTCTAGATTTTTGAGCATGCTCTGTTAGGGAGCTCATGATCCAATAGCTGGTGCCTTGGGTAGCTGAGATATTTTTTTTCTAGAACTATTTTCCACCAAGCATTCCTGCCAGATATGAGTCTCCAAACCAGCTTGCCAGCAAAGGCAAGGTTTAGGAATTTAGATGATCTGATTCCCAACCCTCCATTCTCACATGGCTGAGTGACCTGCTTCCAGCTTACCAAGTTGTATTTTTTTTTCTCAGTTCTCCCTCCTTGCCAAAGAAAATGACGAAGGAGAGCATCCATTTTAAAATGAAAATTGGCAGGGGCTTGTAAGAGAGTAAAGCAGTACAAGGGCAGGGAGGAGAGGCCTGCTTTAAGAAGAATTATGCGCCCTGAAGGATTAAGCCAGGAGGTGCCCCAATGATGTATCTTCCTTTTCATCTTGTCGATAATAAATTCCCAGGTTGTAGCTTTCAAGTTGCCGGCACTCACAGGCATGCCCAAATAAGTAAATTGCTCCCAATTCAACTTACATGGAACCCCAAATGTAATAGCAATCCTATGGAGAACTTGTGCCGAAGTGTTCCATCCATAAATACAACTATTAAGATAATTTATCGGACCTCCAGAATAGTTCATGTATTTATCTAGGAGAGCTTTAAAACGGCGGGCTATGATGTTTGAAGCTCCCCCCATTAGAAGAGTGTCGTCAGCAAACTGAGAGTGATTGATGTTCTTGACTCCATTATCAAATTTGATCCCGGTGATGAGGCCCATGTGACGATTGTAATCCAGAGCTCTACTAAAAGATTCAGCCATCAAAATAAAGAGATAAGGTGAGAGGGGGTAGCCTTGTCTAAGACCTCGAGAGGATTGGAAGGATGGTCCAGGTCGGCCATTAAGAAGAGGGGAGATCCAAGGTCCTGTGATGCAGGCTTTGATAAGGCTGATAAAGGATGTGGCAAATCCCATTTTTCTAAGCACAAAAATTAGGAAGGAATGCCTGACACGGTCAAAAGCATTGGCTAAGTCTAACTTTAAGATGAAGCCTTTCTCATTTCGGGTTTGACTGGAGTGAATAGCCTCTTGGACAAGAAGGATGGAGTCCGAGATTTGCCTATTGGCCAAAAAACCCCCTTGATTTTCAGAAATGAGAGTGGGGAGGATAGGTTTTAGGCGAGTAGCCAAGATTTTTGTCAAAATTTTATATGATGAGTTACACAACGATATGGGGCGAAAACGAGAGAAAGTCAAAGGTCGATTTTCTTTAGGGATAAGGGCAAGGTGGGTTGCATTAGTGAATCCTCCGATTTTGCATTTACATTGGATCCATCTTAGCATCTTGACAAGGTCTTTTTTAATTAGTCCCCAGTATGTTCTATAGAAACAGATTGGAAAGCCATCTGGACCTGGGGATTTATCTGGCTGAAGAGCCCAGATGGCATCATGTGTTTCTTCTTCATTGATTTCCTTAGTCAAATCTGCATTAATATATTCATTGATTCCTTTGGGTATATGCTGTAGGAGGTCTGAATAATCCTCTGTTTCCTTTGTCTCAGTTAAAAGAGTGTTGTAATAGGCTGAGGCAGTTTTCTTGATAGCTTCTTGGGTTTTTTGAGGGCAGCCTTCCTCATCGTTGATCATGGTGAAATTATTTCTGACTTTCCTGACAGTTGCTTGCTTATGGAAAAAAGTTGTATTTTTGTCTCCTCCATGAAGCCAAAGTTGTCTTGACTTAATTATCCACTTCTGTTCTTCTTCTCTATTAACCCGGTACATCTGATAATATATATCACTTTCTAATGCTTTATCCTCGTGGGACAGCTCGTTCTCCTCTATCTTCCTGTGATTTTATTTCAATTTATTTTTTAGCTCAGCTTTGACATTTTCTGGTTCTTTGTAATGCTGCTTCACCCATTCCTTCAAGGCATGTTTTGTATTCTTCAGCTTGCATTCCCAAATGAATCCCGGTGATCCTTCTATATGATGTTGCCAGGTTGTTTTGACAATCTGATCCACAATGGGATTGCTGTGCCAGAGAGAATTATATTTGAAAGGCAGCGGCCCCAAAGGACAATGTGTTTCAAGGACAATGCTAATGGGGTAGTGGTCGGAAGCTAAATAAGGCAGGATTGCAGCATGAGCAGTGGAGAACTCAGAGAGGAACGAAGTGTTTACCAGAATTCTGTCAAGGCGCTCCATTATGTTATCTCTGCCCAGCCTGCGGTTGTTCCAAGTGTACCTCCGATTTTTTGGGATGATATCTACTAAATCGCACTCTTGCATGATGTTTTCCAGCTTTGCTCTATAAGGATCATGTGTATAAATGCCTCCTCTTTTTTCATTGGAGTGTAATATAAGATTTAGGTCTCCCCCAAGGATGATATTTCTGTTGTCTTCAGCTTGGATGTCTTCTTGTAGTGTGGCCCAGCACTGCTCTTTGTCTCTGAAATGGTTCGGTGTATAAATGTTATAAATGACTATTTGCTTGTGCTCTGCTTGCTTTCTAATATGACTTTGATCCAGTATGGATTGATAGTTTTGGATGTGCATATCCAAATATTTTTGTTCCACATAGTTGTGATACCACCAGAGGCTCCTCTTGCTTCACATATTTGTCCCTCATAATGCCTGAGTTGTTCTATAATTCTTGTCATCTCTTGCAATCTTTGCTTTGTTTCCTGAATCATTACAATTCCTGGCTTCTCATGGTCTATAAGATCTTTCAGGGCAGCAATTTTTGAGGGGTGCCCTAGTCCCATACAATTCCATGATATAACTTTCATCATTGATTATTTAGGTTTCGGAGGGATGCTCATCCCCCTTGCTCCTTATGTGTTGTTTCTTTGCTATTTTGACCCAATATATAAGTTTCTATGGGATTTTGAGTTCCCATGGCGATGTATTTTTGAGCATTTTCGTCCCTTTGCTGTTTGCTTGATTTCTTGCCAGGTCCTTTTTTTTGGGACTCTTGATTGACTCCATGCTCTTTCGAGGAGCTTCTAGTAGTTCGGGGTGGGGGGGGGGGGGGGGGGTGCTCGGAGAATGGGAGGGAGAGGGTTGAGAAAGGGAAAAAAGGATGGGGGGGTCATTTTCAAGGGGGATCAGGGGGTCATTTTCAGGGAGAGAGAGGGCGCCAAAGGGATTTGAAGAGATCAAGGGAGAACCAGAGGTTGGCCCCGGGGTGGGGAAGATGGGTGGGCCAAGAGGAGAGGAGGGATGAGGGACAGCTGATGAGGAAGCTTTGGGCAGATTTGAAGGGGGATTAGGCTTGGGAGGGGCAGATTTGGGAGGAGCCTCTTCATAGTTTGCTTTAAAGCCAGAGGCATTCTTCTTCTTTTTTACAGTTTCCCATTGCTCTTCAGATTGAGCAGGTTCATAATTAACTATTTTAGAACATCGATTGGAAAAATGGTCGTATTCGTGACATACCTTGCATTTGAAAGGAATTTGTTCATATTCCAGTTGCTGAATATGCGTCCATTCGTCCACCTTTAGTTTGATTTCTTCTGGAAGACCCTTGCCGAGATCAACTTCAACACATATATGTGCACATGCCTTCATATTATCCTTGGGCTCACTCCGATCAATGTATTTTCCAACAGCATTGTCGATGGCTCGAACCAAGTCATCTCCCCAGTAGTGGAGCGGGAGATGCGGAAGACGAACCCAGACCGGAACAACATTAGGGACATCCAGCTCAGGATTGAAGTCTGGAGTCCATTTGTTCAGATACAATCCACGAGAGTCCATGAAATACGGCCCATTTCGGAAGATTAAGTCCTTGTCTGCTCTATATTCGAAATGGAAAGTGTAATAACCTTTTACACAGAAACGAATGGAGATTTTACCATTAACTTTGTCTGCCCAGTTTCTTTCGATCCATCGTTGAACTGTTTTCGGGGAAGGCCATAGGCCAGTGAACTGACCAATGAGCCCCCGCTCAGCTAAAGAGAGTGCAGCCATTCGTGGAAGTGTAGGAGGGAGGTCGACCTCTTGCAACCCATCCAGTTTCTTGACAAACTTGGACAGCGCAGGGCGAGTTCTCTGAGGCTGAAGGGATTTGACCAATGTGGAAAACGCATCTGCTGCAGACTGATCAACAAGGCCCTCCGTAGCAGCATTCGGAGAGGCCATGGAAGGCCAGAGGCCGGAGGCCTCGCGCAAGAAGGAAAAGACCAGCAGTCGGCTACTAGGTCAAGGGAACGCGCAGGCAGGGCGCGCGCTCAGTTTTGGCTGTAAAAACTTAGATGTATAAAAATATACGTTAATATTAACGTATATATACTGCCAAAAAATATACGTTAATAGTTTTGGCAGTATACGTTAATATTAACGTATACTGAAAAATATATAAATAACAAAAAAATATTTCAATGCCAGGTGATAAAATGACTCAATGCACATGTTATGTAAAATATTTTATATATTGTTTTAAAAAATAATGTATGTATTATATAAATCTTTTGAAAAAAGTTAAAACTTTTGAAGTGGTTTCACTATTTTAAAATTTAATTTTTTTGGAAGTATATGTTTTTTGTCAAAAGCCAACAACTATTTTTTTGAAATTAATCTATATAACATTAAAAATACAATTTAAACAATAAAAAATTACACATTGCTTTTTGCACTTTAAAATAAGTTTGCACCTAAAAAATTTGATCCCTCTAAACTTATGTTAAATATGTCCTTAAAATAGATCTATGATAGTAAACAAAGAAATATAGACAAGAATTTTACAATTGACTCCACTTTTATCTATCAAATTCTAAAATCTTAAATATTTATAAAATTCACATTTGAGTTATCAAAATTAAACTTACCTTAATTACTTTAATTACAAAATATACCACATTTATGATAATCATATTATAAATATGCCAAAATGAAAAATTTAAATAAACATAGGAAATAAATAGTCTTTCACTGATTTGACCAAAAACAAAAAAACAAATATTTTGACACTTGAATAATGCAAATAAGAAAATATGCTAATGCTTTAAATCATGCCCAATAAAAATTGTAAATATGCCAAAGTGAAATTTGAAAAAGACCATATGTATTGCACGCCATATGTGTTGCCTCACAGTATAACAAAACACCTGAAACTCATGGATTGTGGGCCACTGCAACTCTGTTATAAAAACATTCCGTCCATAACAGCGATTTCGCATCAGTTTTTTATCACGAAAGACTGCCTGTTTCAATTTCTATTTCCATTGGGTTGTATTTTGAAATGGGTGTTGTATTCATGAATTGGCAACGTGCGATCCGTTTCTTAATTATTCAATTCATTGTCTAGTTGGCATGGCTATCCAACATCGCTTCAGCAGTAACAGAGATGGGTGAAGAGGTGACTGGTTCTGTTAATGTTCCCGATATAGGAATTGCCTGCCTAGGCAATCTGGCAGTGTTTCTCACAAGTTTGTTGCAAGGCAGACTTGATTTGGAATTGGGTGGCAGGAATGTTCTCGCCACCATGAGAGGTCCTAAACTTGAGGACATCAATGATGGGTTCGGACTCACTACATCCACGGATTACATGGGGCTCAAGCAAAGGTAGAAATTGACTAATTCTGGGTCAGAGGTTCCCAGTGAGCAGAGAGATAGGTTATTCACTTGCAGGTTGTGCTTAGTTGAGAAAAGAAATTGTAATACATCTATATTTATCGTATTAATGCAAGCAAGCATTGGGGTTTTTATCAGATTGCTTTCCCCAGAAAAAATATTGTGTGCGTGTGTGTTATTTCTCATTGCATGTTTGTGATTGATGTTCTAAATTGTGAATTGATTTCCCCAAAGCAATAGAGTAGGATTATGTCTTGTGATTTTGATTAAAATTTCATGAGAAGTTGCAAATCTACATCATAATTTCTACATTTATCATTGAATCAATAAAGAATTCATGTTTTCAATAATATATAACAGATATAAACTACATTGTTAGTTTTTAGTTAAATAATTATATAACAAAAATGAAATATGTTTATTCATATTTGACAATTACATCTACTAAAACATAACATTTCATGTTAAGAAATTTCACATAAAAATAGTAAATGATTAACATATAAATAAGTCACAAAAATGTAAATTACCATCCATAATCCATTCATAGGATTTTTCCTTAAAATATGTGTTACTTCGTGTTTCAATTGTAACTTCATAAAAATACATGAGTTCAAACTAAAGTCATGAAGCATATGAGGATAAAATTTCAGGTCCAAGCAAGATGAATCATGATTTCCCCAAATATTAAAATCTTAGGAGAGAAATCTGAAGCGGAAGACAGGAGAATCTAGTCCTCTGGCTAAGGAGTCCGACACTAGTTTCCTTTTCTTAGATCACCTTATGTAGATCCCTTTTCTTCCTTTCCTTAAGTGATTTTCCTTTATCTTCATTTTTGGGAAAACAGTTCCACCCAAGAATATTTCCTCAAGAAGAAGAAGCTATTTATTTTCCATTGTTATTTCCTTTAAGATATTTTTCCCATCGATTGTAGAGATCGATTATGAAGGAAACATGTAGACAATTAAGATCTTCCAAGGTGTTTTCATAATGATAGATATTTGTTTTGATCTTCAACCTCTTCATTCTATATTTGGAAAAGGAATTTGTAATAGCTTTGGAACACTCTGGAAGTTAAGATAAAAAATTTTAACTAATTCATCATTCCACATATTTACCTTCAGGATTTCTCCCTTACTTTCATCCCAACTATCATCAAGACTTGTTACATGTAGTTTATGTCACAGGGATTCGTTGATAGGACTAGAATATGGAAGACCGCATATCCATTGAAGCCAAATTCCATAATCCCAAGCACCATTGATTAGCCTCCTTAGCCTAGTCATTCACATTTTAACATTCAACTACCCAACTATCTAAGGATACTTAAACCTACAATTTATCTTTCTTGGTGATTTTAATTATATTTACTAGGATTTCTTTGATTTGTCACATTTTGGTTTTATAAAATGACTCCTATGTGGCTCTTTTATTAGCTACTTGTAATTCAAACTAATCTATAGACTTTAGAAGTTCATGATAAGAATGGTAAATTTTACTCACCTTCTTGAATAATTTACCTTGAATGTTCTTTAGTTGGAAATTAATTGCAATGGCTTCTTTCTTAAAAAAAATTGTATCCTTTTGTTCTATGTGTAACATTTTCGATTGTTCCTATAAAGAGTTGATTTGTTGTTGGAAACTTATAGATATTGTTTCCAATTTCATTTCATTTTCTCTTTTACTAACCTCCATTTCTTTGGAATGTCCTTGCTTGATTATTTTTATTTCTTGTTGATGCTTTGATTGTGATTATGTCAAAAGAAGAGCACATTGTTGATTAATTTGGTCAAGTTGTTTTTCATATTCTTTCTCTAATTAATCTTTTTTATTGATCAATCTCCTATGAAATTCTTCAAGATGATATTTGCATTTTTCTAATTCATTGATAAGCTAATTGGCATACCATGAATTAGCACTATAAAGAGCCCTTAGGGATGATGTAGTCTCCTGAGCCACTTCACCTAGAAATCTGCTTGATGCATTTCAAACCACATATTGATAAGAGGGTTTCTTCTCTAGTGCACCTGCCATTCTTTTTTTGGATTTCTTTTTAACCCAAGTCTTATTTTCTTCACTGAAAAAGTATTCACCTAGAGGAATAATAGTTTCTTCAATAGGAACTATTTGGTCTAGGCTTAACATTGAAGTATTTAAACTTCCACTTCTATAAGCTAAAGGGGTTATAGAACATATAGGAGACACACTTTCAATCAAATAAGTAATGGTGTTCTTGGTAATAGTGCTCTGTGAAGTTTGACAATCAATTCAAGGTTCGCTCTAAGCTCTGCTCCTTTCTTGTTGTTGAACTTTCCTTCTCCCCGATTCCTTAAATGGTCGTTGCAGAGGGGGATTCCCCTCTCTAACCCCTATGTCGCCGAGGCCTTTCAAATTTTTGTGGCTTCTATTCCCAAGAGACAACGTTAGTCGTCTGCTTCGTCCAAGTTTGTGAAGCAAAATGAGGAAATTGAAAATGTTACCCTACCTGATGGAGCTCGGAAAACCTCCATTGTATAATCCAAACAAGTGCTCATTGGTAAGTTTACTGCGATGTGGCCATCCCCCAAGTCAATGGAACTTTGGATTAATAAGACATGGAAACCTATGATGAAAGGTGAGATTGCCTTATCTGCAGTGGGAAATTCATTCTTCATCTCCCTATTTGAAGATGAAGAATATAAAGGCCTATCGTTTCGACATGGGTCTTATTTCCTTGGCTCTAGGGGTATGTATTAAAACAAATGGACTTTGGATTTTAACCTAGATGAAGACGCCCCTAATCTTATCCCTGTGTGGGTGAAGGTCCGAAGGATCCCCATTTCTTGTTGGAGTGATGACTATTTCAAAGCCATTGGCAATGGGTTGGGAAAGTATTTGGATAAATCTGAACCGAAACACTCTCAATTTTCCTGTGCTAAAATCTGTGTGGAAGTGGAATTGGAAAAATGTTTTCCAATAGACATTAACCTAAATATGGGAGAATGGAAGCACAAAAAAATATTGGACTACAAAAAAATCCCTTTCAATTGTTATCACTGTCATGATTATGGTCATTTTGCGAGGGATTTCTCTAAAGCATGGAAAAAAGCTATGGATACCTCTCCTCCCTAGGAGGAGAAGTGGCAGAAAAAACATGAAAAAAAAAAGGACCGAAAGGGCAGGGTGTTATCAAGCATCAAGGTTCAACTGGTATAATTGTTGGCCCTCCCTCCTCAAATAATTTTAATTTACTTAGTTCTCCCTCTGATGAGGATGATACTTCTACACCACAAGAAGAAGGAAAATTCAATGAAAAGGGAGAATCAAAAGAAGGTGTTGAGGAAGGTGAAATAGTAGCTGAGAGTAGCCCATCCAAAAGACTCGAGAACATATCCTCCCCCTCCAAGGTAGTTTCGACTCAGACTTTCTGAGAAATCATCCTGGAAATGTTAATGAGGAAATAGGGAGAGTCATCACTCGACATATGACTCGGAATCTATCCTGGGCCGATGTCTGTAGTAGTCAAGAAACATGCAGTTCAAAAAGGAAAGGGAGACCGAAACAAAAGTCATTGAGGGAAACAGAAGCAGATTTGAACAAAAATTTGGGAAGTTAATCAATCATTACAGAAATAATGAGAGGAAAAACGATGAAGAATAAGGAAGGAAATGACAAAGGGCCTAGTCAAGTCTCCTCTTTTAAATGAAAGTAATTGTGTGGAACATAAGGGGACTAGGGAACCCTTCCAAAGATCTAGCTGTGAGAGATTTAATAAAACAAGAATCACCAATAGTTGTTTTTATTCAAGAAAATTTTTTGGAAGAATCAGAGGCCTTTAAAGCTACAAATGTGTTTTGGAAAGAGTGCTCAGGGAATGTTCAATTGTCCATAGGTGCTTCTGGAGGTCTAGACATTTTTTTGGTCAAACAAAATTTTCTCTTTGGTGGAAGAACTAAAATAAAAATCCTAGGTGTTGGCTCTTTTAGAGGTAAGAGAAACAGGAGAACGTATTCCCTTTATAAATGCATATGCTTCAGTGCTTTATGGTGAGAAGGTTGAATTGTGGGATTCCTTGGAAGTGCTAAAGGGAAGGAATCTACATCTAAATAGCGTGATTGGAGGAGACCTCAATGTCATTTTAAATAACGCATGAAAGAGAGGAAGATCTATAGTGAGGGATCCTTTGAGATCGTATGGAAGACTTAATAGGAAGTTGCGATATTCTGGATATTATTCCAAAGGTTCGAAAATACACTTGGTCCAATAGAAGAACGGGAAGTCAATACATAGCATCTCGCTTGGATCCTTTTTTGATTCATAGTTGCTGGCAACATAATGGTGTTGATTTGTCTTCGACAATAGAATCTCAAGGGGATTCTAATCACCGTCCTATTATGATCAAAATAGAAAAGGTGGAAAAATTAGGTCCTCTGCCTTTCAAGTTCAATGCATATTGGGGGCTTTCAGAAGAGGTTGGGGATATAGTGGTAAAGACATGGAATACCATGGTTCAGGGCTCCCCAAATTTTGTTTGGGAATCAAAGTTAAATAATGTGAAGTAGGAACTGAGGAAATGGTTGAAGGAGAAATACCACCCTCCTGGTCAAAAAAGGAGTAACAAAGTTCAAGAACTTGAGGAACACTATAAATTGATGGAAGAAGCTCTAATAGAAGAGAAACGTATTCAACATGAAAAGGAACTCTCCAGTCAAATATTCACTTTAAGTCACCAAGAATAGAATATATGGAGGTTAAAATCTCGTAGATTATGGTTAAAAGATCGGGTCTCCAACACTGCCTTCTTTCACAAGCAATCCAAATTCCAGGAGGCTCGAAATAGAATAAAGGAAATTAATCTTGAGGGGAAACCGAAGGTAAGTTCCTTTGTGGAAAACTAGCAAGAGGCTTTCATATTTTTCAAAACTCTTCTTAGTAAAGTACATTCTCCTCTTAACCAAGCTAGGGACTTCCTTAATGTTATCCATCAAGTTATCTCTCCTGTGGCTAACCAGATTATTTTAAATGATATATCGAAAGAGGAAGTAAGAAAAGTGGTATGGTCCTTGGACCCTGAGAAAGCTCTTGATCATGACAGGTTTTCCATTTGCTTCTATAGATTGTACTGGACTACTATAAAAAAGGATCTTCTTTGAATGTTGAATCACAACAAAAAAATAAAATTGGAGGTAACACAAATTCTTCCTTTCTTTCTCTTATTCCAAAGGAAATCAGTCCATTTAACTTCTCCATATTTCAACCTATATATTTGTGCAACTCTTCTTATAAAATTATGACCAAGATCATTGACAACAGAGTCAAACCCTTACTCTCTTCCTTTATATCAGAGAATCAAAATGGTTTCATGCGATAGAGAAATATTCTAGATAACATTATTATGGTGCAAGAAGCTATTCATTCGAGTAAGGAGGCGGGAGAAGCTGGAATGGTTATTAAATTGGGTATGCCCAACGCCTTTGATCGGTTAAATCACTCCTTTCTTTTCCTTGTTTTGGAAAAATTATGTTTCAGTAAAAAATTTCATTTCATGGATAAACGCTTACATTGGTTCCCCCTGGATCTACCCTCTGATCAATGGCAGGCCAACCCAATTTTTTGCTGCTTCCATAGGTCTTTGACAAGGATGTCCCTTGTCACCTCTTTTGTACGTTATAATGGCTGAATCCTTGAGCTAGAATATTGAAGATGCTAGAATGGAGGGGTCTCTTATAGGATGAAGCATTTCTAGAAATGTTCGTGAAATCAATCATTCTCAATTTATTGATGATACCCTTCTCCTTGGTCATTCCTCCTTAGCTATAACCTCAAGATTCAAGAAGATCTCAGACTTTTATCTTCTTCTTTCTGGTGGGATGATTAATAAAAAATATGCCAATTGATAGGTTGGAATTGTCCTGGTCCTACTTTGCATATTGGCTAATATTGATCGAACCTCGTTTTCTCATCTTGGGATTCCAATATCCTTTAAGTAGGTGCCTTGGGAGGATTACGATTCTATGATTCAGAAAATTAAAATAAGAATCCATTCTTGGGGATGTTAGTGGCTAAATATTACTAATAGAGTTACCCTTATCAAGTTTGTTCTCTCCTCTCTCCTTGTGTATATGTGGTGTGGGTTGTTAGCCCCAAATAATATAATTCTTAGTATGAGTAGCATAATTCGGAAATTCCTTTGGCAGAGAGGTAAAAAAAATGAAAACAAGTTTCATCTTGTTAATTGGAAAATGGTAAGACAACCAAAGAATTTTGGGGGATTAGCAATCAAAGACCCTGAATTCATGAATCTGACTCTGGGTGAAAAATTGGTTTGGAGGTTACTCTCAGACTCAAATGAGTGGTGGAAAAAGGCTTTTACAAGAAAGTATTTTCACAAAAACCATTTGCTCATACCTGAAGGAGATTCTTGGGGAGGGAAAGGAACTAAGATTTGGAAGCTTTGTAAGGTGACGACTTCGTTTTTGTTGGATCAACTGACAACTAGGTTGGCAACCGGGCAATGGGAAGCGTATTCATTTGTGGAAAGACGGCTCCACCCTTTTGGATTTTTTAGAAGCTCATCATAGGTTATTTGATTTAACAAATTGGATGGCCAAGAAAGGCCTTCCCCATCTTGCTGCCATATCCATTTGGGACGAGCTTGGAAATTAGAATGGTTGGATATCAGTGAATTTACCCGGACACTTGTTGTACCTGTAGCAATCCCTATTATTGCATCTAAAAGGATTTGCACCTATAGCTACCGGTAAATTTCACAAAATAAATTTTCTTGAAGGAAAAAAATAATAATTATATTATCAAGGAGGGATATAATATTCTTATTAAAATTCTTCCCTCTCCTCCTCCTACTAAAATATGGGGAAAATTTTGGAATAATGATGGACTACTAAAGATTAACATGTTTCGTTGGGAGTTGGTTCACGAATTTTTTTTGACAACTGAGAATCTGAGAAAAATAAACATTCAAGGACCTTCCCGTTGTGTGCTCTGTGGCAGGGAGGAGGAATCCATCAAGCATATCTTTTTCCAATGCTCTTTTACAGTGGATACATGGAAAGTTTCCCTCATGCCTATATTTCAATTATTATATATCACTGAGGAGTCAAACACAATGTTTGTTCTTTTCCAATCTCAATATTCCTCTCTCATGAATTCAAGCTCCCTCTTCATGCGGTGTCATATGGTCGTCCCTAAATATCTTTGTTGGTCAATATGGATTTGTCGTAATCAAGCGATATTCCAAGATGAGGTGCACACATGAATTGATATACATCAAAGGATTGTAATTTATTTTTGAGGTGGTCTCCTCGAGGGGATTTTAGGAATCAGAATTGGATGATCTAAGTATAAAGGAAAAAAACTGGCTCAATTTTTCCACCCATCCAAAGCATGTTGCCAACAAAAAAAATAAATATTCTCCTTTTTATATTAGGTTGTCTAGGGAATAATTCAAAGCATGGAAAAGAAAAATGGGACAAGTTCAACTCTTTTTCGATGGTGCTTCGAAAGGTAACCCTGGGGAGGTAGAAGCGGGAGGGGTGATTTTTAACCTCGAAGAAAAATATTAAAAAAGTTCGCTTAGGGACTCGGGAAAGCTTCAAATAACCAAGCTGAAGTGCTCTCTCTTTCGAAAGGCTTTATGATAAGCATCTTCAAAGGTATAACAAATTTGATTATTATAGGCAATTCAATGGTGGTGATACAAAAATGTACATTGCTCCTTTGAAGTGAATAACTATTTGAGTCAGAAACCTCCTCATTGTTAATTAGGATTTGTGATCCTGCTTAAAAAAATCGACGAAGTTAAACTTTTTCACATTAAAAGGGGCAATAATCAAAAGGTCGATTTCCAAGCTAATGTGGGAGCGACATTAACGCAAGGAGTATTACATATAGATGGGGATATCAATCAATGCCACGTACCATAATGAATTACATATATTCACACTTACCGGAGAACATAAGGGTCATTGGGATAATCACAATACTGGGCATATTAATTATAATCTCGGGGATGGCGAAAGGATCATCAGAAGGTGCCAACATAGATGGTCGCGACTGGGATGCAAGTTTATCTTGCAGGACAAGTGGATACCTCCCAGTTGGTTATTAATGGGGGAAGCGGGTGAGATCTTGTTCAATACATTAGAGAATCACTATAAATATATTTCGACGATGTTGCGGATGGAGGAGCATGTGTGGAAGGAGTTTCGGGTAGGGAACAGAATTAATATCGATAAGATGGGTGTCTCTTCTCGTATCGACCATGCGGTTATATATAAAAGATGGTTACTGTAGCTGAGGAACATAATTGTTCTGGTGCAAGCAAGGATAGAGAGGAAGATGCAAGCGAGAACGGTGTCGAGGATCCTAGGAGAAACGAAAGTGTAAGGGAGATGATTGACAAATATTTCAATCAAATTGTGAAGGAAATCCAAGACCACATGTCTATTGTGCTGACTCATTTTGCAGGGTTAGGGAAGGATATGGAACTATTGCAAAAGTCCATGGAAACTCTAAACGACATGATGATAAAATTGAAGTTTAAAGTTGATAATATTGAGGTTAAGGTGGAAACGACAAATGTTAGTGTGTTAAGGAAGCCTTCGGTGTGTGTGATGCTCTTATGCAAATGGAAAAGGTTGTTGAAGGTGCCGCGAAAATCGACCTGGCTGTAGAAATTTATATAATTGATATGTTATACATCTGAGATTCTCCTGATCACACACTATTTGACTTCATGCACAATACAGAATCTCTTCTACCATTGATCATTAATTGCGGAAATAAAAACAATCGCATGCGCACATTAAAACCATAAACATTCACACATATGAACACAGTATTTTATGGGAAAGCTTAAAGTTGAAAACCCCCAACTATCTGTATATTATGTCATAGAGATCGTGTAACAATCATTATACAAAGCTCCTCACAAACTCTCAGTAAAATCTCCAATTGCTACACACTAATCAGATCTGATCTAGCAAAACACATGCTCCAATCTCTGTCACCTGCTAGCCTGCCTCTACTACGCAATCACTACTGAAGAATGGCTCTGAATGAACTCGAATTGGTCCAGCCTTGTTCACGCAATCCTCATTGGCATCTCCAACCACTGTGTGTTGCAAATCATGCAACACTATAGTCACAACTGATATTCACACTGCTCTTTCACCTACCTCTTCACTGATCTCCACTGAAACTGTCCATGCACTGTAGTTAACTGGTGTATTCTTTAGTTGATTAATGAGTTATTAATTAGTGAATTAATTAATAATTAATTCACACCACTCTCACTAGTGTATCAATCAGTCAGACTAGATACAACTAGCTCAACTATGTTTAATCCAAGCAACCGAACACAACTCCACCAACTACTCAATAATTCCAACAAAACTCTCACACATGAGTTCTAACCGAAGTATCCATGCAATAGCTCCACTTAACCCTCGTGAATAGCATAATTCCTTTCATTACCTCCGTGCCACATCTGTGCACTTAATAAAGTGCTCCAAGAGAATAAGATAATGTTTATAGTCCAAATATTATTAAGAGCTAATAATATTCGACATATCTATTTTTAGACTGGCAATCTAAAAATATATTCCGCCCAATATGTCTAAAAATAGAAGTCCATCTATTTTTCCAACTTGACCAACCATCCACAAATAGCATCCTGCAACTCATAGAAAATGATCGACATGTCTAAAAATAGACTTGCGCCAAAACTAGTCTGCGGGCCTACTTAGTGAAGGCGACTTATTTCCACTAAACTCATCATCTTGTTGCAATCTCAACACTGGTGTCGTTTGTTGAAAATAATCTGAACTTGAGCCAACTTTCTGATGCAACTCAAGATGTTGTAGAACAAGATGCAGGTGGTGAGTAGCATGTCTCTCTTTTTATATGTCATGTCAGATTGTAAAGCTCTGTGGGGTGTTTTGGGAAGTTTTTAGTATAAATGATGTAATGGTAGGATATAGAAATAAAGAAGGCACAATTAAGGTCTCAATGGAAAAATATCGGTATGTTTCTGAGACTGAAATTCCTATGTATGTAAGGGATGTGACCTATTTCCAGATTTTGATATCAAATACTACTATCTGTCTCTTTAAAAAAAAATAGTGCTGTATGAAGGAGCATTATTCATTCTAGTTGTAATTTTTTATTGAGTGACTAGATATTGAGGAGTTCTTTGTTGCTCATAAATAGTTTGTTCAATTCCTTGATTTTCTCCATATGTTTTATCACTAATTGGTATGTCTATATACTTTTCAACATATTTTCTTATCTCATGTGCTTTTTGAGTATCTTTATTTTCTCAGTAGTAATGTCTTGTTTAGTATTTTGTGTAGTGGAATCTAGATTTCCACCAATTGATGCCTCCATAATGGGAATATATTTACTCTTTTCAAATGTCTAGTTATAATGTGCTCCCGTGTCCTATTTACTCACATCCTGGGTAGATTCCCCTTTGTCTTGTTCTTTGTCTTTATCATTTTCAACAAGAATATCTTTCCTTGATTCTAGCAAACTATTAACCTATCTGTTAGTCAATCCACAACTCTCTTCTAAAAATGTTCAAGCTCTTTCCATTTGAAAATTAATAATTAGAGTTATCTCTTCCTACTTTATAATATTGTAAACTTTAGTGAATACTTGATCATAGTCCTCCTTTCTCTCAAATACAAAATTGAGTAGACATTCTCCATTTACATAAGATTTATTGTACATGAATAATTTTAATGAACATTAACTATGTCATAAAGGGTCATGTGTGTATATATTTATATTATACAAACAAACCTTCATCATTTTTGCTTCAACTTTAGCATTCTTATGATCTAGTAAGGAATGAAATCCTACTTTAAGAGGAAAAGTGGGCCATTACCTTATATTTTTTTTGGCTCAGTTCTTTGGCGATCCTTGTAATGGTTGTCCAATAAGCAGTTCCTCTTATTGCTAATGTTTTTGGTATATACTTGGGAAGTAGGTGGGGACTATCTCCCTCACCAAATATTTTAAAATAGGTAAAAAATTCATCCACTAACCAATTCCCGACATTCTTCAAAGCATCCTAGATTTCTTTAGTAACCGTTAGAGAAGGTTTATCAAAGAACATATCATACAATAGGGCCATGAAAAATTGACAAACATCATAATAATGGTTTTTTACCTCTTTTTCCATAGAATGGAACAATAGACATGAAAATGTTGTTACTTATGTGTCCAACTCCAACTCAATAGAGGAAAGGGAATTGTAGCACACATAACATCAATCAAGTATGTTGACATTAAAAATACCACTTCAAAACTAGGGGAACTTCCATTGATTTCTTAACTGCATGTAGAATATTTGAAGACAATATTGTGCTCAATTGAAAATTATGCCCTTCTTAACCACATGGTGTAATAAGGGCACCCCTTCCATCTTAAAATGTTTGAATCATTTTAATTGGGTGAAAGCCTATTCATTTTAATTTTGTAAGAGTTTTAATCATAATAGAAGTATTTTATCAACTTTTTTATTTCCCTATTGTTAGCCATTAATTTATTTTCTTCAAATTGTTGCAGAAATTTCCCGTCTAAGTAGACATTAGGGGCATCCAATTTACACATTTTTGAAATATCTTCAATTTTATAAGAGCCTATAATTCTATTATACTTATTAACAATGGTGCAAATTCTAATGTCAATGTGAGTCAAAATCCCTCGTACCATATCATAATTAGGTAGGATGGATGGTATTGTGGCCACTTTGTGTAACCCAAGTTTTATGATGAAGTCTTATTCATGTGATTCATATTCTTCCTCGAAATTTTCTCCTTCTAGCTACTCATACTTCTCTTCCCATTCTTGAAAATAGTTTATTTCGATTTTATTAGCTGTATCATAATATAAGGTTGCACTAGGATTTTTCTCCCCACTAAATTCTTTGTCTTCTGGGTCTTTGAAAATCTAAAACAACAATAAAATCTAAAACAATATTTCAAAAACCCTTTTTGAAAATTAAACTCTTAATATAATATGGCCAAGGATTAAAACTAGAAAATACTATAGCCTTGGAATATAAAATGTAGAGGCAAAATCAAATAACATAGTGATAGTGGAACAAGAATTTTATGTAGAAACGACTAACTACTTCTAATTGAACAATTTTGAATTGATGGCTAGAAGTTTTCTTTTATGTCCAATTCACTACATTCATGTAAGATTTCAAACCATGTCTATACTCACCATTAAATCTGGTACTAGCGATTAAATCCACATTTAAACTCTTTTATTGTGTGTGTTGAGTGGAAATGTATCTTGATGTATATGGGATACTAGAGATGCCATTTTTTTTTTTAACCCAAATCCAAAGATGATATATGGAGAAATGCACCTGGTATTCAGGAATTCAAAAAATTTGCAAAGGGAAATTTTTAAGAGTTTTCTCAAATGCAGATATAAGGAGTATAGTAATTGAAATGCATCCAACATCCAGGTAGCGTTATTGTTGTATCTTGTCTAAAAATCTAGATCTAAATATATTCACAAAATTATCGTAAAAACAAATTTGAAATCTAGTGATCATAATATGTAAATATTGTGCTCTCATGTGTTTCTCCAAAATTTATATATGATTTGAAAAAAGAAAATAAAGATAAATATAATAATAAATATATTTATCTTATTTGTTAATTCAAAATTCAAAATATATCAAAAGTACAGGACAACTAGATAGGTCCTTGAGTTCAAAATATATCTAAGAATTTGACATACTAGAAGTCTTGGAACACACACCTAAATGCTTTATCTTGGATCCATATATGCCTTAAATATTTGAAGCCCAATATAATATTATAAGCTTATATCTAAAGTTTGCTCCTTGAAGGAAAAAGTCATTTGGGTGTTTAACATCGAGAAGTTAATGATGTAAAGTTTTCATGAAAAGTTTTAAATCTTATATGTATAAGATAGTAGTAAAAAACTATATTCGAGATATTCATATTACACACATCTTTTTCTCCTTGATCTAGATATAACTTGAATAAAACCTCAAAATATAAGACTAAAGAATTATTGTGTTTTTATATGTGAAAGACATGTGTATCCAATATTCACTCGTATCTAAAAAGAAATGAATTAGTAATGTTCTAGATACCATATGTAATAGAACATTGTTTCTATATATATATATCCAATGTAATGAAATTTTGGCTTTTTAACTATCATTTTTAGAATTGATTTGTTTTGATTTGTTTATGAACTAATTGAAGATTAAAAATAAATTTTAATGAAGAAAAAACTTATTATTTTGATTTTATAAGAAATTCAAATCAGTACATAAGAAAAAAAATAGTAAATATAACCTTAAAAGGTACAAGACTCATTATGTTTATGTAAAATTCTAAAAATAAGAGAGTTGTTGTTCAACTACAACACCAACCTATTAATACAACACTCGAAATGTAATAACTTAATATCCAAGGTTTGATAAGGGTTTATGTTTAACAAAGTGTGTATTGCATGAATTTTTTTTCATGCGCTACAAAATTATCATTAGGAAAGAAGCTATGCAAATTAGAATATTTTTGAGAGAAATTAGGTATTGGGGCCAAAATATTTTTGTTACGATGTGATGCATTATACAAAAATAATTTTTACACTGCAATACACCAAAAGGGAGAGAAAATTGTTGTGATGCGACAAACAAGAAGTTATTATAGTAAGATGGTTTTTGGAGAAGTGTAATACAAGAAAGGAGAATTTGACTCTATCATGAGGAGATAAAGTTTATGGTGATGCAATAAAGGAAGGATGCACAATTTCTTGCAACGAGGAGAAGTTTGAAGGGAACAACATATTGCATTGAAATATTTTATGATGTAGTACATTGCAAAATAGGAATTGTTTGAGGTGAAAGAGATACTTTTAGACAAAAAATACTTAGAATTTTTTTGAATAAACTTGAGAAATTCTCACACGCTGCACAATTTTTTGGTGTGATGCAATATATCACACCAAATAAATTATTAGTGCAATACACCACAAGTAGCAATTTTTGTTTCATGTGATAAATATTTTCCTCGCCATTTAATACATCACTTGAAGTAATTTTTTCATAAATAAGATCTTTTGATCCATGTGACGTATCGCATGGGAAAAGAAATTTCATGTACGAAAAATGAAGGCTATTGTATGAGAAAGCTCTAGCATGTGAAAAAGAAAGTTTGAAGTTGCTTGTTGACTTTAGACAATTGAATAAAGTTACTATAAATAACAAGAACAAGGATATTTTCAAAGATTCCATCAATGTCATGTTACCATCATGCGAGAATAAAAAAATAAGTTATTAGCAATACAACCTTCGCTACAAGGTATGGCCATTATGAGTTTATGGTAGTTCCATTATGAGTTTATGGTATGAACATTATGAATTTGTGTTTAGGATTTTATTGTGTTCATGGAAGCATGTAAGGAAGGACTTGGTGGTGAATTTTATTGGATTCACACTTATGTTGTGGGGGTGGGGGAGCAAGGGTGAATTAATATAAGACAATTTATTACTTATTTAGACATTCGTGAATCATAAAAAAAACAATATCACATATGGAACACAAGATATAAATGAAACTTCTTTATAAAAAATCTTTGTAGGAACCAACTTATTTATATAATATTTATAGGCACCAAACTATTGTTACAAACTTTGTAGGCACCAATCTACAAGAAAAACCTATCCCCCTGTTGTAATATTTGAAGGCACCAACCTACATGAGACAACAACCCCCCCTACTACAAAATTTTTACGAATCAACCTATAGGAGACACCAATCCCCTTTGCTACAACATTCATATAAACCAACCTCTATGAGACACCAATCCTCTCTGCTATAATATTTGTAGGCACCAACCTATAGGGTAAACCAATCTCCTATGCTGCAAGATTTGTAGTTACCAATGTACAAGACACACCAATTCCACTGTTGCAAATATTCATAGGAATCAACCTACTACAGACACTAATCCCCACTGAGTTTGCTTGCTACTTCCACATTCTCCAAGCATGTTAACGACTTCTACCTTCACTAGGTACGCTTACTGCTTCTACCTTCACCAATCACTTCTACCTTCACCAAGTATTTTAACTGCTTTTACCTTCACGAAGTCTACTTGTTTCTTTTGTCTTCACAAGGTCTACTTCTCTCAAAACTTGTTGTTTTTGGCTTCTCCCTAGGAACGAACTTGCACAACATGCTACATATCTAATTTTGTAAATATGATTCTAAAACTTTTATGTAAGGCACTTTTATATCTCTCCTCGGATATATAAAATTTTCATAGTTTGAAAAGTCCCAAAAAACAAGTTATAGAAAAAGTTCCAAACTGACACACTTTACGTTGATTTTAGGAGTATTCATAAACCCTAACTTTCTAAGAGCATATTTTCTTCAATGGGTATACTTGTTGTTTTTGCTTCACCAGGTCTACTTTATACTTTTTTCCTTCACTAGGTCTACTTATCCGAAAACTTGTTGTTTTTGGGTTCTTTCGAGGAATGAAGTTGCACAACATGCCACATCCAATTTTGCAAATTGAATTCTAAAATTTTTACTCAAGTCACTTCAATATGTCTCCTCATATCTATAAAATTTTCACAGCCTAAAATGTCCCAGAATATAAGTTAGAGCAAAAATGCCAAAGTGACTTGCTTGATATTACTTTTAAGACTATTCAGAAACCTTAAACTCCTCGGAGCACATTTTTAAAAATATAACAAACCAAAATTAAGGTGGATATCAAGTATCACTTGCAAACAAAATGATGCCACGTCCCCTTGCCAATTGGCCACATGAAAAAGTGACATCCCTTCTCTTATTCCACTATTCACCCTAACCAAAGAATTAAACATTTAACCTTTATATAAAATAAAATAAATATTTAATTTTAAAATTTTAATTACAATTTAAAAATAATAATAATAATAATTTATTTATTTTTATTTTAAATTATTCCATTTATATATTTAATTATATTATAAATTTAATAAAACACAAAACATATCATATTTATGATATATGTTTTTAAAAATCATAAGTAAAAAAGTGCCAAACATTCCAAACCCTCGCCACTTTAATTTTACATAAATAGATAGACACAATTTGATTATTTGAGACTTTAATGATTTAGTAAGTGTGATTTTATTGTAATTGTGTAGGAAGAATTTTGAATTTTACATGAATAGACAAAATTTGATTTTTTTTTATTTTTAAATCTAATACATCATTTAACTAATAATATGAAAAATAATTTAATGACATATTGAATTTAAAAATACTTTATTTAACAACCTCTTAAATCCATCATATATTTACATAAATAATGAATATCTATAACTTTGTTTAGTTATATAACATTTTCATGTTTCATGTTTGTTTAATTTCACACATTGGGTTTATTGGGGTCAGGGTTTGAGTTGATAGATTTATTTTACATCTCTATGTGAAGGTGATGTGTAAGTATGGTCATTTGGAATTGATATGTATATTTTTTAAAATAAAAATAAAATATTCTCTAAATAGAAAAGTAATCTCCATTATAATAAAAAAGAAAAAAAAAATGCTATGTATGTTTAATTAGTTGTCCATATGACTTAATATAGTTTCACTTAAAATAATTTTTAATTTTAAAAAATGTGAGTAAGATATTTAAATCTTATATTTTTCAAAAATGTTTTAACACCTAATTTAAATAAACTATTTGAAGATTTATGTTAACTAATTTATGTCGATATCAACTTCATATATATTTGTATGTTAAAAAAAATATTAAAAGAAACTTTTTTAATGTTGTATATAATAAAATATCCAATATGGTTTGTGAATAAAATGTTTTAACATGTATTAATATTAAAATATATTAATAACAAAAAAATTATTTCAATGTGCATTGATAAAATGACTCAATGTACATGTTATGTAAAATATTTTATATATTGTTTTAAAAAATGATGTATATATTATATAAAGCTTTTGAAAAAAAGTTTTTATGGTTAAAACTTTTGAAGTGGTTTCACTATTTTAAATATATATATGTTTTAAGTATAGGTTTTTTTTGTCAAAAGCCAACAATTATTTTTTTGGAATTAATCTATATAACATTAAAAATACAATTTAAACAATAAAAAATTACACGTTACTTTTTTGCACTCTAAAATAAGTTTGCACCTAAGAAATTTGATCCCTCTAAACTTATGTTAAATATGTCCTTAGAATAAATCTATGATAATAGATAAAGAAATATGAACAAGAATTTTGCAATTGACTCCACTTTTATCTATTAAATTATAAAATCTAAAATATTTATAGAATTCACAATTGAGTCGTCAAAAATAAACTTACCTTAATTACAAAATATATCAACCAAGATAAGTCTACAAGATATATATGAACCACAATTATTAATGTGGCTGTGCTAATCATATTATAAATATACCAAAGTGAAAAGTTTAGATAAACATAGCAAACAAATGGCCTTTCACTAGTTTGACCAAATTTGACAAAAATAAATATTCTACACTTTAATAATGCAAATAAAGAAAATATGTTGACACTTTAAATATTGATATTTTAAAAGAAAATATGCTGACATTTTAAATGAATGAATGAACTACCAACTTCTTTATTTTTTGTAATTCTATTATTTTCTTACTCAAATTGATGATGAGCTGGCTCAACCTTTTAAGAGTTCCCTCACTAAAAAGACAATGCCACCAAATTGATGCTAACATACTGCAGTAACAATCCCTTATATCGCTGAAAACATCACATTCCAAAATAAAATATATTTCTAATTCCACCACCAAAAAATAAAAATTTCACCAAATAAAAAATAAAATTGTAAATATGCCAAAGTGATATTCCAAAGTGAAAGTTGAAAAATTCCCGAGTATTCCTAGAAAGATAATATGTATTGCGCGCCATGTCTTTGCCTAACAGTATAACAGAACACCGGAAACTCATGGATTGCGGGCCACTGCAACTCTGTTATAAAAACATTCCGTCCATAGCAGCGATTTCGCATCGGTTTTTTATCACGAAAGACTGCCTGTTTCAGTTTTTATTTCCATTGGGTTGTATTTTGAAATGGGTGTTGTATTCATGAATTGGCAACGTGTGATCCGTTTCTTAATTATTCAATTCATTGTCTGGTTGGCATGGCTATCCAACATCGCTTCAGCAGTAACAGAGATGGGTGAAGAGGTGACTGGTTCTGTTAATGCTCCCGGTATAGGAATTGCCTGCTTAGGCAATCTGGCAGTGTTTGTCACAAGTTTGTTGCGAGGCAGACTTGATTTGGAATTGGGTGGCAGGGATGTTCTCGCCACCATGGGAGGGCCTAAACTTGAGGACATCAATGATGGGTTCGGACTCACTACATCCACGGATTACCGTCAAGTTTCTGTACTCATGTTGTCACCTCGCGCGCCCAATCTTTCGATGAAGCAGTTCATAAGGTACATATCCAATGCCTATAATGTGCACTCCACCGTTCTCCAATTCTTTCCTGTAAAATGCCCAGTATCCAATGGAAGCACCCATGAATGCAAATGCTTCGAATTTAGCACAGTGGAAGAGGTCATGGTATTGCTTGCTGAGCAAATTCCAGGAACACTGAAACGACTCGGGGATTCCCGGTTCCTACTGCCATCTCAGCAATGCTTCCAAAAGGGTTGCCATGGATGCAATAAGGGCCTGCTGTATTCGACGGATGGATATGGAAATAAGAAACTGGTAGAGAGTGACTCCGAGTTTTGGCAGAAGATAATGACAAAGGATGAGCAAAAGATCACAGAAAGCAAGAGAGCAGCAATTTTTGACACACTTGCTCAGGATTTACATAAATGCATCTGCATTCCTCTTTTTCCATTGGGGCATGACTACTGGACAAAGCTGTTGAGCAGATCCTTCGGAATCAGAGACACACAGAATGCTGAGCCTCAATATTTCAGCGCTGTTCCTATAATAGTCCCAAGGTTAACGGAAGTATTAATTAACCTTGTACTCACTGTCTGGTTCAGAGTCGATGGCTTCTCTAGCTCCCTCGTTGCTCGGAGGGCTATTCGAGATTATGTTGTGGACAGCAGAGGAAGGGGGTTTGGTGCAAATGCATTTCTGACCAAAGCTGAGTCCAATGTTAAATCCCTGGATAACTTCAAATATGTTTGCCATGTGCTCAGCTTCAGAGGTACTCTTGGTATCGTAACCTTCTTGTTTATGGTGGGCAGTGTGAATTTGATATGCTCCATTAGCTGGGTTGTGCTCATTGCACTTCAGGGAAGCGTTGGAAAATGGTATTATCGTGACCCCATAACACTGTCTAAACCTAGAGTAACAGTGATAATGGGCATTATGAGTATTGTGTTGGGCATGGACATTTTGCATCTGTTCCTGTGTTGGCGCCGTTCTAAAAATTTTCTTTCCAGACGCAGTGGTATGGTTTTGGTAGTCATAATTTTAGAAGTAACAGGCATGGTAGCAGCCAGTGTAGTAATGGGGACTTTGGGTATAAAGGTATTTGGAAAATGGTTATACAGTGCTCTGCATGTTTTAGTTTGGGTGAAGTGGGGTAGTTGGTAGTTATCTTCTAGGTGAGTATCCACCAGAATATGAGTCTGAAATAGATTATGATAATGGGATTTTGGTGTACTCTTCTATATTCTTGCTCAACGCTGTTTTGGCAGGAGTTAGAGGTTCCTGGAAGTATTCAGTTAAGTTAGAAGATCTTTTGTGAGTTTATCACAGATCCCTCCAACATTATTATTGTAATAAATGGTTTAATTATAGTTAAATTTATCATATTTAACTTATGTTTTTTCATCAATTTTCCCTTTCTTTGTATTTCATTAATTTTGTTCCCAGTCTCATTTAAATAGTGATTGTACATTTACTATCATGTGGTCTCTAAAATGTCAACAATTTGGTGCCTAAATATGAATCTCTCGGGATCTTCAAGGGTCTGCTGCCATTAATTCCTGTTCCAAAACAAGGTTTAAAATTTCAGGTCGTTTGTCTACAATTTTAAAATTGGTCGTGTGTATGCTTTAATGTTGAATTAATTGAGCTAGAATGCTCCCAGGCCTCATAAGATTGATACTTGAGCATTTGTGTGTAAACGTTCAAATGCTGGAGTTTGTGGGTTTTCCAAAGAAAAATTAGGGTTTGTTTTGGATAGTATGTTAGAAGTACAGAGTTTAAGTTTCATGCAATAATTTTGCCGTGAGCTCTCAAATGTATCTTGGCACCTAATTTACACTGTGCAGTGCTTCAACCGAGTTACATGCCATTATGCAGACTGGCATTTTTGTGTTTGTACGAGAAACCCCTTGTTTTGAAGGATATGTCATCTCTTAGCTGTTTTTGAAATCTCCCAGGGTTTCATGGTGTTGTGCCTCAACGGAGTTATATGGCATTACACAGGCTGGATTCTCAGTATTTTACAATATGCCTTCTGTTTCAGAATGCTTGTCATTGCTTGGCTGTTTCGAAAGCTCCCAGGGTCCGTTTGTATTGGTAGTGTATGCCAGAGCTTTTGTGTTATATTTTCTGTAATGTTTGATTATGCATGACAGAGTATTTTTAGCTATTTCAATTTTCGTGCCCGGGGGCCCTGACAGTGCCCGACAAGTGAGTAGACCAGCAAGGTTGATCTGCCCCACGGGAGATGTCAGACGCACAAGTTTTCTCAAACGGCCTCCTGCACGAAAATTATGGAATTTTGAAAATAATAAAAATTGTAAGCTTGACCGACTTTTTCATTCATTTTCATAATAAAAAAATAGGCTGGTTACATTCACATCAGATGGTTAAGTGATTTTAACTTGTTTATTGAGGAATCAGATTTGTTGGCCATATTATAAGTCATCCAAAAATAAAAGAGTTTGAGACTGTCTATCTTAACTATATATTTGATTATCCTTAATTTTCCTAGTATCTAAATAACTAAGACATAATATCAAAATCTGCAAAATCTTCATCTATAACTCTTTAGCAAATTAAAAAATAACTCTTTCCTCCCAAATTTCACAGAAGATTGCCCTTCTAATCCAAACTATCCTTTGAGAGACTCTCCTCCAACAAAATATCAGATAAAATTGAATCGCAAAAATAAAAAAATAAGAGAAACACACTAAGTAAACCTACTCGTTGTCACCATCCACAGAAAAGAGAGTGAGACCATCTACACCAAGGTGACATACCTCATGAAAAACCTTCCTTTGTGACCAAAAGCTTTCCAACAAACCTGTAACCATTTCAAAAAAATTACCTCCAAACTCATTCTAAACCCATAACATAAAACTCTAACAAGATGTCTCGTCATATCCTCTTGCGATTCAAATAAAAGTGTGTGGGGGTCATGAAATGACCACTCACCGTCCTTTCTTTTTGAAACTTTGTCCATAGCAAGGATCCGGCAATACCCAAGTGTCTACTTGCAGCAAGATCGATCAAAGAATAGAATTTTGAAATTTATAATAATATAGAACTAGCAATTGCACCAAGAAGTGCAAAGGAACGCCGGAAGGCGGTAGATATGTAAGGGAAGTAATTTTATGAAAATAAAAAGTTTGTGACGATATGGAATATCGGATTTTAAACTGTCAAACATATTATTTTTTTGTGTTATCCCTAGCTAGGTAATATAAACTGTGTATGGAAATATGAAAATGTCTTGAATTTGTGTCTATGTAAATATGAAAATGACTTTGGAATAAAATTATGTGAGTATGAGGATCGTAGTTCGACATAAATAATGAGTGATGTAAATAGGAAATGGGGCAGAAAAATGGAAAAGAAAGCATATATTTTAAAAGAACAAATAATATTTTTCTGAACAAATTATAATTAAGTCATTCATGATAATAAGTATGTATGTCATTTAAATTTTTTGAAAACATGTAAATGAGAAGAAATTGGGCTAAGCAATTTACTATTGAAATGTATAGAAATGAATATTGTTGTCCTTCATGAAAGGAAACTTTATTTGCCAGCGGAATAAAAAGTTAAAAGCGACTTATTGAATTTTAAACCGTGACTAAAATCTTTCTGTGAAAATCACATCAAAATAGATTAGGTTGACACGTTTTGAACCAGCCGGTGTGGTTCATCATCAGGAGAAGATGGAAAATCTGATTAAGTAACTTCTTTAAATAGAAAGTATAGCTCCTACTAGCCGTTTGTAAAATAATGGCTAGTTTGACTCAAATAATTAAAATGAATTTATTTTATTTTAGAAAGAGTAAACCAAATGATAAAAGTTTATAATTTGAATTTTAAAAATTTATATTTATTTTAATAAAAATAATAATTATTAATTTAATATTATTAAATTTTAATTAATTTTTTTTTTTAAATTATTTATTTATTTATTTTAATCTTTATTTTATTTTATTTCTATTTATTTATTTATTTATGTATTTTATTTATTTTATTTTTATGTTTTAATTAAAATTTTTATTTATCTATTTATTTCATCGCGCATAAATCATATGTATATGCCCCTTGTTATGACTTCGGTCTTTAATACTATAGTGCAACCTTATATTAAACCCGCCTGATAGACCCTTGGTAAATTTAAATAAACCCTCGAGCTATATCTCCTTATATATATATATATATATATATATATATATATATAAGTCTTGGTCGTTTTAATAAAACGCTTTGTATATAATCGGATCTTTTCCTTTGTATATTGTATCGAATGTCTTAACCCGACAGACAACCTTCTCAACGCGCTTTCTAAGGTTTGAATGTAATATAATAAAACACGTTCATACTCTGGCCTCATCACCTAACACTATACAATGGTTTGACCCCTTTTTACCGACCAAAGCTTATAACGAGACCTTAATATAATGCAACCTTGGACTTGTAATATTACCCCCAATCACGTTGTCAACACAACAATTCATAGCATATTGCGCCTACGGGTCCCATACACCAAGAATTGTTAAATAAGCATTAAATTAATCTAAAATCATCAGTCATACCTTGGACTAACCTTCGTGCAATTCCCCGTGCGAATGTCGTCGGATCGATCACCTGCCAGATCGGACGAATCGGGCTATTCTCACGTTTTTTCTTGGGTCGACGGATAGCGTTCCGAAAAAACATGATATCGGTGGTATCATCCCGGTGACGTGGCAAAATATAATAGGATCGGGTTTTTTTTTCGATGGTTTCCCCCCCGCCCTAAAGCGGTGCGAAATAAGCTGTAATGGTTTCAGAAACCGCTCCTAGAATTGGAACAGTAAATAACCGAAATTTCCACCATGGTTAACGCTTTCCTCCGTATGAACCCGTCTCATTAACTCTGTGGTTAATGCTTCAACAATATCATTCAACAAATAAAACACAAGGTTAGTTCCTCCAACACACTGGTTATCACTATTGACAGAGTTCGATGTTCTTCACGCTAGCAAAGAATGACAGGATTTTTGTTTCAACAGAGATTAAATATTCTTTGGTAGACAGAGTACAATAATGGGTTTGCTCCTCGACGGAGTCTATATCCGACCCCTCTCAGGATTCAACATAACTATAACATGTTCAATTTCGTGCGCTGAGCGCATGAGCCCCAAACCGGACAGAGATAACCAAAAGGAGATTTTGGTCAGAATTTGCTCTCAATCATAATCCTTGGACTGCCCATGGTTTTCCCTAAATACTGTTGCCAGTGCAATTTCTGATTCATTCAAACATAGATTCATGCTAATACCGCCCTTACCTAAGCCTATTTTCCATTATCATATTGGTTTGGGAATTGCATGTGGTTATTTTTTTGTGATATTTATAATATCTGTAAGTAATTATCTGATTTCAAAAAGCTTGATTTCGGTAAGATATTAATATGCCATGAAATTCATTGAGAAATATGAGGCCTGTGTTGTTGGAAAATTTTCTGAATGTGAAATTTTAATGTCAATAGCTTGTACGGTGCTTATTAGGATAATGATCCAGATTTTGTTACTAGCTTTCGATCTGAATCTAAGTACTATAATTTTGACATGGAATTATACATTATCTAGTTGTTGTATTACATGTTTACAATAATAACAATAAGAGTAAAAGGAAGGATATTTAGTAGGAGAATGAGTGTTGTTATTTCTAAGTGGTTAGAAGGTCACCTCAAAAATAATATGCCTGAGAAAAATTCCTTTGCTGTATAAAGAGTAACACTGAATTTTAAGTCTAGGATTATAGTAAAAAGGTAGCATATAACTAGAACTCTGCCTATTAATCACGATATTATCAGATATTTCCTGAGTGCAATTTAAATATTCACAGGTGGAAGTGAAATTAAAATAGAAGATTCGTTATAGAGGAGTGAAAAATCGGAACAACACACATATGAAGCATATTTTTGGGTATGTGACCTTAGTCACCTTAGTTACCAGGTTCAAGGGAATTATCCGCCACAAAACTTGTTAGTAAAGTAATAACAATTTCATTGAGGGAATTAAATTATATATTCTGGTGGATAAACTGTAGGGATCAATATACTTTGAACCTTAATCAGCGTTAACATGATTTTTTGATCTAGTGAGGAACAATATGGAAGTAATAAGTCTTAGTGTGAAATTGTTATGCTACCATCGTAGCTACTCGAACCTTTAAGGATATCAAAAGCTACAAATTTATGAAGACTAGTTTAAACGAGAACATTTATTATTAACTCCACCAATACTATCGGGTTTTAATTAATAAGGCAAGTAAATCCTGTAGGACGAATGTTAATAGGGGAAACTGAAATCGTGTACTTGTTCGCCAAAGCACTATTTCAAATACCACACCTGATACATTATTTTTAAATGCTCTAAGTTCATATTTCAAGCACATACAACACTGTAAACGCATCAACATAATATAAGTAAATGAACGAAATTGTATAAGTCCATTGGTCGTAGATAAAAACTGTTACACTTCCCTTTCGGGTACATAGACAGTAGAAAAAAATACTAAATCTTCATATTAAAATAATAGTCACAGAAAAAGGATTTAAGAAAATCTAACACTATTCGAGAATACAATTGTTGATATATTCAGAGCATAAATAAAATCAAAAGACCCAATGTATATATATATATATATATATATATATAACCCTACAGGTCATCATGGTTGACACATACACAGAAGCAAAGTGTAGAAAGGTCTGGACATCAATCTCTTAAGATACACAACTTTATAAATATTCTTAGCTCAACAAAAAGGAACAGAAAACATATATATCCAGAGTATCCTATAGTCAAAATTCGCCAAAACGAAACTCTGTTAGGCTTGACCATTGACTTCTTATGATAATTACAGTCCTTTCCTCAAGTTTCAAATAAGCAATAGTAGTGATGGGAATGTACTAATCCAAGTAGATCGAGGAAAATACCTCGTGAATAATAAAACATATAACCAAACTGAAAATATAAACAACTAAATTGGGTGTGCGTTGGAATCCATAGAAGCCATTTTGGAACCTCACACTGGAACAGAAAACCCAAGAGGATGGTATAGTGCAGAGCCCGAAGTCAATGTCATAGGTGGTGTACCTCGCCTTGATAATGAAAATCCCAAGAGCTTCTCAAGATTCTCAGGACCAGTATATGAAAGACCAACCTGAGTGCGAGGAATATTCTAGATATGTGCGCGAGTCCAAACCCTTGAAAAGGAATACCAAGTAGAGTCAAGAAAACGTAGAACTCGCCTTAAAAAATACACAGTGGAAATCGAATTAGGACTAACATCCCATTCAATGATACCATTCAAATTTCATAACCTCGAACTCCATATACACTCGGTCCCACATATTAATTAACTTATAAACAGTGATCAAATTAATCAATGCTGGGCCATACCTTAGATTATTCTCCATTCAACTCCCTACGCGATGGTCGTCCGATCCATCACTCTCCAGATCGAATGCTCCTCGACAAAATCACGTTTTTTCAACAGACAAAGTTTAACACCTGAGAATTGCGCAATATGGGTGGTATTCAAATACTGCCTCTGCTTACGTGTCACGCCAAGACGCACATTGCATAATTTTGATAAAATTTAATTACAGCTTTCCTGTCGCGCGATACTGCCTGTATTGTTCTCTGAAATCGCTTCACTATTCAATGTCATGGTTCCGCTGTATCTTCAAGGTTCCGGTTCATTTCTTCCGCATTTATACATTTCCTATCCATGAATCATCGCGTCCTTAATTACTCTCCCACAGAAGCTCAGAACAGTCCTTATGCCTACACTCTAGATATCAACTCCAACACGGGATTTCACCATACTCGCATATATGATTCGAAATCCTCGGAAGGGACCAAAGTCCTTCCTCGGACAGCGAACACCAGATTTCAATCTACTACCTATGCTTCACACAGATTTCAACTCGGTCCATTTAAAACACCCAACACCAGTCTACGCACGGTTTGTTTCTATATCCAATTTCAGCGTTTATGAACACAATAGACCCCCTTATGTGGCCGTAAGGTCAGATCCTCCCTCACATAGGAACGAGTATATATATAATTCGAGCTAGCCCATACTCTCAATGGAAATTGGAATGGATAGGCTTCTTCCTTTTCGTGGATGCAAATATACATTAAAGTGGCATCTAAACTAGAACAGGTTGTATATATTCCAACAATTCCACCTTCTTCACGAAGATCGATCCTTTCAGTGATTGATCTTCCCGAGGTGTTGTAAACACAATTTATATCGATTCTCTATTTCCCCCAGAGTCTCTAATTCGCCCCATTATCACAGAATTTACGCATGAAATGGATGCTGGGTGAATCTCTGTACATTGAAAGAAGGTTCTGGGGTACATTGATGGTAATCAATGGTCTGGTTCATACTCTGATACGCGTAGAGGATGTTGTTACCATCGCACAAGAAATCCTGCTTCCGACATTTCCATTCATGGTCTCTGCAACAACGGGAAATGGCCACGGTTCTACGAAGTTCTTCTAGAGAATTCGATTACTCAAAGGTGCCACTAATTTTGTTTATTTTGGCAGCTCACGAGTTCGTTTGGAGTTTTTGCTTGCACGCCCGGGATCGAGTCGCAGCAACACCAGTAGTAGTTACAGTATCTCGCTCGGTGGACATAATCATAGGCGAGTGTTTTCTTGCTTGTCCGCCCAGGGTCGAGACGCAGCAGCAGTAGCTATGACGTCTGGTTCGAGTAGCAGCTATGACGTCTGGTTCGAGGCTGTTGACCTGGAAAGAATGGGAGAATGACAAGAAGAGAGAGCGACGAAGGTGAATCTGTAGGTGACAGTTGGCAATTTTTTATTTGACAGAAGGGCGATAAGAAAATGATTTGATTGGGTGGGGTGAACAATGTTTGCTTAGCCCACTCCAACAAAGAAAACGCCTCCGGCGTAATTATAAATAATAAATATTTACAAATATTTCTATATGTTTATGTGAGATTGATCTTAATTTTTTAATGCCAATTTAAATTTTTTAATTAATTTTTTTTTTTTTTTTAATTTAACATATATGTGATAATAATATTTGATATTTTTTTTAAATATCTTTTAAAAATTAAATAAATATTTTCATTTTTTTTTTTTCATATCAATGTTTTATTTTAACATTATTTATTTTTCATTAGCAACTTTTTACATTGCTAATTCATAATTAATATTTTCACATTTTTTTTTTTTTACATTATATATTATGGTTATAGTTATGTAAAAATTATTTCAAAATAAAGATATATATATATTTTTTTTCAGAAGAAAAAAACGCTGTATATATTATAATATAGACAGTACATAATGCATACATAATCTCGGCTATGAAGGTCTATAGCGAGAATCCATACATATGAGCCAGACAAAACCCCTCTCATAAACATGAGAGAGAAGGTCGGCCTCCCCATATATATATATATTAAATAGCTAGTAAAACACTCATAAGTATCAATCCATGATAAGTATGGACACACTTATCTCATGATACATATTTCACATTGCTCCATTAAAAAAATCATACAAATTAATTAAATTATAACTTTATTTTAAATTACTGCTATTATTAATGATAAAAAGTATAAGTTAAACATATATACATTTTAAAAAATATGTATTGATGTGCGTGGAGGAGGTAAGCGAGAGGCTAGCAGGGATAGTGGTTCGAGGGCTCAAAAGCAAAGTCGACAGGGCAGAGGAGACCGTGGTGGCAAGGGGAATCGTGGGTCTGGTCGTTCTGAGGTAATGAGGGGCAAGGTATCCAACATTGTTGCCTGGAGAACTGACATGCTCTTATCAACGGCCTGATGGAAAGAGTGGACACAACTGAGAGAGTTTGTCGTGAGGAGCATGCAACACAAATGGCAACATTGGACTGAATGCATTATTTTCAGTGCCAATCGGGAGAGACTGGTAGTGGTTTGGCAAGGTCAAAAATCAACTCACTAAGAAAGTAGAAAAGTTGGAGAGTTGGTTGGCGCACTTTGAAGGGCACGTTCAATTGGACTTCCATCCTCCACTGCCTCCAAGAACAACCCTATACAACCTTGCATCCATCACTTCGGATGACTAGTATGTTATCTGGTGTTTTTTATGTTTATATGTGTTTTGGTGCCTCTAGCCCAACTGTTTATGGACAATGTCTCTAGTTTCCCTTGTGTATTTTTGTCATTTGGTTTAAATTTTGGTCAACAAACCTGGTCGGGGTGAGACCACCTAATTTGAGAGTGACTATATGTACTCCTTTTTTCCTATATGAATAGAACAATGACTTACAAAAAAAAATATGTAATGATATTTTTAACCATGGAGATTCACCTCCACTTTACTATAGAAATTCTTAACTTGTAAATAACTCTTTTTACAATACCATGGCCCAATGTCATGATTTATCAATACCACATGCCTAGTTAATATGATATGTGTTGATATGATATTTTCTTTAATTAATTTGAGATAAATTAATTAAAAGAATGTAACTAACTTAGAGATAAATCTCAACCCTTCATGTGTGAATACTGCTATGAAGTATATTCCATAGAAGTTAAATCTATACAATCCACCTAATAATTACTGTAATTAAATTAAAATTGTGGAAGGCTTATTATGAAACAGAAACACGTGTACATTTTTCTTATTACTAACAACTCAATTAACTTTACTAATACCAATTATGCAATTTTTTACATTCACTAACTTTCTTGGACTCTTAGTAATCTATTTATGAGTCTTAGCATTAATTCATGAATAAATAAAAGTTTTTTATGCAAATGTTTTATTTGATATTTCGAAAATCATATAGTTATGACTGATTTTTTAACCAATGCAAAATTTCATGATCTTGACCTCTTCATGAGGCATCAATATATATTTTGCACATATTTCTTAAGTGAAAAGGGTTTCCCATTCGTATTTTCTCAAGTGGAAGTAATGTACTTGAAGTAATGCTAATATTACTTGCTTGACATTAAATTTTTAATTTAATTATGAAAACCTTTCATTGATCCATTCTTTAGTTATGTTAGCCATTGATGAAGTGACATTGGCTATTGATGAAGTGGTCATCGACATGTAGATAACACAGTTGTTAATCTACAACGTGGCTATTAATGGAGTCTCCACACTAGCCATAGCTTGCTCCCCTTCTTATTGGTATGGGTATTCGCGTCGCCTTCTTACTAGTACGGGGTTGGCTTTATTCCCTGGGAATTCTTTTGAAACTACAGTTGATGTAGAGGAAGGAATGGAGATAAGCTGGAAGCTACAATGATGTTGTCGTCCTAGTTGAAATCCTTTCAGCACAGTAGTGATATCACTGATAATTTTGTTCTTCTTACAATTCGATAAGGGGTACATATCTCATAGGCACAACATTGAGAATTGCATTATAGACTTAAACATGGGTATGCAATAGAATTTGTTTATGTAACAGACATTGCTCCTGCCTTGCAATAGACTTTGCTCTGCCATCATGCTCTTGGGAAGATTATGAAGTTTCTCTCACGTTTGCGTCCATCTGGAGCATCATTGTTTGCCTTTATTAGATTTTTCCAAAATTGTTGTTATCTTTGTAGGTACTTTCGATGTTGCTTACTATGTAGTTCGGGATCGATATTGAGAGCCAATAAAACTAGCAACGGAGCAAGAAGCATCATCCGTAAAGGTAGCACCAGAACCCAGTGAAGTTTTAGCTTCCTTTGTATGTGCCATGCTTCACATATAGGATAAAGAAACATAGGTTCCTCCAGGTATAGAGCCAATTAGAGAGCTAGAAACATATCCATAAGCAAGTCCTTTGTGCTTGCCCCTTGTTATACTAATGATGTTTTTCCTGGTGAGTGGGCCTCAAAACACAGTTACCGATCAAACGAGAAAATTGCCTCGTACCCATTTTTTGAGTAGCAAAAATAAACACCCAATTTTGAAAAGTGGTGATGTAGAATCACCCTTTTTTTTTAGCATAGTTTTGGCACTTTAATTTTCTTATGATTTTTTATTTTTTTGATGTCATGATTTTCATGTCGATTTTGAAAAGTGGTGATGTAGAATAACCTCTTTTTTTAAACATATTTTTGGAATTTTAATTTTTCTTTGATTTTTTATTTTTTTTAAATGTCATGTTGATTTAGAAAAATGGTGATTTTTTTTGCACTTTAAATTTTTTTATTTATCAAGTATGAACATTTGTTTTAAAATGTTAATGATTTTCATGCTAATTTTGAAAAGTGTTGATGCAATATCAATCTTTTTTGTTCAGAGCGATGTTTTTTATCTTAGTAATAAGACATATAAAATAAAAATTAAAAAATAAAAAAAATTAAAATGAAAAAAAAAAAAAAAAAATGTAAAAATATCAAATATAAAAAAATGAAGAAAAAAAAATTTGTAAAAATAAAAAAGTTAAACAAAAAAAATTAAAAAATTAAAAAAATAAACAAAAAACAAAAAACTCAAAAAATAAACAGAAAAAGGAAAAAAAAACAAAAATAACTTGTTAAAAAAAAAAAAAAAAAACTAAAGAATAAATAAATAAATAAAACAAAAAAATTTGAAAAAATAAATAAGAAAGATAAAAAAACTCATAATTCAAAGATGAAAAATAAAAATTAACACAACAACAATAATAATAATAATTGTTATTTTTAAGTTCAAAAAAACAACATAATTAAAAAAAATCATATATATATATATATATATATATATATATATATATATATATATATATATATATTGATTTTCGACGTTTCGAATCCCAATAGGGATCCATCTTCAAGACAAGAATTGATAATCCGGATTCTGAATTCAACAAAAACCAAAAATTTGCTTCTCAAAAAACCATATATATATATATATATATATATATATATATATATATATATATATATATATATATATGTTAAAATAATCAAACTAAAATTAAAAAAAATAAAATAAAATAAAATAAGAAATAAATAAATTTTAAAACAACATTAAAATAAAAATTTTAAAACAATAAATATTTAAATTAAAAAAAATAGTCCCATAGACTATTTTTATTCTAATGGACGTTAAAATTTCATTTCATTTTATTTATATATGAACAATAAAATTTCAATTAATAAAAAATTATAATTCTTTTTTTTTTAAATTAAAAAAATAAAATTTTCAAAAAAATAAAGAATATAAAACACATTTTTAAAATTAAAAAATTTAAAATTTAAAAAAAAAAACAAAACAAAACAAAACAACAACAACAACAACAAAATTAAAAAAATAAATTTAAGAAAAAAAAAAAAAAAAAAATTATTATTATTATTATTTTAAATATGTATTGCATTGCTGCCCTTGGGGCCACTGAGTGGTTGGAGAGCTTCCAGCTCTCCCGTAGCCCCAGAGTGGAAGTGCAATATATAATTTATTTATTTTTTATTTTTTTTATATATATTTTTAGATAATTTTAATTTTTTATCTTTTTTAATTTATATTTTTAATTTTTTTTAATAATGAATTTTGTTAATTTAAAAATATATATATATTTTTCATATATTTATATACATTAGTTTTTAAAATTTAAATTATTATTTAAATTTTCTTTTTAAATTTAACATTTTTTTTTAATTTAATTTTTTATTATTTTTATTTTTATTTATTTCCTTTTTAAATTTAAATTTATATATTTATATATATATATATATATATATATATATATATATATATATATATATATATATATATATATATATATATATATATATTATTATTATTATTTTTTTTTAAATTTAACTAATTTTAAATTTATTATTTTAATTATTTTATTTTATCATTTTTTTAATTATGCGGCTTTTTATTATTGTTTAAAAAAAAATGTTTTTGTTTTTTTTTTGTTTTGGGATAATTTTTAATATTTTTCTTTAAATTGTATGTTTTTTTGAATTTTTCCCTTTTATTTTATTTTGAATTTTCTTTTGTGTTTATCTTTTTTAATTTTAAGTTTAATTTTAAATTTTTATTTTTACAAGTGATATTTATCTTTAATACCATGCCTAAAAATCGTTGGAATTTTATTTTCCTAAATGTGATATTTTATCTTGAATATCATTCTTGGATTTTCAAGAGTTTTCAACAACTCGATAATAGATTAACTTTAATATCATGCCTAAAATTTGTTGGAAATTTAAAACTTTTGAAATTTTATCTTTAATGTCATCTTTATTGTTGAAATTTTAAGGTTTTTGAGTCATGATATTTATCTTTAATGTCATTATTAAAAATTGTTGACAATTTACACTAAAAATAAAAAGATGTTATTCCAACATTAACACTTTTTGTTTTCAAAGAGTTTTTTGCACACAAAAAATTGACGATGTTATTCCGGCAACAACAATCTTTGTTTTCAGGAGGTTTCTTGCACACACAAAATTGGTGACATCATTTCACCATCAACACTTTTTGTTTCGAGTGTGTTTTTTCAGTGCTTTTTTCAAGAAAAAAGCTGGCTTTTAACATAATTTAAAAAAATGTTGAAATTTGATCATAAAATAATAATAATAATAATAATAAAATAAAAATAAAAATAGTGCATTCTCGAAGACACTTTTCGTTTTTGAGTTGTTTTTTCATTTCATTTTATTTTATTATTATTTTTTTATTTTTTTACTTTTTTTAATTTTTATTATTTTAATTCTTTTTCTTTTAATTTTAATTTCTAAATTTAAATTATTATTATTATTATTATTATTATTATTTTTTAACATAAACGGTTAAATTTTATTTATGGAGGTAGGTTGGGTCGGAGCCTAAACAACCTCGGTTACAAAGCCATTTTTCAAAATCCCCAAATAGTCGAGATTTGATTTTACATAGCTGAACTTCATGCGATGGGTAACCAGATAGGATCTTTACCATTTTTTGAGAATTCTCCTTGAGCTAAAAGACAACCTACATTTTCTTTTGCGTCCGCATCTTTGTTTATATTTCACAGAATATGATAGAAGGAGCTAGATGTAAACCTTTGCATTAGTTTCCTGAGCCTCTGCAGCATCTTGTTGAGGGCCAAGTTGCTGAAAAGATCTCCTGTGTTTATGATTTTAATCAGGATTCCGAGTCTCCAAAGACTTGAATGTCTTTTTCTCCATTCTCCTACACGATTTGACAGGCCTTGAGCATTCCTAAGATTTCTGCATGGTTGTTGGTGTTATGCCCAAGACCCCAACTGAATTTGTTTTGACTGTGGCCCGAACAGGAATAAATAACTCCCCCAACTCCAGAATTTCTCGGGTTTCCCTTTGAAACTCCATCAAAAAAAAGGTGGCTCTGTTCTGGTTCTACCACCAGTTTTTAAATTCAATCTCTGGGATTCGAAGTCTCCACTCCAGGTTGCAACATGGTCGAGAGAGATTCTTGATTCGGGAGGTTGTCTTCAAAGGTATGCCTATCCAACTGATCACATTTGGAGAGAGGTCATTGCTTGACTTGTGGGGAAGTTCACCGAGTTCTCGACTAGCAAGGCTTTTGATTTGGCAACAGCAACAGTTGGGGAGTAAAGTTTGCTGTTGAAGATGGCTTCGTTCCTTGCCAACCAAATTTCCCAACAGAAAAATTTGGGGATGGAATACCAGATGTTAAACTAAAGAGACTACCATTTTAAATCATGGGGAGAACGTATGGACCAAGTGGTGAAGAGGCTGGTGGTCGAAATCTGCATTGGGGTACGAGCTTCCAGCCCATGCAGCGCTTTCGCCCACACTTCCTGGGCATACACATAGTCTAGAAACAAATGATCCATTGTCTCCATCGCTGCACAGCAGAGCGTGCATCTATGTGGGCCAACTATTCCTCTTTTTGCCAGATTTTCACTTGTTAAAATGTGTTTGTGAATGAGGAGCCATGCAAAAAAATTTACCTTGGGGGAGGCTGGCTGGGTCCCAAATCTGTTTCCATAGCGTCAGATTATGCAGAGGAGTGTTGTGCTGGAGAGCTGTGTATCCTTGGGCAGCCGAGTAAACTCCTTTTTTTCCCCATCCCCAATTGTCTTTTGATCTGCGATGTATTGGTGCCAGCCTAGCCAAATATGTATGGAGGAGGGGTACTTGATGCCGCAGCTATTCTGGAGGACGTGGAATACTCCAGTCTAGCCAATTACCTTCATCATACTAACATGATATGTCCTCCAATTTTCTGATGCCAAGATTCTTTAGCCAGTCTCACAACTTTGTGTATTCCTGAGTAGAGTTTAGAGGTTGAAGCACCATAATTTTGTCATCCCAAATATTAATGATTTTCCCATTTCTCGGAATTCTATAGATCCACTCCTTGAAAAACTCCCAATTGTGAGTGCAGAGTTTCCATAGAGTGGTTCCCTTGCTTGCTGCACCTTTCTCCATATTGTAAAATGAGAGTCCATGAATATATTTTTTGATGAAGACTTGACTGGCAGAGTGTCGGTGATTCAAAAAAAAAATCCATAACATCTTGCCACCCAAAGCTAAGTTGGCCAGACCTGGGTCTCTTACTTGTAGGCCTCCTTCTAAAAGAGGTTTTTTCACAATGTCCCAATTTACCAAGTGAAATTTCTTTTGATTTCCCTTACCTCCTTGCCACGGAAAATTTCTTAACATCTTGGAAAGCTGATCTGTAATTGATTTAGGTGCCAATAAGAAGGTTGCTTGATATAATGGGAGGGAGGAAAGAACATAATTAACCAGTATGAGTTTCCCAGCTATGGTGAGCCACTTTCCATCCCATACTTTCATTTTTGCCTTGATTTTGCTGAGTATCTCAGCCCAATGGAGGGCCTTGTTGATGCCCAGGGACAGTGGCAAACCAAGGTAATTGATTTTATCCCAACTTGCAAAGCCCACATATCCAAGAACTTGTGCAATTCAGTTCATGGCTTGTTGATCAATCTCCCAGCCATACACTGCACTTTTTCTCTTGTTGACCAAAGCTCCGGAGACTCTGCAAAATATTTGAATAGTTTTCTTAAATTCCCTTGCAATTTTTAATGAGGCTCCTCCCAAAAGAATTGAATCATCAACAAACAAGGCATGGTTTATTGGATCAGTGCCACTCACCGCCCTAATTCCAGGGAGAGTCCCATTAATATTTTATGCATTTAGCTTCCTGCTAGGGGAATATTCCATGAATATATACAATAAGGGGGGAAGAGGAAAACCTTGTCTAATGCCCCTCGTGGCTTTGAAGTAATCGACTGGCCTTCCGTTGACCAAGGGAGCAATCCACAGCTCTCCAATACAAGCTTTAATTAGCCTATTAAACTTAGAGCTAAAACCGAAAGCAGTAAGGACTTGGAGGAGGAAAGAATATCTTACCCGATTGAATGCATTTGCCATATCTAACTTGATGATCATTCCTTTCTCATGACGATGAAGGCTTGAGTGAATGGTTTCCTACACTAGAGCCACATTGTCTAGAATGTGCCTTCCTTTGACAAACCCACTTTGACTGCTAGATATGAGTTTTCCCAGGAGAGGCTTGATTCTGTTCGCCAGAAGCTTAGAAAGGATCTTATAGGATGCATTGCAAAGCAAAATTGGCCTGAAGCGATCAAACGAAGTAGGGCTCACCTCTTTCGGGATAAGTGCAAGGAAAATGGAGTTTGTACTTCCACCAACTTTAGCTTTCTGTTGAAAACCCTTTATCATTCGAATAAGATCAATCTTTATAATATTCCAGCATATTCTGTAGAGGTGTATAGTGAAACCATCGGGACCGGGAGCTTTGTCTGGTTCCATCACCCATATGACATTGCTTATTTCCTCTTCCGAAAAGGGCTTCAGAAGGCTAGAGTTGTCCTCCTCCTTTATCAGACTTGGAATGTGAGAAAGGTATTCAACACTTTACTCTTCAATGTATGAACCATTTTCCGTGTACAATTGCTGAAACTGTAAGGTAGCAGCCTCACGAATCTCTGTTATACCTTTATGCATGATCCCCTCTAAGGTGGTTATTTATGCTATGTGATTTCTCAAGAGTCGAGTTATGATTTGCTTGTGAAAAAATGCAGAGTTTCTATCTCCCGATTTTAGCCAGAAGTTGCGTGATTTTAGTCTCAAAGTCTCCTCCTCCAATTTGAAGGCACGGAAAGTGCTTTGTTGGGAAGATTGCTCACGCTACAAATCAGAGAAGGTGATTTCATGTTGTTCCATTTCCATTTGCATATCTAACAAACTCTCGGAGGCCTTCTTTCTAAGGCTAATGGGAGAGCATGTGGGTTTTTTTAACCAATCTTTCAAGGTTGTTTTGGTGGCCTTGAGTTTTTTCTCCCAAACATAGCTAGTCGACCCAATGACTGGCTTGGACTCAGATTTTATGATTGTCTCCAAAAAACCTTCTCTTTCTGTCCATAGAGGGTTGAATTTGAAGGGGATGGCCCCAAGGTTTTCTTCTTCTTCAATCTGCAGCAGGATGGGTTTATGATCTAAAGTCATTTTGGGTAGGATTTTGGAGATGATTATCTTCTGCTTGGAGAGGAGGGTGCATTGAATCATAAATATGTCAAGCCTAGCAGAAATGTGCTCGTTTCTTGTTCTATTGTTGGCCAAGTAACAAGTCCAGATTTGGGTTTGATATCCAATAAATCCCAGTCATGGATCAAGTCTTCTACAAGAGGAAGGATGCGATCCTTGCTAATGTTGCCTCCTCGTTTCTCCTTTTGGTCAAAGACAAGGTTGAAATCTCCAACAAGGATTATATTCTTAGGTGAGTAGGATTCTAGAAAGTTTGAAAGATCTAGCCAACAATCCTTTTTTTCCGAGCAACGACACATAAATATTAAATAGGGCAAGGGTATTACTTGCAAGACGCTGGAGTTCGGTGTAGATCCAATGTTGCGTTTCAAAGGAGCTAACAAGAAGAAATTTTCAATCCTCCTGGAGAGTGGCAAGACCATTTCAAGTTCCCCTGGCACTTACTGCTTTCCCAACTCTTTTTTTCCATTTTTCTTTACTTAGATCAAGAAGGGAAAACCCTTCTATTTTGGTCTCTTTGAGCAAGAGGATCTCAGTGGATTCAAATTTTAGTAGGTTCTTCACTTCTTCCTCTTTTGTGGGATTCCCCAAGCCTCTGCAATTCCAAGAGACTATACACATTATTTACTTGCAGAGGGATGACCTTTGTGAGGCCTAGGTCTAGTATTTCTGCCTATAGACATCTCAATCGCGGATTGATTGTCTTTCACTTTTCGCTTCTCGGCCTCTTCTTCTCTTGCCTCTTTGTGAGATTTCCTTTCGAATCTTTTGATGGGTCTCTCGAAAGTCTCTTCTTCCGAAGATCCAGAGGATTCTTGGGGCTTCTTTCTTGTCATTTCTGCATAGGATGGGGAGGTGGATGCTCCTTTGGGAGATCCAGTTTTTATTGAGGTATCATATTCTTGTCTTTTCTCTTTTGTTGTTGGTTTAGGTTTTGGTTCCTCCACTACATCTTTTGTTGCAGCTATTTGTTCTTCAGGAGTAATTAGGATTTCAAAAGGGCTGGTGTTTGCATCTGTAGATGGAGGGCCTAGGGGCTCCGTGCCTTGCACCACCGAGGTAGGTGCAGCGGTTCCTATTGGCTTGCTTTTCCCTTTTGTTTTGTTGTTCTATTTGTTAGGAGCAGCTTTCTGAACCTGTGTCCATTGTTCCTCCTTTGAGTTGTCTGTGTCTTCCATTGTTTTCTTTTTACAATATCTGGAAAAATGCCCATATCCATGGCAGTACCTGCACTTAAATGGGATTTGTTCATAGTCTAGCTCTTGGATGTGAGACCAGTTCACTACCATGAGTTTGATAGCTTCGGGAAGGCCTTCTTTCAAATCAACTTCTACACAGATTCTTGCACATGAGTACTGATCTTTATTTTCTGCTCTGTCTATGTATTTCCGAATTTTATTTCCGATAATTTCAAAGGATTTAGGGTTCCAGCAATGAAGAGGGAGGTGGGGTAAAAGAACCAAGACTAGAACTGCTGAGGGAACATCTTGACTTGGATCAAAATCAGGGGTCCATTGATTCAGATATAGGCCCTGAGGGCCCATGAAATATGGGCCATTTCGGAAGATCAGATTCCTATCTCTACTACTTCAAAGACGAAGACAAATAAATCTTTACCTACTAGGAAGCTTATGATTCCTTATTTGATGAGGGGAGACCAATTTCTTTGGATCCAGGCTTCAACTGCTTTGGGCAAGGGCCAGAGCCCAGTGAACTGTCCAATGAGGCCCCTTTCTGCAAGATTTAGGGCCAATCTGCAGGACTCATCAATCGGGAGATCGACTGTTGGGATAGTAGCCATTCTTTTAACGATTTTTTTCTAGTTTTCGTTTGCTGGGCGCTTGGAGTTACTGGCCACCAACTTCTTGAAGGCAGAAAGCTTAGGCGGGAGAGAGGAATCGATCTCAAGGCCCCCTACTAGGGCCATGGCTGTGGAGCAATCTCAGAAGAGCGTTCAGGTTTCGTGCGCAGGCTCCTCAGCAATTTTCCAAACTTAAATTATTTTTTATTTTAATATTATTATTATTATTATTATTTAAAAAATTTAACAAATTTTTATTTTATCATTTTATCATTTTTTTAATTATGCAGTTTTTTTTTATTATTATTTTTATATAACAATTTTTTATTTTTTTTAATTGTATGGTTTTTTGAAATTTTCCCTTCTTTTTTCTTTTGAAATTTTTTCTGTGTTATTATTATTATTATTATTATTTTAAGTTTTTTTTTTTTTAAGTGATATTTTATCTTTAATACCGTGCCTAAAAATCATTGGAAATTTATTTTCATAAATGTGATATTTTATCTTGAATATCATCCTTGGATTTTCAAGGCTTTTCAAAGACACGATAATAGATTATCTTTAATACCATGCCTAAAAATTGTTGGAATTTTAAGACTTTTGATATTTTATCTTTAATGTCATGTTTAGATAAAAGAACTTTCAGATTAATCACATCATTAGGATTAGGTCAATCCTAATGATGTGATTAATCCGAAAGTCTTTTTACCTACATCATGGATCACAAAAGTCTTAGATCTAACAATGTCATGTTTATTGTTAAAATTTTAAGGTTTTTGAGAGTCATGATATTTTATCTTTAATGTCATTATTAAAAATTGTTGACAATTTACCCTAAAAAGAAAAAGATGTTATTCCAACATTAACACTTTTCGTTTTCAAGGACTTTTTTGCACACAAAAAATTGACGACATTATTCGAGCAACAACACTTTTCATTTTCAAGCTATTTTTTGCACACACAAAATTGGCGATGTTATTCTAGCATCAACAGATTTCGTTTTCAAGTTGTTTTTTGCACACAAAAAATTGGCGATGTTATTCCACCATCAACACTTTTCATTTCGAGTTCGTTTTTTCAATCCTTTTTTCAAGAAAAAAATGGTTTTTAGCATAATTTTAAAAAATGTTGAAATTTGACCCTAAAAAAAAACAGTGTGTTCTGGAAGACACACTTTTCGTTTTTGGGTTGTTTTTTCATGTTTTTTGAGTTTTTTGGGGCTAAAGCTCTCGTTTTGAGGTAATAGTTCTCATTTGATCGGTAACTATGTTTCAAATGAAGGTAAAAAAATTGGTTAGGTTGGTCGAACCCGGGCTAGGAGATGAAATGAAACTGGTTGGTAAAAGAACTGAGAGAGGAGCGAGAATACGATTCGCTCACCCGAAATCATATTCGCATGCCACAACTTCATGTGGCTTCATCCACGGATTTCATGTCATGTTATGGAAAATAGAGTGATGAGGTAAGTGGATCCATGGGGCCCATATGGCCCAGAGGTCATATTTTAAATATTTGGCTCATAATTATTTGACAAATTACTTTGCAAGGGTTGTTGGAGTCTTGACATAGTATAATGTTAGAATGTCTGCATGGATTGCAGGTGTTGTAGGCATGTTAAGAAAAGGATATGAAAAAAAATGATATTAGTTAGTCTTTGTTTAATATTTGAATTTGTGATCATGGACTATTGGTGGTCACATATTTTGTGCATATTTCTTTGAACATTGTTTTTTAATGGCATTATTTCGATGTTGTAGGATGTGTCCATAAATTTTCTTCAGAGCAAGGTGATTGGATAAGAAACTAGTAGAGAGTGACTCCGAGTTTGGGCAGAAGATAATGACAGAGCGTGAGCAAGAGATCAGCAATTTTTGACACACTTGATCAGGATTTTCTGGAGGAAGAGCATAAATGCATCTGCATTCCTCTTTTTCCATTGGTGCATGACAAGACAAAGCCTCTTTTTCCATTGGAGCATGACTACTGGACAAAGCCTCTTTGGACAAAGTTGTTGAGCAGATCATTCGGAATCAAAGACACAAAGAATGTTGGGCCTGTTTATTTCAGCACTGATTCTTTAATAATCCCAAGGTTAACAGAAGTATTTATTAACCTTGTACTCACTGTCTGGTTCAAATTTGATGGCTTCTCTAGCTCACTCGTTGCTCGGAGGGCTATTCGAGATTATGTTGTGGACAGCAGAGGAAGTGGGTTTGGTGCAAATGCATTTCTGACCAAAGCTGAGTCCAGGGTTAAATCCCAAGATAACTTCAAATATGTGTGCCATGTGCTCAGCTTCAGAGGTACTCTTTGTATCAGAACCTTCTCGTTTATGGTGGGTAGTGTGAATTTGATATGCTCCATTAGCTGGGTTGTGCTCATTGCACTTCAGGGAAGTGTTGGAAAATGGTATGATCGTAACCCCATAACACTGTCTAAACCTAGATTAATAGTGATAATGGGCATTATGAGTATTGTGTTAGGCATGGACATTTTGCATCTGTACCTATGTTGGCATCGTTCTAAAAATTTTCTTTCCAGACGCAGTGGTATGGTTTTGGTTGTCATAATTTTAGAAGTAACAGGCATGGTAGCAGCCAGTGTAGTAATGGGGACTTTGGGTGTAAAGGTATTTGGAAAATGGTTATACAGTGCTCTGTATGTTTTAGTTTGGGTGAAGTGGATAGTTGGTAGTTATCTTCTAGGTGAGTATCCACCAGAATATGAGTCTGAAATATATTATGATAATGGGATTTTGGTGTAATCTTCTATATTCTTGCCCAACGCTGTTTTGGCAGGAGTTAGAGGTTCTTGGAATTATTCAGTTCAGTTAGAAGATCTTTTGTGAGTTTATCACAGAAGAGCTTTTGTGAGTTTATCACAGATCCCTCCAACATTATTGTAATAAATGATGGTTTAATTATAGTTAAATTTATCATATTTAACTAATGTTTTTTCATCAATTTTTCCTTTCTTTGTATTTCATTAATTTTGTTCCCAGTCTCATTTAAATAGTGATTGTACATTTACTATCATGTGGTCTCTAAAATGTCAACAATTTGGTGCCTAAATATGAATCTCTCGGGATCTTCAAGGGTCTGTTGCCATTAATTCCTGTTCAAAAACCAGGTTTAAATTTTCAAGTCGTTTGTCTACAATTTTAAAATTGGTCGTGTGTATGCTTTAATGTTGAATTAATTGAGCTAGAATGCTCCCAGGGCTCATAATATTGATACTTGAGCATTTGTGTGTAAATGTTCAAATGCTGGAGTTTGTGGGTTTTCCAAATAAAAATTAGGGCTTGTTTTGGACAGTATGTTAGAAGTACAGAATTCAAGTTTCATGCAATAATTTTGCCATGAGCTCTCAAATGTATCTTGGGACCTAATTTACAGTGAGCTCTCAAATGTCTCTTGGGACCTAATTTGCAGTGTGCAGTGCTTCAACCGAGTTACAAGCCATTATGCAGACTGGAATTTTTGTGTTTGTACGAGAAGCCCCTTGTTTTGAAGGATATGTCATTTCTTAGCTGTTTTTTAAATCTCCCAGGGTTTCATGGTGTTGTGCCTCAACGGAGTTATATGGCATTACACAGGATGGATTTTCAGTATTTTACAATAAGCCTTCTGTTTCAAAGGGCTTTTCATTGCTTGGTTGTTTCGAAAGCTCCCAGGGTCTGGTTGTATTGATAGTGTATGCCAGAGCTTTTGTGTTATATTTTCTGTAATGTTTGATTATGCATGACAGAGTATTTTTAGCCATTTCTCCTTTACAATTTTCGTCCCAGGGGGCCATGACCGTGCCCAAAAAGTGAGTAGACAGCAAGGTTGATCTGCCCCACAGGAGATGTTAGACAGAAGTTTTCTCAAACGGCCTTTTGCATGAAAATTATGGAATTTTGAAAAAAATAAAAATGGTAAGTTTGACAAGATCTTTTTCATTCATTTTCATTAAAAATAGGTAGGTTACATCCATATTGAGATGGTTAGGTGACTTCAACCTGCTTATTGGGAAACCAGGTTTGTTGGCCACCTTACCACATTATAAGCCATCCAAAAACAAAAGAATTTGAGACTGTCTATCTTAGCTAGATATGTCTAATTATCCTTAATTCTTCTAGTATCTAGATAACTAAGGCATAATAACAAAGTCTGCAATGTCTTCATATATAGAGAGTAAAAGTAAAAATCCAAACTATGCAAATCATGCTACTAATCATCATAAGCGTCCACAGGTGTTGAGTCTTTTGCACTAGAACCGGGTAATTCGGTCTGAGGGAGACATGGAATATGTTTCTCTATGCAGCTGAGGCGGGCATTCTGTTACTGAATCTGGGATTGTATGTTTCCTAGAGTCTAAGATCAGTGTTGGAAGGGCCAACTGAGAGATTCTCCAAGGCTATAGCCACACTATTATTCATCAACCAGTAAATATAGACGATGTGTTTGTATTGAGAGGACTGGCCTCTGGAGTGTTCAGGATCCATCACCAAGTCTCGTCATTCCTCCACATCCAAGTCCACACAAGCAACTTGCTGGTTTAAATCTGCTCCCCGCTAGAAATTAACTAGCGGATCTAAGGTTGTGTGCCACTCTGATACGCCTGAACATATTCTTGAATAAGGCCAGAAGTAGATTTACAACCCCGACCCCGAGCTGGACGTCGCTGGGGTTGGTTGCTTCTCCACTGCTGACTAGCACTTCAGTTCCTCTTGCAACCTCCCCTTGTAGAGGTGCCTCTACCAGAGGAAGGACGCACCATGCTACAATTTGGCCAACCACGAAGGTGATATGAAACCATGAAATGGAAAGCCAAGACCTCCAACTCGAGGCATCTAACTAGCTTAAGGTTTTGGCGTGCACACTGAGAATTTAAACTTGTAGGTATGCCACTACATAATTCAATATAATTGTGAGCGTTAAGGCAATAAACCAAACATTTTCTCACAATTATGAGATGGGTATGTCGAGATAGGCCGAACACATCAACCAAGGGCTCCCCGAGCCTTCTTGAGACAAAATACAAAATCCATTCGGTCATATCCTTTTGCAGGAGACCCCTCCTATTAAATGCTAACAAGTACATCAAAAAAACAAGATAATAGACAAAATCATCCATGCAAAAAATGCATACTGAATTCCAGTGCTCAGACCCCAAATACATGTTATCTGAGAATGTAAAATTCCATAACAGAGAGACAATTTTACTATATTCAGACAACCCATAAAAAAAACTCTTTCCTCCCAAATTTCAAGGAAGATTGCCTTTCTAACCTAAGGCATCGTCTCAGAGACTCTTCTCCAGTGAAATATCAGATAGAATTCAATCGCAGGGATAAGGACATAAGAGAAACATACTACGTGAACATACTCGTTGTCGCCATCCATAGAGAAGAGCATGAGACCATCTGCACCAGGATTACGGACCTCATGAAGAACCTTCGTGTGTGATCAAAAAATTTCCAACAAACCTGTAACCATTCCAATAAAATTACCTCCAAAATCGTTCTAAGCTCATAACATAAAACCTCGGCAAGGAGATGTCTCACCATCCTCTCCAGTCACCATTAATATCTTGCATGTGCGTTGCCACCTTGTGGTTGAAAGCAAGTGTGTGAGGGCTGTAAAATGACCACCCACCGTCCTTTCTTATTGAAACTTTGTCCATACATAGATCCAACAATGCCCAAGTATCTACTCACACCCCAATCGAAAAATAGAATTTTGAAATTTATCATAATATAGAATTACAAATAATGTAAATAACAAAACAAATATTTACAAGTATTTTTATATGTTTATGTGAGATTTATTTTTTTAATTATTTAAAAAATTTAATTAAAATTTTGTTTTTATAATTAAACATATATGTGATAATAATATTTGATATTTTTTACAATATATTTTAAAATATTAAATAAATATTTTCATCCTTTTTTTTGTGTCGCTTTTTATCAATGTTCTATTCTAACATTATTTATTTATCATTAACAACTTTTCATATTATTAATTCATAATTAATATTTAAACTGAGTTTTCACAATTTCAAACTTATTATAGGTATGTAAAAAATATTTCAAAATAAAAATTCTTTTTAATTTTTCTCTATAATGTTATTATATTTTTTATGGGCAACTTTATTTTAATTTGTCAACATATATATAACTAACTCAACTATATATATTAAATGGCTAGTAAAACACTTACAGTTGTCAATTCATGATAAGCATGGACACATTTATCTCATGATACATGTATTCCACATCATTCAATTAAAAAATACATGGACACACTTATAGTTGTCAATTCACGATAAGCATGGACACACTTACAGTAAAACACTTATAGTTGTCAATTCATGATAAGCATGGACACACTTATCTCATGATACATGTATTCCACTTTATTCAATTAAAAAATACATGGACACACTTATAGTTATAGTTATGTAAAAAATATTTCAAAATAAAGATTATTTTTTATTTTTCTCTATAATGTTATCATATTTTTTATGGGCAACTTTCTTTTAATTTGTCAACATATATATAACTAACTCAACTATATACATTAAATGGCTAGTAAAACACTTATAGTTGTCAATTCATGATAAGCATGGACACACTTATCTCATGATACATGTATTCCACATTATTCAATTTAAAAAATCATAAAAATTAACTAAATTATAACTTTATTTTAAATTATTTCTATTATTAATGCTAAAAAGCATTATTATATAAGTTAAACATATATACATTTTAAAAAATATGTAATAATGTGCGTGGAGATCGTGGAGGAGGTAAGCGAGGGGTCCACAAGGGTGGTGGTTTGAGGGTTCAAAACAGAGCCGACGAGGCAAAGGAGACTATGGTGGCAAGGGGAATCATGGGTCTGGTCGTTTTGAGGTAAATGAGGGGTAGGGTATCCAACATTGTTGCCTGCAGAACTGCCATTCTCTTATCAACAACCTGATGGAAAGAGTGGACACAACTGAGAGAGTTTGTTGTGAGGGTCATGCAACACAGATGGCAACATTGGACCGAATGCATTTTTTTAAGTGCCAAGTTCAAGAGAGACTAGTAGTGGTTTGGCAAGGCCAAAATCAACTCACCAAGAAACTAGAAAAGTTGGAGACTTGGTTGGAGCACTTGAAGGGCATGTTCAGTGTGACTTCCGTCTTCTGCTGCCTCCAGGAACATCTTGAGACAACCCTGCATCCATTTCTTCGAACAAATAGTATGCTATCTGGTGTTTTTTATGTTTTATCTGTGTTTTGGTGCCTCTGGACCAACCGTTTATGGACACTGTCTCTAGTTTCCTTTTTGTATTTTTGTCATCTAGTGAAAATTTTGGTCATCAAGCCCAATCGGGGTGAGACCACCTAATTTTTGAGCGACTATATGTGCTCCTTTTTTCCTATATGAATAGAACAATGACTTACAAAAAAAATTTGTAATGATATTTTTAACCATGGAGATTCACCTCCACTTTACTACAGAAATTCTTAACTTGTAAATAACTATTTTTACAATACCATGGCCCAATGTCATGATTTATCAATACCACATGCCCAATATGATATGTGTTGATATAATATTTTCTTTAATTAATTAATTTGAGATAAATTAATTAAAAAAACGTAACAAACTTAGAGATAAATCTTAACCCTTCATCTGTGAATACTGCTATGAAGTATATTCCATAGAAGTTAAATCTATACAATCCACCTAAAAATTACTTATAATTAAATTAAAAATGTGGAATTATTTTGAAATAGAAAACCTATACATTTTTCTTATTACTAACAACTCAATTAACTTTATTGATACCAATTATGCACTATTTTACGTTTGCTAACTTTCTTTGACTCTTAGTAATCGATTTATGAGTCTTAGCATTAATTCATGAATAAATAAAACTTTTTTATGCAAAAGTTTTATTTGATATTTCGAAAATCATATAGTTATGGCTGATTTTTTAACCAATGCAAAATTTCATGGTCTTGGCCTCTTCTCGAGGCATCACTATATATTTTTCACATATTTCTTAAGTTAAAAGGGTTTCCCATTTGTATTTTCTGAAGTGGAAGTAATGTACTTGAAGTAATGCTAACATTACTTGCTTAACATTAAATGTTTAATTTAATTATGAAAACCTTTCATTGTTCCATTCTTTGGTTATGTTAGCCATTGATGAAGTGACGTTGGCTATTAATGAAGTGGTTATCGACATGTAGACAACGTGGTTATTAATCTACGACGTGGCTATTAATGAAGTCTCCAAATTAGTCATAGCTTGCTCCCCTTCTTACTGGTATGGGTATTCTCCTCCCCTTCTTACTGGTACGGGGCTAGCTTTCTTCCTTGGGATTTATTTTAAAACTACAGTTGATGTAGAGGAAGGAATGGAGGTAAGCTGGAAGCATAATGATGTTGGCATCCTAGTTGAAATCCTTTTAGTGCAATAGTGATATCACTGATAATTTTGTTCTTCTTACAATTCGACAAGGGGTACATATCTCATAGGCACAACATTGAGAATTGCATTATAGACTTCAACATGGGTGTGCAACAGAATTTGTTTCGGTAACAGAGTTTGCTCCTACCCTGTAATAGACTTTGCTCTGTCATCATGCTCTTGGGAATATTCTGAAGTTTCTCTCGCGTTTGTGTCTGTCTGGAGCATCATTGTTTGCCTTCATTAGGTTTTTCCAGAATTGCTAATATCTTTGTGGGTGCTTTCGATGTTGCTTACTCTATAGTTCGGGATCGATATTGAGAGCCAATAAAACCAGCAAGGGATCAAGAAGCATCATCTGCAAAGGTAGCACCAGGACCCTGTGAAGTTTTAGCTTCCTCCATATGTGCCATGCTTCACATACAGGATAAAGCAACATAGGATCCTCCAGGTACAGAGCCAGTTAGAGAGCTAGAAATAGATCCATAAGTAGGTCTTTCGTGCTTGCCCCTTGTTTTACTAATAATGCTTTTCCTAGTGAGTGGGTCTAAAATGAAGGTAGAAAATTTGGCTAGGATGGTCAAACCCGAGCTGGGAGATGAAATGAAATTGGCTGGTAAATGAACTGAGAGAGGAGCAAGGATATGAGTCACTCACCCGAAATCATATTTGCATGCCACAAATTCATGTGGCTTCATCCACGTATTTCATGGCATGTTATGGAAAATAGAGTGATGAGGCAAGTGGACTCATGGCATGTTGTGGAAAATCGAGCGGTGAAGCAAGTGGATCCGTGGGGCCCACATTGCCCAGAGGTTGTCTTTTAAATATTTGGTTCATAATTATTTTACAAATCACTTTGCAAGGGTTTTTTGGGTTCTTGTCATAGTATAATGTTATAATGTTGCATGGATTGCAGGTGATGCCGATGTGTTAAGAAAAGGGGATGGAAAAAGTGATATTAGTTAGTCTTTGTTTAATGTTTGAATTTGTGATCATGGACTATTGGTGGCCACATATTTTGTGTATCTTTCTTTGAATGCATTGATCGTTTTGTAGCTTGCACTCCGTTTAGCATTGATTACTTTCTCATTCCCTTGTCCAAATCATTCGCGGTGAGCTTCCTGGGCATTACCAGGTAGTAAATCATCTAGTATTATGTTTTAGGTGCTTCGAAACATGACCATTAATGTTTTTCTGGTATTTAAAATTCATATGCTTTAGTTGAGGTAGCTATTTGGAGAAAAGTACCATGGTTGTTTCAGTTAATCTACAAAACCACTTCAATCGATGTTGTTGTTTTAATTTCCTATATAAAAGTGGAAAGTTCCATTAGTGTGAAAAACATATTTCAATATTTTAAAATTGATATTTTCTCAAAGCAAGATGCCAATAGGCTTTGTTCACATAGGGCCTCAAACTGAACTCAACACAAAAAATATCTAAGTATTGGGTGACCTCATTTAGGTCAGTGATCTGTTTATGTGTTCAACTCTATATTTCTCTCCTTAATTTTTCATTTCTAATATATGAATGCACTTTGGAAAAAACTTACTATGGTTTCGCTTTACATCTTCTTCAGTTATATGGTTCTCCCCTTCAAGAATCTATTGAATAGTTTTTAATGGCATGTTATAACATGTGCTAGTCTTATCTGACTTTCCTACGTTGGGAAACCCATACAGTTAATAAAATTTGCTCTCTTTACAACTAATCACTCCCTCCATACAACCATCTACTCTATTTATTATATATGAGCTTATAATAAATCATGAAATAAGGGTCAGGGAAGAAAGCAAAAACCACAGTTAAGCATAAAAAATTATTATGTTAAGCATAAATAGATATTATTCATATTTTTCTAATAATTTCTACCTTATGTTTGGATGAACATAATGTAAATCACAACTGGTTGTGTCTTTAGTGAAACATTACCTTTATGGTTTTTTTTTTGGTAAGTATCTAAGTCTAGTATAGTCTCTTTAGTGAAACATTAACTTTATGGTTTTTTTTTTGTTAATCGTCTAAGTCTAGCATAGTTCTATTTTAAACCTAGATCTGTTAAGTACCAAGAGGCATGAAAAAAAAAACTAAGATCCAAACTTTCAAGTGCTTAAAATATCTAAGTTAATTCTTCTTTTACACTGTGAACTTAAACTTTAATTCTTCTATCTTGGTTTACAATTATTAGATATGAATGGATGAGACTTCATGTTTTTTAATCGTTGTCGTTTATAATCGTTACACATGTATGGACTAGTAGATGACGTGACACCTCATTCACCTTGCTCGTAAATGGCACCTTACATATCTCTAACTTGGGCTTTGAGAGCACCTACAATCAACCTCTTATTATTATCTTGGTTGATAATCATTAGACATGGATGGACGGAAATATAATCTGACACAACCTTGCTAACTTGATATATACCTCATTTACATTGGTTATAAATGAGTTGTATATACCCCATGCCTATAAATTGGGCTTTGAGTGGACCTTGTTTCTCTCTTTGCAACAAGGTGTTCTTATCAATTGTCATTGCCCTGTTGAGGCAAGTGGTATTAATGTTGTAGATTTGTTTCTATTTGCAACAAGGTGTTATTATCAATTTACACTACCTCATTGAGCCAAGTGGTATTAATGGTTTAGATTTCAACTCCTTTAACTTGATAAAAGTTCAAAGCTTGTAGTGACTTATTCTGAATTCTATATTGATTTCTATTTTACAGTACTCTAGTCTACTGTCACAATTCAATAATGTGTGTGAAAGGTTTTTCTGCCTTAGATGATGAGAATATAAATAATTGTTACCACTAGTTCAGACTTTAGTGTAGAATTACCTTTATGGGCTCTTCTTTCTTATGGGTTAATTGTCAAATAAATCATTGTTACCGCTAGTTGAGACTTTAGTGTAGAAATACCTTTTTGGGTTCTTCTTTCTTCTGGGTTAATTTTCAAATAAATCATTGTTACCACTAGTTGAGACTTTAGTGTAGAATTACCTTTATGGTACTGCTAGTTGAGACTTTAGTGTATAATTACCTTTATGAGTTCTTCTTTCTTATGGGTTAATTTTCAAATAAATCATTGTTACCGCTAGTTGAGACTTCAATGTAGAATTACATTTATGGGTTCTTCTTTCTTCTGCGTTAATTGCCAAATATAGTATATTTCTATTGTAAACGTAGATTTATCAAGCACCAAGCTGCATAAAAAGAAACAAAGACCCAAATCTATAGGCGCCTAAAAAAACTGGGTGATTTAATTTTTCCTATTACATTATGAAATTCAACCTTTTTTTAAATTTTGGTTTATAATCATTTCATATAGGGCTACAAATCAGCGTTGTGGGTCAACTATTTGCCCACGCAAGGCAAGGACTTGTTGCACGCCCTTCTTGTTTAATTACATTTTCTTACCTACATGATATGATCTTGTTTGAGATACATTTCACATCCACTTGGATAAATTTGTCACATTGATGTAAATACCAAATGAACTGAACCTAAAACATCATAAACTCAATAGTAATCACATATTTCCATTTTAAATAATATTTATTTATTATACCACTATATATGAGAATTGGTTCAGTGAAAATGGAAGTATATAAAGATACTTATCTGGAGATGATTATTATTTCATATTAATGATTGAATTACATCATTATGTAACATCATTGTTATTTATTACATAATAGTTACTACATTATAATCCTAATTGTAATATATTTTATTATACTTCTCTCTTTTCATGTTAACACATTTGTTATTAAATTTATGCTTCATTTATTTTGACTTTATATCATTTTTTTCTTCACTATATTCTTATATATATAGTTGGTTGTCCTTATAATTATCATAAAACAAATTATTTGTTTTCAATAGGATTTTCTCTAGGAGGAGCCACCAAAGAGAGGCAATGTGTTTTCGTAGCATGGAACTAGGTATGTGTCCCTAAATTCAATTGAGGGCTTGGCATCAAATATGCTCTAATTATGGCAACTAAAACTTAGTGGAGATGGACAAAAGCAAACGATGAGCTTTGGGAAAAAGTCCAAAATGTCAAGTATGCAACAAACATCCCATGCCAAAAACTAATTAACGCAGAATGTGATAGCCTTGGATTGTTAATTTGGAATAATATTTGGATAAATAAAAGTATATGTCACAACCCTATTTTTCTTTTACTACATATTACATACATTATACTATTTTGTGGATCATATGAAGGTAAAATGTTAAAATAGGAATATTTTATTATATTGTAAAAACAAAATGTTTACGCAAGGAGAGGAATCCATATGATGAGGTAAGTTTAAAAGAGACCCATCGGTTAGGGCATTTGGATGGTTATGGGTCAGGAGGTTACCTTCCCAAACCCCTCCTTTTTGGAAATGTTCTCAAGGGAAAAAAGGAAAACCAAGAGGGTTAATGAACTTGAGGAGGTTGGTTGGCCAGAGGAAGAATTCTTGAGAAAATCTGTCCTGGACTAAGTCTAGCTAGGACCAGATAGTTGTAGGGAGGAATTCAGTGCAGTACTATCCAGAAGGCTATCGTGTTGGTGAGGTTAGCTCGGGGGGAGACATAGTTGCAAATTGGTCTCGTTGGTAGGGAGGAAAACCTTTGTTCCATGTGGTTTGACCTCTTGCATTAGCATTTTAGGTAACCTAGATAAATATTGTTTTGAAAAGAAATGGGCTTTCTTTTGAAAAGAGTTATTAATGAATTGAGAATGAACTATTATGATTTGTTGTAAATGTTGTTTAAATAAATTGGAAAAAAAGGAATGTAATGTATGTGGTCTTTGATGTTGTACATGTAGTGCCCTACTCTAGTTGACTGACAATGATATGAATTTTAACATTATTTAGCCCTAAGACCCGCACTTTATTCCTTGAGGACCTCAGGTTGAGGATCCGAACACATGACTCCATTATTAGTGGATGTGATGGTTATGTATGTCTTTATTGATACTATGATGATGATAGAAATTATGGATATACATGTTCTTTATTGATATGATGGTAGCATTAATGGCTATGCAGGTTCTCTATTGATATCATGATGATGATAGATTTTATGGATAGATATGTTTTCTATTGATTTTACGACTGTTAGGGATCTGTAATTTAGTAGCAAGATTGACAGAGTCCAATTATAGAAGCAACATCGTTTCAACCAACTTTGGGATTCTAGGATCTAGCCCTCCTGAATCTAGAGAGGGATCTCTCCAATAAGTACAAATATGGATTTTGTCTTTGAAGTTTGGGGTTATGATATTAGGCTAGTTATGAAGGCCAAAGGTTTGTTTGTTTTTGGATGGTTGAGCATGAAAATTACTTGAGGGGAAAGTTCTAAATGCAAAACAGTTTCAAAAGTGAGAAGTTGCAAGTGAATAGAACAACGTAGGCTAAAAGATAGATATAACACTGGTTTTTAGTCCATTGGGCTATGGAGTCATATCTGGGCTTTAATTGAGCAACAACATCAAGAATGATCTGAGGGGCAAGTCATCTATATCACAAGATTATTGAGATTAAAATGATGGAATGGAGACAATAAACTGTTGGAGGGGTGGAAATTGATAATAATTTCACAAAGGATTTATAGTCAGTCCAAACAAGAAAATCCTCTTAAGTAACTGTTTAAAACCAACCAAGAACAGGGCTAACCATAAAATTCTTGGACAAGTCTGTATTCAAGTAGCTTAATTGACAAACAATCCAGTAATCCACATAATTACCTTCAGAAAGTATGAAAACATATAAGAGAAACAAAATGTAACTTAAGATCAGATAAATTACTTTTAAACCTACTCTGCTTTCAGTCAACACCAAGGGAAGCTTTCAGAATCTTCTTTTTGGAGAAAAAATAGGACCAGGGCACACCATATCTTCCATACTCATCTTTAATAAGCTAATAAGGAAAACAACTTTCAAGAAAAAGGTTTAAAGCAAACAGTAGGACGAGGGAACTCAAGCATTCCTAACTGCTTACACTGTATTAAATCATTCTTAAATGAACAAGTTAGAGGAAAACATTGAGATAAAGCTTTCAGTTAGAGAAGGTTACTGATATACAGTAGGTCCTAACTCTATATATGATGTCCTTTATCAGAGAATAGTGAAACAATATGACATACATAGAAGGAAAACAATAACAAAGAAAGAAGCACTTCACCAGTGATATAGACCAGGATCCCAAGAAACAGGTTGTTTATTGATGTCAAACCAGTTACAGTCTTCAAGTCCAATGTTTCAGTTCAACAATCATCTTCACTATTCAGCCTATCTAATCTATCACAAGCAGGGCTCCAAGGGCCAGTGAACACTATTAACAATCAGAAGTTTTTTCTCAAATGTATTTCCAAGTTCTACAACCAACACCTCACTCATCTTCTGCAGAAGTATTTATAGAAGAATGGGGAGGTGATATCTGATAAAAGATCTCAATTACAATTAATATAGTCTTAATGGTTTCTGGGCCTTTGAGGGGCTCATTGAAGAAAATTATATACATATCCTCTGTATTAAATGATTTTCCATAAAGATTAAGCTCTGTGGGAGCTTTTGTTGACCTTTGAGGCTCTGTGTAATGTTGAAGTAACTCTACTGATATTTTGTCATTAAGTTTCCTTGTAGAAGTAACTTTCTGGCTGTGCAGAGGTGAAAATATTCATTCGATCAATAACTTCGGCCTCTGATTGAGTAATTTGAGGAACATGTGGCACTATGGTAGCTGAGGAATCAATTTTCCCTAGATTGTGGCGGTGGAGGCATTCTTGCTTGATAAAACACTTTATGTTTTCTATAAACTGTGTTTTATTTGGGGATTAGGCTTTTGATAAGCATCTTAGACATAATCCCCGTGAAACTGTCTCTAATCCTCTGTTCTGATGCATTCTAGTCTTCGGCACTGATACCCTTTGACTGTGCCCCTTTCATGGTGTTCACTGATATGCAGGGTCACGCAGGGTTATGTGGCATCAGTGCCTAGATAAACACCGATGAAACGTGAAAATGGAAACCAACGAATGATTTCTGAGGTGAATCGAAGGCGAGAGGGTCGTCACCCTCTGCTTTTGAATTTTCTGTAGAAATGGCGGAAAATCACTTTAAACCCTGCAAAATACAAACAATAATTACAAAATCCTACGTAATATATAGTTTGACTGCTTCAGAGGACGTGTGGAAGGAGAGGGGCCGTTGGATGGCGTCATCCAACGGTCAGGATTGATCAGGAGAGATCGTGGAATAGGCGGAAGAAGATTGAATCTGAGTCGTCGATCGCGCAGAAATCGACGACCGGGAGTGGAGGTTGAAAGTCAAATGGAGGAAACTGGGTGATGGAATGTGGATCGTCGATCTACAGATTAGATCGACGACGGAGGTTGTTTTTCCCGTTATATGATAGCCCGGTTATCACGTGTGTATCTTGGTTAACCATCGGACATCTTCGGCGAGCGATCTCTGTCGGATGAGCGGGTTCGGATCCGACGGCTGTGGTCAATATCGCTGGGCATCCTCGTCCGAATTTTAATGCGTGATGGATGGCGGTTTCGCAAATAGTACCCAGGACACGTGGCGGAAAATGTATGGAATCGCTGGCGATTGGGGGGAAATAGCCTTTCGCCCAAGGGCAGTGCGATGGATGCCGCCGGTTTTGGGCAACCAGCTTTCAGGCGGTGGGGACCACGGATAGACGCACTCTGCACCATCCGATCTGCAAATCAGATCGACGATGCGGAACGGTTTAAAAATGATATCGGCAGAAAAAATGTAAATAATTTAAAACCCAAGGTTTAAATTTAAATAAAGGTTTTGAGAGGGTCGGGGCAAAAAATATATAATAAATAGGTCTGGCACCCGACTACGGGGCCGCGGGTGCATGGGAAGTGATGTGCCCGAGGGTTAATGGGTAAAGGGGTTTAAAACTTAGCCCGAGGGGGCTTAAGAATAAACAATGTATTTTTTATGATTTTTTCAACATTTTTCAAAGGAAATGAGGGTTCCGATATAGTTTAAAAATGAGTTTCAAACTATGAAAAGGGGATTTTCATGAAAGGGAGAAAAAGGAACATGAGAATCGAGGAGTTTTATGGAGAAAAATGAGGGGGAAATGAGGGTTAGTTTTGATTGGGAGAAGGGGAAATTGATGACTTTGGAGTAGCATTCTGGCTTGGAAGTAAGCAGGATTTCTGAGTGTAAGATGTGAATATCAGTGAAGATTTGGACAGAGAAAAGGCAGGAGGCCTTCAAGAGTCTTTAAGAGCCAACAGATTTTAGTAATGAAATTTGTTCCTTGAAGGCTCAAATAGTCTTAGCCACCTTTTGGTATAACAAATATTTATAGGTGGCTAACAGTGGCTCCACTTGGGGATGGTGCCTTCTTGAAGGCATCAAGAATTCAGACTTGCATTCTTTCGGAGGCTGATCAGATGCCTCACTCTTTGTTCTCTGGGAGGCTGATCTGTGCCTGATCCATTGGGTTGCTCTTCATTTACTGAGATAATATTCTTTGAAACATATTGGCAGCTATGAAAACAATGGACCATCATCAATACAAAATTTCTACCTACCCAATCCTACTGATCTAACATTTTTTCTTCATTAGAGTGCAGTTGGATTGGCAAAATCTTTTACAAAATTTTATTCTTTTGAAAGCAGTAAAACTAATCTAATTCTACTCCTTGTTCCTCCCTGAACTTAGATTTAACAGTTGAGTTCAGATGATTCTCTACCTAATCTACCATCTGTTGGGATTAAACTGTCCAACAGATTTTCATTCTCTAAATTTCTAAAACATAAATTTAAAATCAGTCAAGTCAAGGTTAAGCTATTTGACTTGCTATGATCTATGGCATAAAGACAAGCTACACATATAAATTTATTTTGCAGAAAAAATAAATAAAAAATGGAAGGCTTAAGATCTGAAATTTGAAAACATTTCCTTCCTCTTTTCTACAGCTCTCATTTGACTCTTATTGAGTTGTCTTTCCTTTTTCTCTGGTTCATATTTGAGCTGATTAGAACCAGATTTTTACATCTTTTTGACTTAGAAAATAAAACATATTTGAGTCATCTCTCTTTGGAAACTGAGGCTTAGGTTTTGAACATGTTTTAACCTTTCATTTATATCCTAATCTATCTACTGATAAGCCAAGATTAAACAGTTTGGCAAATCGAATTCACTATCTTATCAACAGAAAATTTAAAGCTAATTAGTCAAGATTAAATAGTTTGACTAACTAGAAGCGTGTTCTTTAGGAGTGGCATTTAAGCTTGCACACTTTCAGATTTGTTTCTCTTTTTTGGTATGGGGCTATACCTTTCTTGTTTTGACAATCTGCCCTCTTTTCCTTGTTTTCATTGTTTTTGTATTTTTGTTTTTTACAACTTTGAATGCAACGGTGGATGAAATATTTATAATGGAAAAAAGATAAAAAGGCTTTTTAAAACATGACATGGATCAAGAGAAGTAATGTTTGAGCATCCTGCCATTGGCAGGACCCCCAAACAATTTTGCTCCATTCAACTTCTGCAGGAAAAATGCATTGTTACCAATAGCTGAATGAATAGAGTAAGGGCCAAGCCATAGGTTGTCAAATTTTCCATGCTTTCCCTTCTCTTCCCTCCTTGAGTCCCATTTTAAAACTTTGTCCCCAATCTTGAAATTTCTGGCCTTTGTTCTTCTGTCAAAAATCTTTTAATGCTGTCTTGCTTTTGCAATGTTTTGTTATAAACCTCCTCTCTAGTTTGCTGAAGATGGATGGTCTAATTTATTCTTATGATCATATCATTTTCTTCAGTTGTAACTCTTGAATCAAATTCATCACGGGAACACCAAGGCTATTTGGAAAAATTTCATCAGTACCATATACAAGCTGGAAAGGTGACATGCCAATGGATTTCTTCAAAGGCAATCTGTCAACCCAAAGTGCATGAACTAGCTTTGTGTGCCAAGACTTCTTATTGTCCTCCAACATTTTCTTGATTATGTTCACCAAGATTTTGTTTGAGGATTCTACAGGTCCATTACCTTGAGGTTAATAGGCCATGGAATGCCCCAATGTTATATGATATCTGTGACAGAACTCAACCATTTTCTTTGATCCAAATGTTGTTGCATTATCAGTGATAATCTTGGTAGGACAGCCAAACCTGGAGAGAATGTTAGTCTCCATGAATTTTATGATAACTGAATCATTGGCCTGTCTACAAGTTATGGCTTCTATCCACTTCGTGAAATAGTCTGTGGTAGTGAGAATCCATCTATGTTGGGCAGAAGATGGTGGATGGATTTCTCCTATGAAGTCGATTCCCCACTGTTGAAAAGGGGCTTCAACAGTGATAGGATGCAGAGGTAGGGGTAGCAGTTTTCTTTTGCCTTCAAAAAGTTGGCATTTATGACAGGCAATGATCATCTTGTGGATATCAGGAAACAGAGTAGGCCAATAGAAACCAGCCCTCAAAATTTTGTTGGCCGTTGTCTTCCAGTACAAATGACCTCCACACTCTCCTTCATGGAACTGGTACTTAACCTTCTCTGCATCAAACTTAGGCAAACATTTAAGCAATAGACCACTTGCATTTTTCCAATACAGACATTTATCTAAAATGCAATAGTTTACAGCTTTCAATTTTAGGAACCTTGCCTTTGTTTTTGTCAAACCAGGAGGTGTATTAGAATTAAGAAAAACATAGATAATATCAACATACCAAGAAGAATTCATAAAATGGTTTTCAACCATAGGAGTCGAGAATCCTTCTTGGTCATCCAAAGCATCAATCATATTAATATCAAGAACTTGAAAATTGCTTTCAGCCATCAACCTAGCTAGACCTTGGCCTTTGATGAGCTTAGTGGGTTTTATCTCCAAATCATATTCAAGAATAACAACAATCCACTTACCTCTCTTACCATCTGGGCCCTATGTTAGAATGTCTTTAACAACTGAATTTGGGACAAAGGCAATGATGTGTGAGTGAAGGATGTACACTCGGAAGTCTTTCAAAGCTTTAACCAAAGCAAAAGCTTGCTTTTCCATAATGTTATACTTCAAAGGTGCATCCCTCAATGCCTTGCTAAAGAATGGAATAGGCTGCTCTTGTCCTTGTGGATTTTTCTGTAAAAGCACAGCGGCTATGGTATGTTTTGATGCAAATGAAAAGATATAAAAATATTTTGAAAAATCAGGACTTATAAGAACCGGTGTTTTGGGTAATTCTTGTTTCACCAGTTCAAAAGACTTCTTTGCTTCCAAGGTCCATTTTACCCCCTGCTCCTTCTTTAACATGTTTGTGATATTCCTAAGGAGCTCAGCTAAATTAGGGATGAACATTCTCAAAAAGTTGATCTTCCCAATGAAAGATTGCAACTCCTTGATGTTTCGAGGATGAGAGATTTGCAATATGGCCTGAATCCTCTTTGGGTCTATCTTTATTCCCTCCTCTGAAATAATGTGTCCAAGAAGTTTACCTTCTTGGAGCTCAAATAGTGTCTTCTTAGGGTTTAAAGATATTCCAAACCTTCTGCACTTCTTGAAAATTTTTCTCAAATGTTCTAAGTGTTCTTCATCTGTTTTTGAAAACACAGTGACATCATCAAGATAGATAATGATGAAGAAGCCAAGTTCTTCCGAGAATGCTATGTCCATGGCTCTTTGAAATTTCGATCCAGCATTCATTAGACCAAAGGGAATTTTCACATACATGAAAGTGCCCCACGGTGTAGTAAAGGCTGTCTTTAGTTGATCAGCAGGGTAAACCAAGATCTGATTATATCCTGAATAGCCATCCAGCAAAGAAATTCTTCTAGACCCTACCACCTTTTGTAAAATATTTTCCATCTTTGGTAAAGGGTAGTTGTCTTTTAATGAAGCTTTGTTTAGGTCTCTAAAGTCTATAAAAAGCCTTATTTATCCAGTTTTCTTCCTAACAGACACCAGATTAGATACCCACTCAGAATATCTAATAGGGACAATAATGCCAGCATCGTACATTTTCATGATCTCCTTCTGAACCAAAGGCAACTGAACAGGGTTTATTTTGCGCAGTTTATGTTTGAATGTTTTTTGGTTTTCTTTGAGGGGGATTTTGTGCTGTATTATTTTAATGTCATAGGATTTAAGATCTTCGTAGCTCCATGCAGTAACATCAGAAAACTCTTTAAACAGCTCAATGTATTTGAGTTTAATGTGAGATGGTAAAGTCTTAGACATTTTAATCATTTTTGGTTTCTCCTCACTACCTATATTGCATTCCTCCACTTCAGTCTCTACAGTTTCCAGCTTTGGCTTCTTCGTCACATCGTTAAAATCAAACAAATCTTCTAAAGGCGTCAGACCACTTGGAAAACTTTCATCTTTAGAGTGTAGGGTTTCTAACTCCTCTGTTTCGTTTGTAATTTTTCTAGACAGTAGGTTAATATTGACAGGCTCAGGAGACGGTTCTTCTTCACTAAGAAAGTTTTCTTCATTGCAGTCTATATCATAATCCGAGTCTGAACTGTGTAGTTCAAATTCATTTCTGAATTGCATGAAGTCTTCTATTTGTTTGTCGTTGTTAAACACCTGCCAATACTTTTCATTATTAGGTATAGTTGGTCTAAATTTCATCTCAGTTGTGCAGTCTTTGGTGCTATATGGTGTTAAACATGTCCTAGCTGCAAAGGCTAAATAGTTGGCCGCAATATTTCTTTTTCTTGGGACAAAAAATAGTTTGGACTCCTCGAATGTTTTCAAAAGGTCCATGGCATCATTTCGGTAAGCTCTAAGTCTGGGATGTTTTGCGTTATATTCCCCATTGACTTGCCTACTAACTCTGAATCCCCATACACATTGATTCTTCTGGCTCCTAACTTTTTCAATAGGTGTAAGCCTAAGAGAAGGGATTCATATTCTGCTATGTTATTGGAACACTGAAAGTTTAATTTGCAGGAAATTATTTCTATGTGGTTGTTTTCAGTGTTAGTAATCCAAACACCTGCACCAGCATTGTTCTTAGTGCAGGATCCATCAAAATACATACTCCATAGAGGAAATTTCTTAGTTTCATCCTGGTTACTGTCTTCTTCGACTAACGTGCTCAAAAGTTGTTGTGGAAACTCCGCACTTAGTTGTATTTCTTTTGATTCCCCAAGACCTTCATTTGTTTGAGGGTAGTTTTCTTGATTGTGAATATTTAAGAGCAACGGACATCTGTCTTGTAGCTCAAGACCTTCTTTTATTTTTCTAGATTTTATAGGTTCATCAAAATGTTTAGACACACTTACATTATGTTCCTCTTCCTCCCTGTTGGCCATTAATCCTGATAAAGCGACTTGGTCTCCAAGTATTTCATCATTAAACATAATAAAAGAATCAAGGCCTGTATTTACAGAATACAGGGGAGAGTTTTGTGGTTTGTCTTGACTTGTAACTGTGAACTTCATATGGGAATCCCTGTAAAGACTTCTAGTTTGATTAAAAATAGGGATAGTCGCATAGGCCATGTCCATTTGCATAATCCCTTGTAAATTAGCCCCCCAAGATCTTGATAATAACATTCCATACTTTGGGGGCACATCAGCCACAACAGTATCCATGACTAAAAATTTGGCTGGAATTTGGGCTAAGTTAACACAATGGTCTTTAATTAATTCTAAACATCTTACTCTGTTGGAATCAAAGGAGTAAAGGTCTTTGTAAGGTCTGGTGATTTCTAAACCCAGGCTCTCGATTACAGCTTTTGGCATTAAATTATGAGAAGCCCCGGAATCATGCATAGCGTTGTGCAAAATTTTGTCATGAACCTTTAAACTCACATAAAAGGGAGGAACAGGTCCCTCTTGATATCTACCTTCAATCTTAGGACCAAAAATCAACTCTGGTTGGTCATCATTAAGATTGACTGTGTCATCATTTTCTTCTATTTTCAAAGCCTTCAAAATTTGGGTTCTATATACATGTTGGGCAACTAACTCAGTGAGTTGAACAAAGATTTTGATTTTTGAAATTTCCTGCTCCAGGCTGAAAGGAATTTGACTCTTTAAAGTTCTGGTTTCAACCTTATTAGATGTCACTCTATCAGCAATGTCAGCTTGCTGATTTGTTCTATTTACACTTGACAAAATTGTTTTTGCAGGAGTACTAGCTGAAGTGTTAGTACTGCTAATGTCTGCACTTTGATTTTCATTGTTTTGAGTGCTTTTACCTTTTCCTTTATCATAATTTATAGCCACGGTTTTGTCCTTTTGTTTGACAATTTTAGGCTTGGTTGCAGTGCTGTTCTATGAAGATTTTTCAGAGGTTTTGTTGCTGTGGGGTTGTTGACTAGTTTTACTTCCGAGGTCGTATTCTCTTTGAGGCTCTATGATGACATTTTCCATGTTTTGATAACAATTTTCATCATCATAAGGTGTGTATAGACCTTGTTTTCTATCATAATGAATCTAAAAGTCATCATTATCTACCCCTAGCATGTTAATATCTTCTTCCTCCACTATTTCATTTGTTTCCTCAACCTCACTTACATAGTTCTGATGAAAGGGAGGAGTGATCTGCTGATCATCTTCCCTAGGTCTGTTCGGAGGTTGGTTCCTTCTAACATTCTGATTCTGGTTCTGATTTCTATTTTGGGGAGCACTTTTGTTTTGACTTGCTTGTGCTCTCTTAATTATGCTCATCTCTTTCATCATTTCTTCCATCATTCTCTCCATATTTGAGTTGGAAGTAGAAGGTGTGGATTCCTCTCTAAAGGACACTTTCTTTTCAGTTTTTATTCTGGCTCTCTTCTCCATTAAGTTGACTTCCACAGAAAGAGCACCTCTTTGCATATATTCAAGAGTTGCAAAGTCTCTCTCTCTCAGCTGATAGGTCATGTCAGAATCAAATCCTTCAGGAAACTTGTTTAAAGCTGAGCCTTGTGGAGGTTTTAGTTTCGAGGAAAGTGCATTATACACACTATTGAATCTAGTGCAATAAGCCTTCACACTTTCCCCAGGGTTTCTATGGAGGTTCTTGTAATCATAAAGGACTTGGAGAGGGTTCTTCTTTACTTCCAATTTGTTTAAGAATGTTTGATGGAAGGCTTGGAGATCGTTAATACTACGGGGGGCTAAACCTTTGAACCATTTTCTTACTTCTCCCCCTAAGCTCTGAGCAAATAACCTAAGCTTGACAGAATCATCATCAATCTTATTTATGTTAAAATAGTCATTCATTTTATCCACATGTTGTGATGCAGTTGTAGCATTGTTTTCATCATATAATGGAATTTTGGACTGATAGTCCTGTGGAAGATTGACTAATGGTACAAGAAGGACTACGGGAGCATACCATGCAGCCATGGTAGGAGGTGGAGGTGGATTTACAAGAGGGAAAGTGGGCTGAAGTGGAGTGGTTTGAACAATGGATGTAGGACGAGCAGATGTGGATGGACTAGGAATAGACTGCTGAGCTGATCTTGGATGAGAGACACCTAAGTTGTGAAGGAAATGTAAATCAGGAGGTGTGGTTTCTCTGCTACCAAGAGGTTCACTTGTTTCAGGAGATGATAGTGAAGACTCAGAATCTAACTAATCTAAATCACCAAGAGACATAGTTCTAAATGGATTTACTAAGTCAACTTGAGATTGTTGTAGAGCTGAAAGATTTTCAGGAACTGAATTGGCTCTCAAGGGTGACCTGAAAAAAATTGACAATTTAATCTTAGGAGACTTCCTAAGGATACCCACTGGATTATCAACTACTTCAGGTGGGTCTGGGTCAGGGTAGGCTCTAGTGTGAATCTTTCTGGGAGCCACTATGTTGTATTATTAGACCCAAATAAACAAGAAAATTTCAACCAGGTATGACAATCTTTGAGAGGTTAACTAATCTGTTTACACAAATATTAATCCTACAGTCCTCTAACTGAGTTTGAATGATGTTAATGACAAGGGTTCTTCCAAGTGGAGTCTTAAGGTCTGTTCAGGATTGTGGAGTCGCCAAGTGGAAGTTTTTAGCTCTTTTCAGAGGTAAAATTTTTTATGGTCCACCACCATGCTTGTGAAATATCCCTTTCAAGGATATCTTGGAACACAACAAACTTTAACCAGAGATTGACTGGGAGGGAATTTACCAGATATTTCACCTTTGAAAGAGGATGAGATCTGGAGACTACCTGGCCCTTTCTAGACTCTGTCTGAGAGTATGTTGTAAAACACAACAGAAGGTAAGTGAAACGTAAGAGTAAGTGTTTTACTACCAATATGGAATATTTTTTGGTTTTTCTGAGTTATTTTTCAGTTGTACAGTTTTTAAGAATATCCTAACTTTGTTTCAAAACTTACCTACGGTTATGAGACAAAGACAGTCTACTCTTATGGCTAAGCCAACTTATTTTCCAAGGTTATATAAAGACTTATAATAATCCTAGGGTTTTCCTAGTTTTTCACTGATTCAAACAAGTTTCATAATGATTACCATTTCGTGGTAGTGCTTGAAAAGGCTGCTTTTTACTCTCAAGAATTTGTATGAAATGTTTAAGGGGAAACGTCTTCCCCAGCGGAGTCGCTAGAAATGTTAGGGATCTGTAATTTTAGCAGATTGGTAAGACTAAAACTGTAGAAGCAACATCGTTTCAACCAACTTTGGGATTCTAGGATCTAGCCCTCCTGAATCCGGAGAGGGATCTCTCCAATAAGTACAAAGATGGATTTTGTCTTTGAAGTTTGGGGTTATGATATTAGGCTAGTTATGAAGGCCAAAGGTTTGTTTGTTTTTGGATGGTTGAGCATGAAAATTACTTGAGGGGAAAGTTCTAAATGCAAAACAGTTTCAAAAGTGAGAAGTTGCAAGTGAATAGAACAACTTAGGCTAAAAGATAGATATAACGTTGGTTTTTAGTCCATTGGGCTATGGAGTCATATCTGGGCTTTAATTGAGCAACAACATCAAGAATGATCCGAGGGGCAAGTCATCTATATCACAATATTATTGAGATTAAAATGATGGAATGGAGACAATAAAGTGTTGGAGGGGTGGAAACTGATAATAACTTCACAAAGGATTTATAGTCAGTCCAAACAAGAAAAGCCTCTTAAGTAACTGTTTAAAACCAACCAAGAACAGGGCTAACGTTAAAATTATTGGACAAGTCTGTATTCAAGCAGCTTAATTGACAAACAATCCAGTAATCCACATAATTACCTTCAAAAAGTATGAAAACATATAAGAGAAACAGAATGTAACTTAAGATCAGATAAAGTACTTTTAAACCTACTCTGCTTTTAGTCAACACCAAGGGAAACTTTCAGAATCTGCTTTTTGGAGAAAAAATAGTACCAGGGCACACCATATCTTCCATAGTCATCTTTAATAAGCTAATAAGGAAAATAACTTTCAAGAACAAGGTTTAAAGCAAACAGTAGGATGAGGGAACTCCAGCATTCCTAGCTGCTTACACTGTATTAAATCATTCTTAAATGAACAAGTTAGAGGAAAACATTGAGATAAAGCTTTCAGTTAGAGAAGGTTACTGATATACAATAGGTCCTAACTCTATATATGTTTTCCTTTATCAGAGAATAGTGAAACAATATGACATACATAGAAGGAAAACAATAACAAAGAAAGAAGCACTTCACCAGTGATATAGACCAGGATTCCAAGAAACAACTTGTTTATTGATGTCAAACCAGTTACAATCTTCAAGTCCAATGTTTCAGTTCAGCAATCATCTTCACTATTCAGCCTATCTAATCTATCACAAGCAGGGCTCCAAGGGCCAGTGAACACTATTTACAATCAAATTTTTTTTCTCAAATGTATTTCCAAGTTCTGCAACCAACACCTCACTCATCTTCTGCAGAAGTATTTATAGAAGAATGAGGAGGTGAGATATGATAAAAGATCTCAATTACAATTAATACAGTCTTAATGATTTTTGGGCCTTTGAGGGGCTCAATGAAGAAACTTATATACATATCCTCTCTATTAAATTATTTTCCATAAAGATTAAGCTCTGTGGGAGCTTTTGTTGACCTTTGAGGCTCTGTGTAATGTTGAAGTAACTCTGCTGATATTTTTTCATTAAGTTTCCTTGCAAAAGTAACTTTCTCGCTGTGCGGAAGCGAAAATATTCATTCGATCAATAACTTCGGCCTCTGATTGAGTACTTTGAGGAACAAGTGGCACTATGGTAGCTGAGGAATCAATTTTCCCTAGATTGTGGCGGTGGAGGCATTCCTGATTGATAAAACACTTTAGGTTTTCTATAAACTGTGTTTTATTTTGGGATTAGGCTTTTGATAAGCATCTTAGACGTAATCCTCGTGGAACTGTCTCTAATCCTCTGTTCTGATGCATTCTGGTCTTCGGCACTGATACCCTTTGACTGTACGCCTTTCGTGGTGTTTGCTGATATGTAGGGTCGCGCAGGGTTATGTGGCATCAGTGCCTAGATAAACACCAATGAAACGTGAAAATGGAAACCCGCGAATTATTTTTGAGGTGAATCAAAGGCGAGAGGGTCGTCACCCTCTGCTTTTGAATTTTCTATAGAAATGGCGGAAAATCACTTAAAACCCTGTAAAATACAAACAATAATTACAAAATCCTGCGTAATATATAGTTTGACTGCTTCAGAGGACATGTGGAAGGAGCGGGGCCGTTGGATGGCGTCATCCAACGGTCACGATTGATCAGGAGAGATCGTGGAACGGGCGGAAGAATATTGAATCTGAGCCGTCGATCACGCAGAGATCGATGGCCGGGAGCGGATGTTGAAATTCAAACGGAGGAAACAGGGTGATGGAATGTGGACCGCCGATCTGTAGATCAGATCGACGGCGGAGGTTGCTGTTCCCACTGTACGATAGCCCGGTTATCACGTGTGTATCTTGGTTAACCATCGGACATCTTCGACGAGTGATCTCCATCGGATGAGCGGGTTCGGATCCGACGGTTGTGCTCATTATCGCTGGGCATCCTCGTCCGAACTTTAATGCGCGATGGAGAACTATAATGCGTGATGGATGGCGATTTCGTAAATAGTACCCAGGACACGTGGCGGCAAGTGTATGGAATCGCTGGCGATTGGGGGAAAACAGCCTTTCGCCCAAGGGCGGTGCGATGGATATCGCCGGTTTTGGGTAACCGACTTTCGGGTGGTGGGGACCACGGAAAGACGCACTCTGCACCGTCCGATCTCCAGATCAGATCGACGGTGTGGAATGGTTTAAAAATGATATCGGTGGAAAAAATGTAAAATAATTTAAAACCCAAGGTTTAAATTTAAACAAAGATTTTGAGAGGGGCGGGGCGAAAAATATATAATAAAAAGGTCTGGCACCCGACTGCGGGGCCACGGGCGCATGGGAAGTGATGTGCCCGAGGGGGCTTAAGACTAAACAATGTATTTTTTATGATTTTTTCAACATTTTTCAAAGGAAATGAGGGTTCCGATATAGTTTAAAAATGAGTTTCAAACTATGGAAAGGGGATTTTCATGAAAGGGAGAAAAAGGAACATGAGGATCGAGGAGTTTTATGGAGAAAAAGGAGGGGGAAATGAGGGTTAGTTTTGATTGGGAGAAAGGGAAAATGATGACTTTGGAGCAGCATTCTGGCTTGGAAGTAAGCAGGATTTCTGAGTGTAAGATGGGAATATCAGTGAAGATTTGGACAGAGAAAAGGCAGGAGACCTTCAAGAGTCTTCAAGAGCCAACATATTTTAGTAATGAAATTTTTTCCTTGAAGGCTCAAACAGTCTTAGCCACCTTTTGGTATAACAAATATTTATAGGTGGCTAACACCTTCGTCTTCTTACCTGATGATCATCTTATCTCCTCAGCTCCTTCTATATCTTCTGGCATATCCTCCTTATCCATCACCATCTTCATCATCTTTCCATAGCATGATAGGGTACATGCATCTACAATCCATTCATGGCAAGACAACATTAGTCTCATAAACCCCTAGTCTAAGATGTTGTATGATGATCCACTGAATGAGTTGTAACTAGGTGAGAGTCTGAGGGAGAGGTTCAGTGAATGTGAAATTACGTATTTTAGGGAGTCAAGGGTGAGGCTTGAGCCTTAAGACTATGCAATGCATAGTTCAGGCTTGTAATGAGAAAAATATTGCGTAGCAGGGGAGCTGAGGGAGCCAGGTTGAGGTCTTGAGCACTGATTTTTCCCACTGTGTAGTTTTGGAAGGAAGAGGAGGCTAGGTGATTGTGCAATTACACAGTTCAAGAGCTGAGGGCTGAGGTCTGAGCCTTGATACTATGCAGCGCACAGTACTGTCTGGGTAAGAGAAAGAAATTACGCAGTTTTTGGGGTCAGAGGCTAAGCTTGAGCAGTGTAACTATGCAATTATCAATCTTGGGAGGAGGGAGTTGTGCATTATGTAGTGCCAAGCTTCAAGGTTTCATCTTCAGGACTGAGACTATGCAATGCACATTTCAAGAGGGTTGGATGAGGCTAAGTTGTCTAGTCAGGAAGTTTTGTAAATTTCATGAAGTGTGGGATCCATGAAACATATGTGAATAGTGATAAGACTTAATTGTGATCACCAAATTAGAACACTTTACGACACAACATAGATCATCCAGAACACATGAACAAGATACTTCCCTCAGTGCGTCGACTTTGTGACAATCTTACAAGTGCGACGACGCTTGAAACTTTGGGAATGAGTGTGACACATGTTTATATGGTAGGTATAGCTCATTGACACAAATATTACCCCTTGAAACCCACCAAAACTATATTTCATTCATTGTGCGACACTCCACATGCTGAAATACAACATTTACTATATCATGAGAAAAAGGGGGAATGACACTTGCGGTACGTACATGAATGATAGTGAAAGTGACAAATTCCATAGCAAAGATAACATGAAAATGAAACTAATTAAAGTGAAATAAATAAAAAATGATAGTCGAAAATATGAAAAATACACTCGTGAAAACAACGGTGCGCAAAAGCGACAATTTGAAAAACTCACCAAAATAGAAGTACAAACATAGCCAAAAGTGAGGGACTGTTAATAACATTGCACACTAAATCTCGACATGGGTTGAAAATTGCACAAACACTGTCTTGATGGAATTTTATATGCTTTTTCAAGCTTGTGTAAAATAATGCACTCATGAACTTGTTGCAAACTGTGCATTTGTGAGCAAGTGACTTTGACCGATCAAGAAGTGACTATGAAACGACCGATCACAAGATCCAGAATGGGCTACAAAATCCAAGTGTAGGTAAAATTTTGGAGGGTGTTTTTTGCAGCAACAACAAGTTTTATACTATATGGGGCTTTTACAACAACATATAGGCCTATTAAGGATTTGATGGTACAAATACGATAGATGAATAGTGAGGCTACTAAATTTACTGCACCCCTTAAGTAGATGGAAAAATTTAAAGAAATCCAAGTCATCTATGAAAAGATAGTAGAATGATATGATGTATCTATAGGGGATAAGACTACTCTTATATAATTTAATTTGACTTCCAAAATAACATATTTCGAGATATGGCAACTATAGTCTTTTATTGATGCAAAATGGAAAGTAGTTAGAAAGATGCAACATGTTGAACTAGATAGTGAGAAGGCCTATTCTAGTTCTAACTTCCATAGTATGAGGAAAATGGAATAATAAACCAAATTCTTTCAAAAATTTTTGGGTAAAATCCTTGGATTTGGTTCACGAGTTGGACCCTCCATTTGAAGGAAAATTAGAATAATAGTAGGAGAGAAATGTGTTTTAGTCAAGGACGATTTGACAAGTATGATTGAGGCTTGTTAACCCCCTTGGTTTCAAGATTTTTGTGCAAGAAAGTGGAAAGAATACAATATGCCACATGAATGATTCAGTTGTGCCAAATGGAACCTGGATATGACAATGCCAAATGTGGAAGATATCTATTTTGCATCTTAATCTAGTTTTAATTAAATATGGAATGGAATATATATATTTGGATTACTAGGTTAGTTAGGTCAATGATTTTGTTAAAGTTACTCTTCATATGAATGTATAAGTATAGGGTTAAAGAGATATATAGGAAATACATTATTTTTAATAGATTTTAGGGTTAATCTATTTTTTAGTTAATGTGTGTTTTAAATGATTTGTTGGAAAAATAGTTGATGCACCATTGGGTTGGTTGTTGGTGGTTCTATGAGAAGCCTAATGTCCTATTGTAGGTATGTTATTGTATTGGACATTTCTATTTTCTTTTTAATTAAGATCCCACTTTTCTTCTTATTGTATGTATTGTAATGATATGCTGACTTTTATAATTATTTCCTCTTTTTAATGGATTATATCTACTTACTTTATGAATGATATATAGCTACAGATGATGCTTATGGTTTTTATACTAAGATAGAAATGAATATTCAATCATTTTTAAGCTTCCCTATCTACATTTAAAATTCTTAGTATGTTTGCAAAGAAACTTTTAGGGGCTAAATTTTACCTGAGGGATAATTTTCCATGTTTTTTCATTAAAGAAAATCACTATTTTCCATTTTTTCTGAAAATTATTAACTTAAATACTATAGAATAAAATTATTTTACCTTGGAAATCATCAAAAATACATTATAAAAATTCTACAAAATCCTTAGAAATTTGAATTCTTTTAGAAACATATCACCAAACATTTTAGCAGTTTCCATATTAAAGACTAGTAAGATTCACCAAAGATTTTACACTTCAACATAAATTTTCATTGTTAAAAATTTCCTTAACTTTCAGTGAAGCCTTTTCATTTTTTGAGATAAAAAAATGCCACCATACTAGACTAAAACAAACCCATTTTATAGACACTTATGAGAGTCCTAATCTCTATAAGGAACAAATGAAGAAATATATAATACAATTGGAAGCACCATTTCCTTATAATGGCAATTATGATTTCACCATCAACCAAATTAATAAGTTTTCCACACCTTAAGATCTAAAATCCATGAAATGTAAGATTACAAGTTGTTTTGTTATGAAGAATGGATGGTTTTCAATAAAATGCAGGTCATGTGGAGTGATGGTGTGTAATGAAATACGCATATTCTATTTATTCTAGACAATAATATTAAGAACTTAGAAAAAAATATTGATATATTCAAGTTACATAATAAAATATTATTAAGGGAATTATTTGTGATTTCACCAAGAGACATTTTACAATCCAGTATGCACGAGATGTTTTCACATAATGTTGCATTTCTATGTCGATAGTTTCTCTACAAACTAGTATGAGGGAGATGTTGTCATGTAATGTTACATTACAAAATAATAAATTAATACTAACATTAGCAAGTTAAAAAATAGTAATAATAAAAAAAATGTAGGCTATAAATAAAATACTTCAATTTCCACATTTATTTTAGATTAAATTTATATAGAGAGATAAAATAATTGAAAGTAAAAAAATAAATAATTTACTTTTTAATAATGTGAGGGAGATATGTAATTTGTTCACTATTTAATATGGAGTTGGCATATAACATGTAAAAATAATTGACATTTATATTACGTGATGTGTAAATTCATTTTATGCTAACATGTTATGCTTAAAACAAAAATATCATCCAGAAATAAAATATTTGAATGTCCATATTAAATAACATAATTTTATATAGACAAAAATAAAGTTATTTTAATTTAAAATTTTCAGAGAGAGAGAGAGAGAGAGAGAGAAAGAGAGGTGTTCTTATTCCATTAATATGTTCTTTGTAATTGAAGGTATCAAAGAGAATTATAATTCCTTCAATGTTTAATATGGAGCTTAAATGTTTCTCCCCATGGAGAGTTCTTATAAAATGTGGGTTGGGACAATAGTGAATGAGATAAATTTTAATGAGGGGTTGCAGGCTACCCCCACCTCATAGCCTGCATGTCTACCCTGCCGCCATGAGGTTTGACTTAGGTACAATAAGTTATGCTCCAAAGTTTATGCAAGCATGCAAGCACTTATGGAGGTAAATTGCTGCTAGGCATCATACATTTGCAGGGTCAATGAAACAATTATGGTCGCAAAGGGGATGATGCTATAATGTGGTGAAGTGGGGGGAAGGCTGCTACACAAGTGAACAAAGGAGATTGGAGTCATTTTCAACTCATAATCTATGGCATCAATTCCTTGGGAGGAGCAGCTTTGGGCTATATGGTCGGGAATCCAAGAAACATGCAATCTCAAACCTTAATTCTTATACTTCATCTCAATGGTTTGAGGCTCTCTCTATTGATTTGGGCTTTTCCTATGCGTGCATCTACATTTCTTAGGTTTTGTCTTCTATTTATTATTCCTTTCAATTCCTTTCAAGATGAACATCATTAAATATGATTTCACTATTTTCTCCACTTTGGTGTTATGATAACTAGTTTTATATCCCCCCCCTTCGCCTGATTTCTTGGGAGGATTTCTCTCACTTGCTTCTTTTTAAGATGGCCTTGCATTCCTTGCTAACTTTCATACTTTCTCATCTTCCATCCTCTCCTAATTCTTGATCCTCTTCTTTTTTCTCTTGTGTGTATCCCCTCTTCTTCCCTTATCCCTCCCTCCCCAACATCCCCTGATTTCACTCCCTCCTCCATCATGGTCCATCATGGTCTAGTTAGCCCTCGATTTTATGTTAGTGAGGCAGGCCAATGCACCAATTTCTCCTATATTTAATTTCCACACCCTACGTGCTACCCACACCCAAAACTCTACCACAGGAATTATGGAGTGGTATAGACGTATTATTGTTGAATCCATCTAGAGGGTTATCTCAGACATTTAGGATTAGGTCAGGAAGGCTTGTAAATTTGTACTTGACTCTCATGTGGAGCGGAAGAGTAGAGAATGGATCCCTAATGTCAGTAATTCTACTAGGGCCAGGGAATATTCCTACATGCATATGGGTAACCTGTATTGCCATGTTAAAATTGTCACGGGAAGGGTTCTCACTTACAAAACAGAAACTCACAAGGAACTTATCATATGTATGTCTAAAATCCTAGAGAAAATGGACAATGTAAATGGGAAAATTAATTTGTTGTTCAATCATATAAATGGCACCGACCCTCCTTGTTGAGCACAAGTGGAAACCCTCATTCACTTGATTAGACATAAATCTCAGCTATATGAGAGTATTCAGGGCTAAAAATTTGATCATTTTAACTTAGAGTTATTTTTATTTTTATTTTTATCAAGTAAAAATGTTTAATGTAGGGTTATTTTTCTTTTATTTTGAAGCCACATTACATTACATTTAAGTAAAAAAATCTATACTATACTATTTTGGAGAGTGTCTCTAGGCACAAACATAAATAAGAAATAATAAATAAATTGTTGCACAACATTTTGTCATTGTCCCTGCAATCCCCATATCACACATTGGAGGGTCATTTCTGTGACTAATAAGAAGTGTCATGCCTTGCAAATACCATCATTTCATCCCTTTACATGAGAGAAATATTCCTTCTGTTGACAATCCTTGAGCACAACTTTAGAAAACCCTATTTTTTCCTTGGCTCGAGCAGCCAGTTCTGCCCTCGCGCCAATGAGGAAGATTAACAATGGGCCCTGCACTAGTTGGCACTTTGTCACAGTTAGCCACCTGCACCGAGTTTTTTATGGAATGTTTTTAAAAAAATAGAGGCAGAGATTCCACTCTAACAAATTCGAGGATGAGTCATTGGGAGTGGTTGGCCTGAATAACCACGAACTCCCTCCTTTAGTTTATGGTTTCCACCTTTTGTGGGAACCTCCTAAAGGATAGGCCTCCCTTCCACCTTTATAGGGATCCTAACCTCCTCCTTCTCCTCTATAAAAAGAATCTATCTCTCCTTGCATAAGCTAGCTGAACATGGAGAACTGAGTATACTATAGCTGAATTTTTGAAGAGATAGAACAAGAAAGAAATTCGTTGAGAGAGCTTAGGTCCATGCCCTCATCCCGTCTGAATCCCCTAACGAGCATTTGAGACGCGCTTCGGTTGAACCCAGCTAGAGGAGACTGTGGCATCAAATATTTGGTTGTAACTCTTCCTTCTATCAATACATATACGTGACTATTGTTTTGTTCCCATTTGGCATTATATCATTTGTTTAATGAAATATGCTTAGCCCTATTTGACAGACCAGTAGTTATGAATGAAGTTATTATGTTGTATGCTATTATTGTTTGCTAATCTATGTGCAGGTAGCTGAGCATGACTGCAGAAGGATCGTGACTTGTTGAGGTAGGAGCGAGAGGCCACCACCACTACAGCCGCGACGACAGCATTGGACTCCAGGTAGGTCGATCTACCATGTCCTTTTTTCATTCAGTAATTAGGAACATACACTCTAGAATGTCTCTTTATTTCTAGACCCACCCTAGGGCTAGAGGGATCGTCTCTGTCTGTAAAGAGGATTTACCTACTTAACAAATTTGAACCTTCGCTCCATCTGCTTCTGGGGGCATGCCCGTGTCCATTTTTTCAAGCATAGTTTGCTTTTGTTTTCGAGCTTGCGTAAAAATGAAATCTTTTGGCTTATTTTGCTTTGTAAACATTTTTTTCTTTTGGGTTGTTACTTATTATGCATATTATTTAACTGATACATTAGCTAGCATTGTATTAGGTATTTTCATAACTTGTAAAAATCTTCATCTCATGAAAAAGATCCATATAGGAAAATAGATGTAATATATATATATATATATATATATATATATATATATATATATCGCATGTTTACATGAGTGTGCACCATAAGTTTTAAAAAAATGTGTGTTTCTGTTACATCCTGAGACATCATGTCTCTCAAAATATGCAGACATAAAACCTAGGTGTCTAATCGGTGTGATGCTCATGTTAGCATGTCACCGCCCAAATGAGTCGCCTCAACAAGCAGTGAATTCGGTTTGGCACCCCCATGGTATGTCTCTGGTAGGCACGAGGAACATCGTCGAATCGTGCATAGTCCCAGACTTCGCGTGTGATTCCCTCGAAGTTGCACACAATCTCTTCTTCCTCGCCTCCCTCTCCATGAGGGTAAAAATCGCGAGGGATTCACCTCGCTATCGGAGACATGCCTATGGGTCTCTCTAGGCCAACATCTGCAAACACATGGGTTTAACGTCAAAACATACATAATTTCAAAAAAAATCATAACACTTATGAAAATTTAAAATGAGTCTTACCCAAATATTCATCCCAATCCTCTCCCTTTGGGAGTGGGAGGTTTGGATCACCAGTAAAATATGTACCAGAGTAGGGCCAGTCCTCCATAATAATCAACTGTCGATGGAGCCAATCAAAGAAATTTGGTCTCCAGGACATCTGTTGGCCGCCCCTTTCCCTTGGCATCCGAGCTGCCCATCGGGACATCCGTGGTTCCCTCACTGGTGGTGTCGAGACTATGACCTTCTGACGCTGAAATATTGGTAGTCATTCCAGGAAGAATGATACCATGATATACCCATAACCAAATTTCTTCAATTTGGTCTTCTTTCACTTTGTCAGCTAGCATTTCATATTGATTGTCACGACCTCTGCCCAGTTGTAGATGGTCGGTGTCAAGCAATTTACAGCAAGAAGTAGATGTGTATTTTTTGCTTCATGCAGTGCTTATGATCCAACAGCTTGTGTGATGGTATCTAGCAATACTTTTGTAGTGTTCCAAAATTTTAGCCTCACAGCTAAATGGAACATAAGAGTTAGCAGCAACTCTAACCGGTAAATAAATGGGTAGAAAAGCCCATAAGTCTCCTAAGGAAGAATAAAAACACTCCAAGTGTGAAAGGGGACACTCTCTAGCTTAATAAAACACCTCCATGTGTGAATAGAGATAAAATAAAGCTGCTTTTACTGAGTCAACAACGTAGTTGTGGAGGAGGAGGAATCCAAGGAGGGATAACGTAGTTTTGGAGGGAGATGTATCTTTGGATAGAGATGACCTAATTAAGTGGGGCCAAGGGCAAGAAAAATCATATCTTATATAAGGAAGAGGATGGAAGCATTATTATTCATGTTTTAGCTTGTTATTCTTGTCTGCCAAGACTTGTCGCTGCTTTGCCGCTTAGCAGGGTTGCAGTGTTGTTTAGCACTGGGTGTTCATGAGCGGGAATCCCACCTCTCTTCTTGAGGAGCCTCATTGGGAGAGTTTGTATTCATCATTCCACATCAGGTTTTTAGGCCAAGCTTCAGCCAACTTCATCAACGCAGTTTTGCTAGAGATTGTGTAGTGTTGCTGGGTGCAACAGTGGAAGGGATTGGAATCCCATTTTCTGAGCTAGTTTCTCATTGGAGGAAGGTTTCCTTCACTTGAGGGACCTATTTGGAGAGCTCTAGAGCTCATTTCAGATCTGTGGTATTAGACCACATATTTCCCATACATTCCCAGCGCTATTCCAGCTAGGGAATTCATTATTTTGGAGGCAGTGCTCAGTGCATGGTTTGGTGTCTCCGTTGCTGAGTTTCCTTGTGATTGAGAGGTTCATCCTTTCATGGGAGGAATCCCTTGAGGTATATACATCAGATCAGACATTATTAAGCCTTATACACTCATTTTCTTCAGTGTTGCAGTGATGATTCGGTAATTTTCTGAATATCACATTTTGTATGCAGAGTGTTTGACAAGAAACCCTTGCCGGGTTATCTTGTATTTTGTATAAGGAGACTAGATCTCAGTTCTTAATGCATATTTGATTAATATATGAGTATATATTTTGTTCTCCTATTTCATGAGTGTAAACCCTCTCTTACACTATGCAACCCCTTATGCAGCAACTCTGATATTTTGCAGTCTTGGAGTTTCAGCACTTTTTGGCAATCCTAGGTGTGGGAGATCTGTTTAACTCACCTAGTTTGATTTGTTTTAGCTCTATTATTGGATTTAGGTTTTATATTGATTAATTTATGGGATCCAAGAGTCCATTTCACTGTTTTATTGCATATTTTGCTTGAAATTCGTTTTTAATGCATGATTCATGAGTTGTCCCGATTTTGGGATATTACAGTGGTATCAAAGCATGAGCTCTGGCTTAGCCTGTGAGATCTAGCTATTAGAGGAAGGAGAGATGGACAGAATCCAGAAAGCTTTAGTATGTGAAAGGAAAAATGAGGACAAGTTCACAAAGCTTCTTCCAAAATCTATGCAGAGCTTTCAAGGAGAGCTGAAGAAAATGAGATTGGAGATGGGATCTCCAAACGAGGTTGAATCTAGATTTTCACATGGTGAGTGTGAGCATGCAGCTACACACCATGATGAAAAATGCAGTCAAGTGCCCAGATCTATCTTGAGAGGGATGGGAGGAGGAAGAATGCCTAAGAGATGACTCTTAGTGATTTGTTGCTGAAGTATGAATCTAAAACTGAAAGGTTTAGAGATCATATTGATTTCCAAGAGTTTTGTAAGATCCACATGGAGAAGAGCTAGCAGTAGGATGCAGGTATATTTCTTCTATCTACTTTTTCCGGATCACCTACATGTTCAGCTAGAGCCTGGGTGAAGGAGCTAGATTCCTATTTGCAGCTGCACAATATTTCCAAAGATGAAGCCATCAGAGTTGCATCGCTACATTTTAGAGGTAAGGCTCATGCATGGTAGATTTTTGAATCTTGTTCTTTAAGAAATGCAAACACTTTCTCTTATATAAGATTTATAGAAACTTTGATGGGAAGGTTTGGTGAAAAACTTCCTAAGGCACATGAGCAAGGAAAACTTGAGAAAACAAAACCCTTGCTTATGATGAAGGAAACCCCATTTCAGAAAACCATGGGAGGAGCTGACATCTTGCATTACACATTGCCAGAAGAAAGACCTTCAGTTCATATTCTTGAACAAGAGGGCATGGGGATCTCCTTTTCATAGGTGGATCCAACTGTTGAGATGTTGCCCATACAAATTGAGGGAGATGAGGGCAAAAACGCTGTCACATCTATAGCACATCCAGTGCCTCATGCAGAGGAAGGAAGAGAACATGCTCCAAAAGGAGGGATTCTTGTAACCTTATAGGAAGTTCCCTAGGATCTCATGCATGGAGGTCCAAGCACAATCAGTGAGCAGCATGATTGTACAACATTGCAGCTAGAAGGAGGAGGTAGGGAGGAAGATCAACATCACTTGATGAGAGGCACACACCCTTCTCTATTTTAGAGAGCCAATGCAAGGAAGAGGCAGACTGATTTGCGTTGTAAAATCAGGGGCAAGGTTGCCCAACCATCTGTGTAGTCTACTCTTGACATTGATGTCTCACTTCATGGAGGCATTCCACCCGGGAGGCCACCAGATCTACAGTTGATGAGAGATATCTTGTCTTTGGATTCACCACTCTTGGATTTTTGAGAGGTGAAGAGTTTGGAGGAGAACTTTGGCATGAGAGATGTCAGATTAGTAGGCAGCAGCATGAGGAGAGCTTCACATGCCAGATCACCAGCGTTGTCTCTTAGGAGGATTGATCCTTATTGGAGATCTCAGCTCTTGGTAGAGTACTCCAAGGATCTTGGTGCATGCATGATTCTTGATGACCCGGATGGAGATGAAAGATACATGGTGGATGATGTGGTCATCTATTCCTACGGCAGGATCTTCTTGACTAGATCTTCTAGTCTTAAGGAGAAGCTGCTACATGCAACACATGAGGAATTCTCTTCTATGCACTTTGATACATATTTCCAGTTGATGAAGGAGCTCACTTGGGAGGGCATTCAACATGACATATTTCAGCATATGGAGAGATGCATAGCCCAGATGGTGATAGAGAAGATGTCACAGCCACCTTCCTACTCAATGGGAGTAAGGGAGAATTTCTAGTTGAGCCATTTCAGCTCAAGACCTCAAGTACATAATGGAGGAGGTATAAACTCATATTTTGTATTGTACTTCTTTTCCTTGTTTGAGTAGTATGATGTAACAAGAAGAATTATCTCTTCTTGCATATTGTATGATGATGTACTTGCAGATACTTTTAGCATTGACTTTGGCTATCCTTTTGATGGTTTGTGGGGGGAGCCACATGTTTCTTGGTGTGCACCATTGACACCATATTGTAACTTCATGATTTCATCTTATGAGATGACTGTGGTAGCAAACAAGTGGCTGGTAAAGCACTTGTTATTTTTTCTTTTGATGCAGGAAAAGGATGCACTACACTGGTTCCGTGAATGGAACTATGATTCACTCTCTGGTTGTCATTTGGAAACTTGTTTTTATTGTACATTTCTTTCATGTATTTTCGATATGTTTTCTCTCAAGGAAAGCTTTGTATGGAGAGAAAAACCAATTGGATGGCATGGCACCCATATGATAGAGTAGCAGAAGACTTGTTTGTATGGGGCATCATAAAAGTTGACCATCATGATCTTACTTCATGACTTGTATGAGGGAGAGATGAGGCAGCACCAAAAGTTTTTGTTGCTATGGTTCCACTTGGGAGAGTATGGGAAGAATTATTCCCATACTTTTCATGAGATTTCCAAAGAGAAGGAAGGCACATTCATGGTGCAAGGAGGCTACCCTTCAACATTGAAGGATCATGAGAAACTTCCATGTAGGAAGAAGATCTTCTCACATAGCAGCATGATGGTGGATGGCTTTGGCATATGGAATGTAAAAGAGAGGGGTAATGGAGCCTTATTTCTAAGGCCTACAGCGCTGTCACATGGGAGTGTGTTCTTATTGATGGAGTGTTCCAAGGAGTATATGTATCCCTTCTTCTTGCAAATTTTTATGAGAAGATCCTCATGGGGGAACTTATACATGGACCTCAGTTTTAGCCTACTCACTATGTATGGTAAGAAATACATCTCTGTACTAGTTGATTACTCCATTGAGTGTTTGTATCTTCTCACCATATATGATCAATGCATTGCTCCACAAGAGAGCAAGAGTATTCTTGGGTTTCATGGTCACTTTAGGGCCAATATTTGTAATGATAGTAGCCCATCTATACATAAAATTGGGGAAGTGTATTGTTATTTTATCCATGTACAGCTGATATACATTGATGCTTACTTCCCCATGTTGGAAGAGAAAACATACACAGCTTATAACTTGTTGCAGAACCACTTGCCACATTACATTCTCAAGCAATAGTTGGGGGGATTGCGTAATATCCACTTGGAGAACCTTTGGTACCATCCGAAATTGCACCTAACTTTCAGAAATTTTATGATTTGGAGGCCAAATGGTGATGA
>CM076574.1:889723416-889823839 GCA_034641835.2 Pinus albicaulis
TGGTCATGGAAGACCCTAGTGTTGAAGAGGGATTCATCAAAGTTGATTGGATGAGATTTAATACGAAGGTACAAGAGGATTTGTTGTGTTTTTAGATTGTTTATGCAGTCAACTTCAAGAGTAGTTTCTGGGAAAACAGAGAAAAATTATAAAAAAATGAGAGGGGTCTCAAACACAGATCAAACAACATTAACCTCTTTCACTATTCTCATAGGTGTTACAGATTGAGATATTCGAAGATGTCTTTGGGCTCAATTTCAGAGTTCAATTTTTTTCCTGTTTTAGACATGTTTTTCAAATGTAGATTCTGGATAGCTGGAGATGGTGCTCATAAAACCAAGAGATTTTTTTCTTCATCACGAACTTATTTACAAAAACCTCCTCCAATTTTGCAACATCTATAAAGGATCCAGAGATAGGAGCTCATTTCTAATCCCTATTTTTCAGAAAAAAACAGGTCCATTTTTATTAGTAAGTGAACTTGCTAAAGGGGAAAATGTTTCTCCTTGAGGAGGGTAAGAGGTATTTTGAACCAAATTTTCCCTTATCATGCTGCATATTATCATCTTACACAACCATGGATATTTTTTAAGGTGCAAATTGACAATTTTCAAGAATGCTGCCAATTAGGCAAGTTCGTAGCGTATCTTAGGCTTGAAGCCCATAAATGGCTACAAACTTGCTATAGGTTTATTTTTTCTATAAATCAAGGTTTTTTTATCATGGAGGTAGGTAAAGGTTTTTTTTCGCTATTATTACTCAATAAAAAACCTCATATCAGCAAATGGAGCAAATAGGTGGCAGAGATGGTCAAAGTTAAAGTGCTACAAACTTGCTTAGAATTTTGTATTTTTGCAGCGAAAAGAAATTCCTAAGTTCAAGAATTTATTAAAGTTCTGAAGCACAAAAAACACTTGGAGTAGTCAAAGAGTATCAGTGAAGATTTTTATGGGAAAAACACTCAGCAAAAAGGGTCATTAGGCTGCCAGCTCATCAACCCTGGACACATCATCAACTAGGCCAACACATTTCCAAAATTTGAGGAGAAAACCCTTAATGTCAGTTGGTTGTTATTTGGTTTGGTTATGGATAGTGCCACCTCACTCAAATTGGTTATGTTCGATAATTTCATCATGAATACATTATGTAAAGGTTGTTAGTGTAATAAATAGAGTTTGAGTCCTAATAAGTTTTGGACCCCTAGAAACATAAATAGCACTAGATCCCCTCCTTGTAATAGGATTCCTTTTTAGAAAATGTGTCTTTGAGAGTATTCGAAGGTCTAGCCAACTAGAAACCCTCATGTAAAGATATCTAGTTCTATAAATAGGCAGCTATAAGGTTGAAAGAGAGGTTGAATTATGTTGACTGCAAAACTACTATTGTTGAAACTCCTTATCAATAATATACAGTGGCTCATTAGCTCTTTCTTCACCCAAGATTCATTGATGTTTTCATGAGAATATTTCTTATGTATCCTACTATTTTATCTTCAGTACTTTGATGTTTGATTACTTAGAATTCATGTATATCATGCTCTAACTTCCCTCAAGCATTAAACTGCTTTGTATCTGTGTATGTTGTATTTTCATCAAAACATCTTGTTGTACTATACAAAACCCCCCATTTATTAAAATAAATGGGGCCCCTTTAAAAAAATAGAAATTTATGAGCATGATTTCATCTTAGCCTAAGTCTAAAAAAATTTAGGAAATAATTTTTTTCCCTTTTCGCTTTGATTTCAAAAGTGCTCATCGCAAATCGCATAACTTATAAGCCGAATAAGTTAAAACATATATAAGTATTGTGAATTGCGATATGCACTTCAACCTTTTCAGAGTTATATAAAATCCTCGTTGCAAATGCTTTAAAAATCCCTTTAAAAATAATTAAATCACATTGTGCCTTTTAAAATGAACAAACTTATAACAATTTGGTAAAAATTGCGATGAGTCAGACCCGATGAAACAATAAAGTAACAATTATAAGCATTTAAAGGTCTGATAAAGCGCAACAACGTGACTCTTTAAGCGTATTTCATGTTTCACGACGATAAACCAAATGGAAAATTTTATTACCACATGAAAGTTGTGATGTGTGATTTGCGCAGATCACATTTCACGAGATTCATCGGTGGAAAAAAACATAACTAATGGTAACTATTTAAAGTTGTGATGTGCGATATTAATACTTATTACTCATGTGCATGAAATTATTCGTATCTAATCAACCTGTTATAAGATCTAATGTCTTAGATTGATAGATTATACATATTATGTGAAGTTGTGTAAGAGATTTGATAGAAAGAGTTATGGGTTATTAACAACATTTAATGGGAGTAAGGTTCGAAATATTGATATCTACTTTGAGCATGTTTTGAATAATTGTGCGTCTTATTTTGATTATAATTTTTTAACTCCATTCATCTCAGATCTGAGTTTAATCTTTTCATTTGAATTCAGGAAACTTCCTAACGGAGTGAGAATAACTGGAATGACAAAGAAAGGTAAGGAAATTACCCAAGATCTGCTTCAGAAGACTCAGAAATGCCTCCATTGTTCTCAGATACAACCTGCAACAAGGATTGCAGTAGTTATTCATGGGAAGCAGTGTACCAACTTTTTGAGGAATAACAACCAAGGGTAATAGTCAAAATAGCTACAGCAGATGCGATAGTTTCCTCATACCTGTCCTACTTCAACGTTGCATGTTTTCTTCTTCATAGAATAGAAACAAGGCCAAATATTTTACCCTACACAGATATGGTAAAGTGGGTAATTGACCAGCTTAACATAGCAGATAGATCATTTAAGAATTTGAAGCAAGAGAATATCGGTTCGTTCACTGCAGAAGATTTACAAACAATGTACCACTTGCCCATGCTGCAGAATAATTATTGTTTGGGCTCAACCCAGTCTCCTAAATTGAGTTCATTTAATTGTCAACCAGGGTTGGTAAACTGCTGAAGTGAAGTGCACTGTATGTGCCTAGGTGTTTGTTTCTTACTGCGTTGTGTTTAGTGTTTTATGATGTTTTTGGTCTTTTGATGGTTTTATGTTCACAAGGAAAAGAACTGAATGCTGGTGGAAAGAAGCTACTGGTTAAAAACAAAGCAAAGCCTAAGTTATGAATGATAAATGACAAATGCAAAGACTGAAACAGAACCAAACCTAAACTATGACTTAAGCAGAATACAAAGCTTGATAATGACTTCAAGAAAATGAATCACAACATAAAATTAACTTGTCCAATCCATTTATTAAGGATATTTTGGAAGAGCTTGAGGAATGGGCAGCTAAGTGTAAAAATTCTCCTAACTAAACAATTAAACAATCAACTTATAATGATACAACATCTTATCCATGATTAGAGGTTTGTTGAAACATATTTGGAGAAGAACATTGGTAACATCATAAGATCTCTACTCTAAAACTAGCTCCTAATTCTATTCTGCAACTTAGTTTAACATCACTAAACCTTACTCAAAAGTTATAGATTTCTTTTTAGAGTAGTCTTTTGAGGAAAGGCTTTGTTTACGAAATGGTAAAAAGGTTGCAAAAGTACTCCAGGCCTTGGACTGATATTATCTTCTGTTCAGATGATTATGAGTCAATATATGTTTGGAACAAAAGAAGTTTTGTAAATAATGAAGGTCATGGTATTTAATTTTAACAACTAATGTAATTTAATATGCAATGGATGACAACTAAATGTGGAATGTAAATACAGTGGGCTAAGCTAGAACTAAACTAGAGTGCTACCAGTCTACAATAAACAGTGCTAAACTAACAAGTCATTATCAAACTTAAAACGAAATAACAGAGCATGAATTGAATGCAATTTGACTCCGGAGTGCCCTAACTAAGTTATCATGCAATTAATCTATGGAATTCTACAGCCTATTTTGTCCATCATGAATGGTATTTTGGAAGAGCTTGTTAGAACAATCCTGGCTGTACAATTCAATGCAAATGCAAACATGAAAACTGAAAGCAATTACAATTAAAAACTAAGACATCATAGCTATTTCCTACCCATTGTTATGATATTTTGGAAGAGCGTTTTAAGAGTAAGATCAGCTATGCTACTTAGTGTAAACAAACAACTGAAACCTTCAGTATCACAGTCATACCTTAGTCATCATAATGATTTTTTGGAAGAATTTACTAGAATAAGTTCAACTGTGATAATGAACAAAAGGAATTGCAAATAAAATATTTAACATTACAGCCATTTCTCATTCATTATCATGATATTTTGGAAGAGTTTCTTAGAACAAGTATAGCTATAGTGACTAATAAAATTAACTATGAACTCAAACTTCAAAAAAAGACGTGAAAACAAACTAAGATACTTATCTAAATTACGAAAGTAAAGTCGTTCAGGAGGCAGGGGCCCTCTACCACCAGACGGAATCTAACTCAAAATCAACTCAACGCGTTCAAAGCAATGTTGTCTTCTTCATTAAAGGAAAATAACTTAAAATAGAGTATTCTCGGTCTTCAGAAATATAGCAGTCAATCCATGAAATCTAATCAAAATCTAGAGCTTGTCTCTCGGTTTCCCGAGTACATTTATAACAAATCTTCATAACAGAACTTGCAACAATACGGGGATCATTGTCTTTTCATATCAAAATCATACTAGAACTCTAAAGATGGCAGCGTAAAGTGACAAAGGACATCTGGACTGTCCTTGTCCTATTAGGAGTCTGCCTCCTTGTATGAGTTCCCACGTACAAAACCACGTCCAGAATTCAGTTCATTCTTCATGGTGAGCAACAAACGTTGAGGACATGATGTGGAATAAACCCATGTGTGGCTTTTCCTGAGAGGACACCTGGAACATGCTTGAACGTGAAGACAGCTGCAGAATTGGCGGTTAGCTACGGAATGTCTGCATTCTGTAGCTAGTTTCAGTTCAAAATGCATTACAATGAAAAAATCACAAAACTTAGCAAGTTAGCCATGTTATTCATTCTAAAAGTAATTTTAACTAATTTCATTGATCATTTGGGCCTGGGATAACAATGGAAAAAGGAAAATGGAGTGAAGTAAGATGAAAGAAAGAACAATCTTGGGGCTCAACATACCCCCACTGCTGACTTCTTGCATGTCCTCATGCAACTTATTCCATAAACTCAGAGACTTCTGCAAGAACATCCAACCCTCTTCTTCTTCTTTACCTGGAAGTTAAAGGTCTTCTGGGCTTCCTGATGACTAGTTTGAACCTTAAATTGGTAAGTGCCCTGATTAGCTTCTTGTTCCTCTTTTTCAACTTTTCATTAGCCTTTTCCACTTTGTCCATTTGTAGAGACAAGGTTGAGTTCATACTGGTTTTGAGTTTGACTTGTTCCTTCAAAATATCATTCTCAGTTCTGATATGTCTATTAAGTACTTCCAGCTCGTACCTATCTCTTCTTAACACATCTATTTCGGACAGTGGAGGACTAGGGGTTCTATCTCTACTCTCTGAAGCTTTCCTTTCCAATGTTTCAACATAGTTATAAATCTCTTGCTGTGCGGGGTCAATTTCAGGGGCTTCTTCATTAAAATATTCTTCAACATCTTCTTCAATAGATATTTCCTCATCTTCTATGTTTATCACCCCTGTTTGTTTGATATGTGTTTTCATTAGCTTCCCCTGAGTCTATGGCTTCTTCTCGGCTGGGATGGTCCCTCTCCTTTTTCTGTGGCAAACTTTCTGATTACCCTCTCTTCCTTAAGTTGTCTCTTAATCTGGGTCAACTTCTCAGAGATTATTTCTTCACTGCTATCTTGAATTTCTTTATCAGTTTCAATTTTAGAGGCTCTCCATTTTCTACTTCTCTTTGTAGGCTGATGTTCAGGTGAAGGCTCTTTTGGTTCCTCAAAGTGATTTCTCACCAAGAAATTATCCCAAGTATCTTTTGTTTTGGCTAAATGGTGTTCAACTAGAATCTTAACCAAGCCATGATGGTATAGAGTTGTTTCTAGGAATTGGACTCTCCTTTGAACACTTGAAGCCATATTTTTTAAACTTTGAAGCAAGAAATAGGGCAAATTAAGCTCTTCTTCCAGAAAATGCATTATCAACCTAATATGGTAAACATAAAAAGTACCATATCTACCTTCACAAGTGATAAATTTTTGTAGAATAAGCAATATGTTTCTCCATTTATTTTTTAATGCAGAGCTTGGAATTCCCTTTTTAAACACAGTGACATCCATACCTGGTGATTTGAGGATTTGCTTCCATGATTCATTATGAAATTCTCTGTTCTTAAACCATCTTTCTCCATGTCTAAGCAATCCTGTTGCTTCTGCAATAAAAACCTCTGTGACAGTGAATTTAATATCTCCAACTTCAACCTCGGCTCCTTTGAATGACCTTGCAAACGTTTTAGTAACTTCTTTGTGGAAGCCATTAAATTTTTCAAGGAATTGCAGCCATCCTGCTTGTTGCAACATTTCTCTGCTTTGAGGGTATCCTTCCAGGTATTTTGTGCCTACTGGTTCAGTTCTCATGATGAGGCCCATAATTTCTTCTTCAATCTTCAGATTAGTACTCTTTCTGCTCACGGAGACAATGACTTCAACCTTCAAATTAATACTCCTTTGCTTCACGGTGATAGTGCTTCAATCTTCAAACTGATATACCTCTGCTTCATGGTGACAATGGTTTCAATCTTCAAACTAATATACCTCTGCTTCACGGTGACAATGGCTTCAAATTTCAAACTGATATACCTCTGCTCACGGTGATAGAGATACCTTTGTTTTACAGAATGAAATGATGAAGGGTTGGCTACGGGATGGAGTAATAGGGAGTGGTTACGGAACGAGTTAATGAAGTGAGGTGAAGAAAACAAATCAATGAGTGAAAAGACCGCAGAGATATTTTGCAACGGATTCAAAAATCATCATTAAATGATTTGGCTGGGTGACGTGAGAAAATCAATCACTTCAGCATTTTAACTGCTTAGATTTTTAAATGATGATCGGGTATAGGATTTGAAATGAAGGATTTTTATCCAAAGTTTTGCGGAGGGTATATTTGGCATGATCAATAAAAATAATCAAAACAACTTTTCAAATGATTCATAACTAAAACTATACTAAATTTTTTTATGATATGCCATTATAATCAGAACTTTTTACCTTTGCTTTTCATCTGCTTTTTGTGGTCTCTATATACTTTGTTCTCCTCTGGAAACCATTACTTTGTGAGTCTTCATAATCCTTCTTAATTTTGCTTGTTCATGGATATACTGGATCATTTTGTTGCAATTCAAATGTCTGCTGATCAGTGCCATCAGGATCTGTAGCTGCGGAATGACTGCCTGGCTGCGGAAAGTCTGATTAGCTGCAGAATGTCTGTTCAGCTGCAGAATGTACCTGTAGAGAATTTTAATCATGGAATGGAGTGGTTTGGAATATAAGTGGAATATTATATGGAATGAGTGAAGATAAATGATGAAATATGGTATAATGGGATATGTATGAAGTGAATGATGGAGTGGGATGGATTACAATTTATGAAATGGAGTGGAAAAATATAAGAAATGGCCTGCAATCCATGACATGTGTTATTCATTTGCAGAAAAACATCAAACTTTAAATTTTGATATGGAAATGAGGTGGATGAAGTATGGAATGAGATGAATGAAATATGGAATGAAGTGAAGTATGAATGAATGAATGAAATTGAGTATGGATGGATAAGTAAATGGAATGAAATGAAATGAGATGGATCATAAGTGCAATGGATCTGAACTTATGATTTTGTAACAGCTGCTTGCAGAAAAAAAATGGAAAAGTTAGAGTGTCAGAAAGACTCTGATTTTCACCCTATCTTTTCTGTATAAACATGCCAATCAGTGATTGGTTTTCATGTTTATACTTTATTTATTTATTTATTTTTTTTATTTTTTTTATATTTTTTTTAAAGAAATGACTTCAGAAAATTCAATGAAGTTGATGAAGAAGAAAGATTATTCTTCATTAACTTCACATCACTGTTTTCCTGGAACTTCTTGACAAATTCTTCTCTTGAGAGTGGTTTGTGATACAGCTTCAATCTATGACCATTCACAAGAAAAGTGACCTCTTCTTCATCTATTGTCCTAATTTTTACTGCTCCATTGTCAAAAAATTTAACAATTTCATATGGCCCAAGCCAATGTGTTTGAAATTTACCTTGAAAATCCTTGAATTTTGAATCAAACAAGAGAGTCCAGTCACCTTCTTTGAACTTCTTCTCTTTGATGTACTTGTCATGCCATCTAGTCCTTTGCTGTTGAACTAGACTTGTTTTCTGAACTGCATCTTGTCTGATCTCATCCAATTCATTAATCTGCTCCAATCTATGCTTTTGTGCCTCCGTTAAATCAAGTCCTAGCTGAACTGCCATTTTGAAAGTTTGAATCTGGAACTCTATGGGAAACAAAACTTGCTTTCCATAAACAATTTCATAAGGAGTATGGCCTATTGTGTTTCTCCATGTAGTTCTATAGGCCCACAAGGCTTCAGGAAGCCTATCTACCCAATCTCTTCTATGTAAATGAACAATCTTTGTTAGGATTCCTTCAATGAACTTATTAGTAGATTCCACTTGACCATTTGCTTGTGGATGATAAGGAGTAGATTTTCTATGCCTAATTTTGTACCTCTCCATCATTTGCTCCACTAGCCTTGATGTAAATTGAGCTCCTTGATCTGTAACAATTTCCCTTGGGACACCAAAACGAGTAAAAATATCCTCAAAAAGAAAAGTAACTACAGATGCTTCATTAGCAAAAAGTAATGGCTTGGCCTCTACCCATTTTGTAACATAATCAGTGCAAACTAATATATATTTCTTTTGTCTTGATGGAGGACTAATAGGTCCTACAAAATCCAAAGCCCATTTTTCAAAAGGTTCAATACGTACCTGAGGCTGCAATGGCATCTCACCTGAAGGAGAAGGTTTCCCTACCCTTTGGCAACTATCACACCTTTTGACATACTATTTAGCATCTTTAAAAAGGGATGGCCAATAGTATCCTAAATGAAGGACCTTATAAGCTATCCTCTTATCAGAAAAGTGTCCGCCACAAGGTTCATCATGACATGCTTTGAGAATCTCAGGCATCTCATCTTCCCGAACACATCTCCTAATGATAAAATCTGGACCTGTCTTGTACAACTCATTAGCAAGCCATGAATATTTTGCACTGTCATAAATGATTTTTCTTTTGTCTCTTGCATTCATTATTGAAGGAAATTTCCCTGAAACTAAATAATTAGCAATGTCAGCAAACCAAGGAGTTTGAGTAGAAATTGCAAAAAGATATTCATCGGGGAATTGATCTTCAACTGGGGTATTGTCTTTGATGTTTTGGAGTCTAGATAGGAAATCAACTACTGTGTTTTGTTTTCCAGGCCTATCTAGAATGGTAATGTTGAATTCTTGTAAAAGCAATAACCATCTTATGACTTTGCCATTAGTAATTGATTTTTTCATTAAGTATCTAATTGCAGAATGATCAGTGTGAACAAAAGTTTCATAGCCTGTTATATAGTGTCTGAATTTTTTTATGGCATGAACAACAGCTAAAAACTCTTTTTCAGTTACAGTATAGTTTAACTCTGAAGGAGTCAAATTTTTATTGGTATAGTAGATGGCATAAGGAATCGGGTCTTTTTGTCCCAATACTGCTCCTAGAGCTGTATCTGAGGCATCTGTTGAAATATGAAAAGGTAACTTCCAGTTAGGTCCCCTTAAAATAGGTGCTTCAGAAATTTTTGTTTTCGGGGTTTCAAAGGCTAACTGGCAATCAGAATTCCATTTGAATTCACAATATTTGGTAAGCAATTTGAAGAGTGGAGATGCTATCTTGGTAAATTTTTCTATAAACCTCCGATAATATCCTGTAAATCCTAGAAAACTCCTAACATCTTTTTGACAACTTGGAATAGATAAGTTAGAGATGACTTCAACTTTTGACTTATCAACTCTAATCCCATCCCCTGAAATGTGATGCCCCAAAACAATACCTTCGGTAAACATCATGAAACATTTCTCATGACTAAGTGAAAGATTTGCTTCTTGACATCTTTTTAAAAAAATTTCCAAGTTTGCTAAGGCTTCTTCAAATGTGTTTCCATAAACTGTGAAATCATCCATGTATACCTCTACACAATCATGTATTAGATCTGAAAAAATTCCTAATACTTCCCTTTGGAATGTTGCAGGTGCATTGCATAATCCAAATGGAAATACTCGGTAAGCATAGGTACCCCAAGGACAGGTAAATTTGGTTTTGTCTTGATCTTCAAGTGCTACTTGGATTTGATTGTAACCACTAAACCCATCTAGGAATGAAAAGTAATTTTTGCCAGCTAATGTATCTAATACTTGATCTATGAAAGGTAAAGGAAAATGGTCTTTAAGAGTAGCTTTATTCAGTTCTCGGTAGTCAACACACACCCTCCATTTTCCATTTTTCTTTGGCACAATTACCAAAGGAGAAACCCACTGACTATCTGAAATAGGATAGATGAAGTTGACATTTAACAATTTTTGCAATTCTTCTTTAACAATTTCCCTAAGATTTGGATTCATCCGTCTTTGAGGTTGTCTGATTGGTTTGCAATTTTCCTCTATATAGATGTGATGAGTGCAAGTCTTGGGGCTTATCCCTTTCATGTCAGTGTAGTCCCATGCATATGCAGAAGAATGTCTCTGTAATACTTTGACTAAATTTTCTTGTTGAGATTTTTCTAGGTTATTGTTTATGTTCAAAGTTTTTCCCGGAAATATCTCACTTGTAGAACTGCCAAATTTATCCATAGAATGAAGAGACATCTACCTTGATGACAAAAACTCAATGTTGGATTCCTCTTGAAATGATTCATGTTTGTGTTCTGGAGAAGATTCAAAGTTTTCTAGAGTATTCAGAATTTGATTATCTTCACTAATTTCTGAAATTGTGAAGAGAGGTTGTAAATCTTCTTCATCCTCTATCCATTGAGTGTCATCTAGATCTGTAATTGTCCTAGCTGGAGGATATAAAGTGAATTTCTTAGTTTAACTACCATCAGAGATATACATATCACCGGATCTACAACTAATAAAAGCATCAGCTGTAGCCAACCAAGGTCTTCCTAATATAACAGGATGTCCTCCTAGATTATTCTTAGGAGTTAGGATCATGAAATCCACAGGGTACTCCCAAGAATCTAAGGACACTGGAATGTCTTCTATTACCCCATCAGGTTTGATCACAGATATGTCTGCTAATTGTAATAATTTGGATGTAAAGAGAAGATTAGGAAGTTTCATTTTATCCATGATTTGTCTACTCATGATATTGATTGCTGCTCCTAAATCAATGAGTGTATTTTGAATTTCAATTCCATTGATGTGAATTTTAACAACTGGATTTCCTGGGTCTAGATACTTTGGAATAGAAATCTTACCCATCATAATTTCTGCTATTTTTCCTTCCAGTTGAATTTTCTTTGTCTCTCTTATTCTTTTTCTTGTTTTCTTCATGCTCAACTCCTTTATTGTTTTGGCTAAAATTGGAATTTCCTTGATGGCTTGTAATAATGGAATCTTAATGCAAACATTTCTCAGTTCATCTAGGAAATCATAATTAGGCACCATAATTTGTTTTTCTACACCTCTATCAATTTGTAATCTTTCTGGAAAGGGAGGTGTAGAAGTGGATGTTGATGGCTGCTCTAATATAGGAGTTGAAATTATTGGTTCTTTTTGTTTTTATTTTTCAATATTTGGGTCTTGAAAAGATGTGTCTTCTTCAAGACTTTTATTTACCCGTAGAGAATCTTCCTCAGAGTTGTTTTGTTCTTGTATGATTATAGAAGGTTTCTTCTTTTCAAGTATTCTTCCGGACCTAAGTTGAACATCATTAAGGTCTAAAGGAGCGATCAAATAGGTTGGAAACTGTTGGCCTTATCATGTATGTGGTCGAGGATTTTTATTGTTGGGGTTTGGTATGGGTTGAGCGGGGAAGCGATTTGATTTTGAGAAATGGTAATGGAAGTGGTTGATTTTGATGTGATAGAGTTCGATGATGTTGTTGAGGATTTTGTTGAATATTTTGTTGAGGATTTTGAGGAGAAAAATGTGGGTATGGTGGATAGGATGGTGGATACTGATAGTACTGAGAGTATCTTCCATAGGGACTTTGTGCTCCTTGTGCCCAAGCTTGAGATTGATTTTGAAATTCAGGCCAAGGTTGCTACCAAGAATTACAAGGTGGAGGTTGGTTATACATTTGATCATGGAATCCTTGTGTTTGAGGTCCTTGCCAAGGCCTTCTAGAGACAAAATTGAGAGATTCTGTGGAATTTGTGGGAGTTTCCTCTTGAAAGACAGCTTTGAGACCAGGAAGGGAAGGACAATTCTTGGTCTCATGTTTTTCAGAACAAATGACACAGGTCTCTACAAATTTTACATCCAAAGGACACTTTCTCAAGGCATGTTTCTTTCTACATTGGGACAAAAGATTGCTAAGGCATCAGATTCAGCTTTTTGCTTGTTTTGCATCTTAAGGGTGTCTATTTGTTCATTAAGACTCCCTAAGATGTCAGATTTGAAATCATCAAGCATATTTCCTATTTCTGACCTACTTACTATCCCAGAAGTAGACTTACTTGCCCTTGCAAGAGCAGGATTTCTTGGACCTTTTACAGTTTTAGATTTCCCTCTTGAAAGGTTGATACATAACTCAGATATTTCAGGTAATGTGAGCTGTGATATATCCCCTTTTCCCATCATGTTAAGGATATCCAACCATTCATCCCTAATTGTTTTCAACAAAATAGCTTTTAAGGTGTCTTGATCTAAGTTTTCCATTTTTTCTCTTTTGATGTTGTAATGAAATCTCTCCAACAAATCTTCCAAGTTTTCATCTTCTTTTTGTAACATCTTAAACACTTCCTCCTTATGATTGACTGGCATACAATAATCCAAATACCTCTCTAGAAATACTTGTTTCATGTCTTCCCATGTCCTAATAGAACTGTTAATCAAACTCATAAACCACTTCAATGCTGCTCCTTTCAATGTTGAAAGAAATAGTTTAAGTTTTTGAGCATCTTGTAAGTAGTCATAAGTTCTACACAGGACTTCAAATTCAAATAGGAAGGTTTCAGGATCTTCAGTTTTAAGTCCATAGAAGTTTGGAAGGACAGAGGGTGAAATGTTTTTCATGGTTGTATTGGTTTCTTCATCTATTATAGGAAACCCAAAAGAGCTTCCCATTTCTCTTCTACCTCTTCCTCCTTCTGCACCTCTACCTCCTTCTCCTCTACCTCCTTCTCCTCTACCTCTACCTCCTCTACCTCCTCCAAATAATGTGTGTTCTCCATTAAAGACTCCTCCTCCCCCTTCTTCTGCCATGGTTGATTCTCCTGTGGAAGTGGAAAAGTTTGTGTCCCTAACAGGAGTCTTTGGATCTTCTTCTAAGGCAGGTTCAGTTGATGAAGTGGAAGGTTTCTCTAATGGAATATATGATCTTAGGTCTTCTAGAAGTCTAGGATCAGTAAAGGATGGAATGTGGGTCTGAGTTGAAGGTGTACTAGCTCTTGGTCTAGGTGAAACAAGTGGTGTTCTAGGAATCAAACTTCTGTTTCTGCTGCTTATGAATCTACCCCTTGAGTCTCTCTCTCTACACATATAATTGTTTTTGGGAGTTAAGAAACAAAGGTTACCTAGTTTTCACTTCCCCGGCAACGGCACCAAAATGTTTGTGCTCAACCTAGTCTCCTAAATTGAGTTCATTTAATTGTCAACCAGGGTTGGTAAACTGCTGAAGTGAGGTGCACTGTATGTGCCTAGGTGTTTGTTTCTTACTGTGTTGTGTTTAGTGTTTTATGATGTTTTTGGTCTTTTGATGGTTTTATGTTCACAAGGAAAAGAACTAAATGCTGATGGAAAGAAGCTACTGGTTAAAAACAGAGTGAAGCCTAATTTGTTGATGACAAATGACAAATGCAAATACTGAGACAGAACCAAACCTAAACTATGACTTAGAAAAATACAAAGCTTGATAATGACTTCAAGAAAATAAATCACAACATGAACTTAACTTGTCCAATTCTTTCATTAAAGGTATTTTGGAAGAGCTTGAGAAATGGGCAGCTAAGTATAAAAATTCTCCTAACTAAACAATTAAACAATCAGCTTATAATGATACAACATCTTATCCATGATTAAAGGTTTGTTGAAACATATTTGGAAAAGAACATTTGTAACATCATAAGATCTCTACTCTAAAACTAGCTCCTAATTCTATTCTGCAACTTAGTTTAACACCACTAAACCTCACTCAAAAGTTATAGATTTCCTTTTAGAATAGTCTTTTGAGGAAAGGCTTGTTTTTGAAATGGTAAAAAGGTTGCAAAAGTACTCCAGGCCTTATACTGATACTATCTTCTGTCCAGATGATTATGAGTTAATATAGGTTTAGAACAAAAGAAGTTTTGTAAATAATGAAGACCGTGGTATTTAAGTTTAACAACTAATGCAATTTAAAATTCAATGGATGGCAACTAATCTTGGAATGTAAATACAGTGAGCTAAGCTAGAACTGAACTAGGATGCTACTAGTTTACAGTGATCAGTGCTAAATTAAAAATCCATTATAAAACTTGAAACGAAATAACAGAGCATGAATTAAATGCAATTTGCCTCCGGAGTGCCCTAACTAAGTTATCATGCAATTAATCTATGGGATTCTACAGCCTATTTCGTTCATCATGAATGGTATTTTGGAAGAGCTTGTTAGAACAATCCTGGCTGTACAATTCAATGCAAATGCAAACATGAAAACTGAAAGAAATTACAATTAAAAACTAAGACATCACAACTATTTCCTACCCATTGTTATGATATTTTGGAAGAGCGTTTTAAGAGTAAGATCAGCTATGCTACTTAGTGTAAACAAACAACTGAAACCTTCAGTATCACAGTCATGCCTTAGTCATCATAATGATTTTTTGGAAGAGTTTACTAGAATAAGTTCAACTGTGATAATGAACAAAAGGAATTGCAAATAAAATCTATAACACTACAACCATTTCTCATTCATTATCATGATCTTTTGGAAGAGTTTCTTAGAACAAGTATAGCTATAGTGACTAATGAAATTAACTATGAACTCAAACTTCAAAAACGTGAAAACAAACTAAGATACTTATCTAAATTACGAAAGTAAAGCCGTTCAGGAGGCAGGGGCCCTCTACCACCAGACGGAATCTAACTCAAGATCAACTCAACGCGTTCAAAGCAATGTTGTCTTCTTCATTAAAGGAAAATAACTTAAAACAGAGTATTCTCGGTCTTCAGAAATATAGCAGTCAATCCATGAAATCTAATCAAAATCTAGAGCTTGTCTCTCGGTTTCCCGAGTACATTTATAACAAATCTTCATAACAGAACTTGCAACAATACGAGGATCATTGTCTTTTCATATCAAAATCGTACTAGAACTCTAAAGATGGCAGCGTAAAGGGACAAAGGACATCTGGACTGTCCTTGTCCTATTAGGAGTCTGCCTCCTTGTATGAGTTCCCACGTACAAAACCACGTCCAGAATTCCATTCATTCTTCATGGTGAGCAACAAACGATGAGGACATGATGTGGAATATACCCATGTGTGGATTTTCCTGAGAGGACACCTGGAACATGCTTGAACGTGAAGACAGCTGCAGAATTGGCGGTTAGCTACAGAATGTCTGCATTCTGTAGCTAGTTTCAGTTCAAAATGCATTACAATGACAAAATCACAAAACTTAGCAAGTTAGCCATGATACTCATTCTTAAAGTAATTTTAACTAATTTCATTGATCATTTGGGCCTGGGATAACAATGGACAAAGGAAAATGGAGTGAAGTAAGATGAAAGAAAGAACAATCTTGGGGCTCAACAATCTCCACCACCTAGTTCACCTCCTAAGGAAGCAGGAGCTAATTTAAGTATGTCTCATAGAGAAGGAGAAATCCATGAAGAAGTTGATCCCAAAGAGGAAGAAAGAGTGTTTAGGAAAGCATTCCTTGACATGACTGAGATGGTTAGAATCCTTTATCAAGAAAGGAATGAGAGACTGGAAGGAGACGGATCCAAAATTCACAAGGAAGGATAGGGATCTTCAGGAGGTCACGATGATGAAGCTAAGTCAAACAAGGGAAATGGAGGGAATGGAGGCAATGGAAAGCCATCATTCTCACCCTCTTCATCATCATCCTCTACTTATTCTTCAGTGCATCAGCCACATAAGTCAAAGAACACTAGTAAAAGACTTTTTTAAAAACTTGATGTTAAGTTTGAATTGGCAATGTTTAATGGTGAAGTCAATGTAGAAAAGCTTGATGATTGGATTAGAAAAATGGAGGTCTATTTGAGAATCCAAAACCTTCAAGATGATGATACCAAAATCCAATTAGCTTCATTGAGAATGGAAGGTGCAACACTTGTTTGGTGGGAAGCCAAGACAAAAGGAGGAGATAAAAAAACATGGTAATACTATTCTATTATGGTCAGATTTCATTACTGCAATAAAACAACAATTTTATCCATTAGCTCATATGCAGAAATCCATAATGAATTGGTAGAACTTTAGGCAATTGAAGGGAAAAAATGTGCAAGAATACACCCAAGAATTTAGGAGGAGAGCTCTCTTATTAAAGGTAAATTTTCAGGGCCAAAATACTTTTCTCAAGTATATATGAGGCTTACATAGCGACCTAAAACATACTATTCTCGTGTTTAACCCCACCGGTCTAGATGAAGTAAGTGTTCAGGCCACACATCTAGAAGCTAGAGGGAAGAACATTTTTGAAGAGGGTAGAAAGTAACATTTTAAGGGTAAGAACAAAGAAAATACCTCAAAAGGTAAAAGAAAAAAGAATGCATCTGTTAAGAAAGAGGGAGAAAAATTGGTTTGTAAACATTTTTCTAAAGAAGTCCATGGTGAAACTCATTTTTGGAAATTACATCCTGAAATTAGGCCAAAGAAACCCAATAACAAAGGCAAACATAAAACTGCAGCTACAACTAAACATGATTTAGGAGACGATTTAGGTGATGAATCTAAGATTACAGCCATGGTATTGAAGAAGATGAAGGGAAAATAAATTGAAACTAAACCTAGTACTAGTACATCAAACTGTCACATACATGCTCCAAATGAAGAAGAAAGAATCGAACTGTTTCATGTGAGAGTCATATCCAAGCATACCAATATTGACACATTGTTTGACAGTGGGTCACAAGAAAACTTAATCTCTGAATACTTGGTCAATAAACTTAACCTTGAAACCATACCACATCCAAAACCATATCCATTAGGTTGGATTTGTAAGGATGCAAATTTACAGGTTTCAAAGAAATGCATATTGTGGTTTGCAATCACTGCAAATTTTGTTGACATAGATGAATTAGATGTGGTTCCACTTGAGATAACATGTATTGTGTTGGGGATTCCATACTTGTATGACAGGAAAGCGATCTTCCATCGCCATGTGAACAAATATCATTTATTCAAAGATGGAAAGGATTACATTGTTAGAGGACATCGCAAGAAGACAAACATTGCTATGGTAAACGCTGGACAGGTAAAGAGGCTGGTGAATTCAAGTAAGAATTTTGTTCTTCTTATGATTAAGCCTAAAGCTAATGTTAATCATGAATCATTTGAGGGATGTGATCCTAAGTTGAAATCAGATTTATATGATGTAGTTGATGCACATCATGAGATGTTTCAAGAGCCAATAGGATTGCCTCCAAAAAGAGAGATTCAACATGAGATTCAGTTGCAGCAAGATTGTCCTCTTCCAAGCATCGATATGTATCACATGTTGATAATGGAGAATGCTGAAATAAAGAGGCAAATAAAAGAAATGTTGGACAAAGGAATCATAAGGTCAAGCACTTCGCCATGCGGTTCACCCATAGTCTTGATACCAAAGAAAGACGGGACTTGGCGCATGTGTGTAGACTTCTGAGCTTTGAACAAGATTACGGTAAAGAATCGTTACCCACTCCCAAGAATATATGACTTGCTTGATCAGCTGAAAGAAGCAATTTTTTTCACTAAGTTAGACTTACGAAGTGGATATCATCAAGTAAGAATTGCAGAAAGTGATATATGGAAAACTACATTCAAAACCAAACAAGGACTCTTTGAGTGGTTAGTTATGCCATTTGGTTTGTGTAATGCACCAGAAAATTTCATGCATGTTATGGATAGTGTTTTGCATCCATTTCTTGATGACTTTGTGATTTTGTACTTAGATGACATATTGATTTTCAGAAAAACAAGAGAATATCATGTCTTGCATATGAATAAAGTGCTTGATATTTTGAAGAAAGAGAAATTGTTTCTTAAGATGTCAAAGTGTGAGTTTGGAAATACTTCTTTAGTTTATTTGGGACGCATTGTAGGAGGAGGAGAGTTGAGAATTGATCCTTCTAAAGTGGAAGCATTTTGAATTGGCCCACACCCAAAACAGTTACCGAGGTAAGAAGTTTCTTAGGTGCAACTCAATATTGGAGAAAGTTTATTGCTAACTTTTCTTCCATCACAGCTCCTATGCATGCAGTGAAAAGTGTGAAGAAAGTCTTCCAATGGGGAGGAAAACAACAACAAGATTTTGAAGCTTTAAAAGACAAGATCAGTTCAACTCTAGTTCTTGCATTACCAAATTTGAGACAACCATTCGAGATTCAAACCGATGCCAGTGATTATGCCATGGGCACAGTTCTTTTGCAACATGGTAAGCCTATCACTTTTAATTCTGAAACATTTAATGGTGTTGTGACAAATTATCCTACATATGACAAAGAACTATATGCATTGGTACAAATTGTTAAGAAGTGGAAACACTACTTGATGGGTAAAGAGACTATTTTGCATACCGATCACCAACCATTATAGTACTTTCAGTTTTAACAAAATTGCAGCAAACAAGAAATTTCAGGTGGATGGGATTTCTTCAACAATTTCACTTGGTTATAAGGTACAATAAAGTATTTTCATTAAAGTTGTTGATATGCTTTCAAGACCAATAATTAGTGAATCTACTTCACTCAAAAATGATTCTATTGTACATGAGAGTTACATAGAACAATATGCACATGATGTTGATTTTCAAGATGTGTATGCTAGTTTGAGTGAAGGGAATCAAGTTGAAGAAAAATATTATCACATGCATAACAATTTGCTGTTTCATTTGGCCAAGCTGTGTATACCACAAGGAGAGAGGGTAAGTGTCATGAGAGAAGCTCGTTCATCTCTTATTGCTGGAAACTTTTGGGTAAGAAAAACAGTGGCACATATACAGAGGTATTGCTATTGGCCTCGCATGATAGATAGTGTGTCGCGTTTTATAAGAGGTTGTTCTATGTGTGCAACAAGCAAGCCTAGTAATAGGAAGATTGGGTTGTACACGCCACTACCGGTACCATCAAGGCCATGGGAGAGTGTCACCATGGACTTTATTGGAGGTCTACCTATGTCAAGAAAACATCATGATTATCTTTATGTAGTTGTGGATAGATTCAGTAAAATGTGTATACTTATGCCATGTAAGAAAACCATTACTGCTGAAAAAACCGCTGAACTTTATTTTCAACATATTTGGGTTGATTTTGGATTTCCAACTTCTATTGTTAGTGACAAGGATTCCAGATTCATTGGGATTTTTGGTCAAATCTATGGAGTATGTGGACACAAAGTTGAAAAAGAGTACTGCTTTTCATCCGCAAACAGATGGACAAACCGAGGTGGTGAACATAACCATTGTGCATATATTGAGAGGATATTTCAACAAACATCCTAAGTTGTGGGATGAGAAACTACATTCCATTCAACACGCTTACAACCGGGCAAAGCACTCTTCAACTCAAACATCACCTTTTGAAGTATGCTTTGGGTATTTGCCAAAATCACCATTTAACTTCATCTTTGGGAAGGATGTTGCAATTGATGGCCATAGTGATATTGACAAGGCTCGAAATTTCATTGAGAAAATTCAGATTATACATCAACAAGTTCAAGAAAAACTTGAGAAAAGTCAAAGAAAATACAAAGAGAGGCATGACAAACATAGAGTTGATCACAAGTTTCAAGAGGGAGATGAGGTATGGTAGCACATTAGAAAAGAAAGGATGCAAGGGGAAGGTAAAAATCTCAAACCCATTTGCTATGGTCCATTCAAGATTATAAATCAAGTTGGTAATAATGCATTTCAACTTGAATTGCCTTCATATATGCAAATGTATTCAGTTTTTAATGTTGAAAACTTACGTTTGTATGAGCCACCTTTGATCGATGATCAAGGAAGTGATGTTCGGCTACCTTCTATTGAAGATTTCTCACCAGAATTTCTGGATGAGTTCAAAGAACATAAAATTCTTGACAGGAGGATAAGAGCATCCAAGAGGGGAAGTTTTGACTACCTTCGATTTGGGCTCAAAGGCACTAAACCAAGCAAGGCGAAATGGATGGAGGTTGTAAAGGTGAGGGAGTTGTACCCTCATCTACTGAACATGTAATCAAGTCTTTTGGGGTCCAAAAGCTTCCCAATGGGCAGGAGTGATTAAGAGTTCATAAATTTTGCTCAAAATTAAAAATTATAGGATTGGGTTGAAACCAGGATGGTTGTGTAGATCTCTTCTTCCTGATTCCGGCGCCGTGAACGGTTTGAAAAACCGATGTCGTATGAGGGAGATATCGCGTTTTGATTGAATTGCTAAACATGTAAAATTGCGACAGGTTTGACTGAGATGCCCAGTCAGCAAGGTGGATGCACAATTAGCAAAACGAATATTTTGAGGAATATTCCTTTCCTCAAAGCCAACCGCAGGTTGATAAGTGACTCCATTTGAATGGTTGGATGAGTTTGGTACATTGTTTTATGGGCCAATTGGGAGTGCCACGTGGCTAGCCCTGAGGCCACCATGTGGCCCTTGAACCACTGTGTAAAATTTTGGGGAGAGGTCTGTAGGGTTCGACCTCGTGACCTTCGACAAGCACGCACAAGTCTCCACCACTCGAGCTGCACAATGGTTTATACTATCATTAGAGGTGAATTTTATTTATGTTATAATACATTATAGTGTGGGGCGGTCCCCAACCCACTAGCAGTCCCCGCGGGTGGTCACATTAAAACATTTAATCTCCAACCTACGTCACAACAAATGTAACCTCTGAAAATCCCGCCAGCGGTTTCATACTTATCACATGAAATGGTCACCACCCTATTCTCCACGCGGTTAAGTTAACCACTCTCCAAACCGGCGTTCCAACTGGGGTTCAAGCCGTGGATTCCGCCTGTAGTTACGGTCATGACAGGGGGGTTTGGGGTTGGCATGTGGCCACCCCAACCACCAACTTTAAATGTAATGTCTATTTTGGCGGTTAAGACTGGCGAAGGTTTGACCAGTGTGTTTTTTATGGCGAAATTTACAAATTTAACTCTAGTTAAGTGGAGTCCTCCACTTTTAGTGGAGTTTTTCTAGATGTAACTGAGCAAAAGAGTAGGAGACTCAATTTTCACCCATTTAGAGTGAATGAAGAGTCATTTTTTTACAAATTGGAGTATTTTGGAGCCATTGATGCAGAGAAAACATCCATTAGAGGCCTACAACTAGATGTATTTGCAAAATTTTGAGCATAATGAAAGATGGACATGCCATTGGGAGTTGGACCAACAGATGTTGCCCAAGAGGGGTTAACTATTCATCATGTCTGCTGTGTAAATGTTATGTGGTGACTTATTTCTTTGTTTTACATTGTTGTTCAGTTTTATTTGTGCTTTTTTCATGCTTCTAATTCACTAAATCATCTACAATTCATGGTTAAAATCCTCAATCCTTAAGCAAACTAATGAGACAAATATGCACAGGTTTATAAACTGAAAAGACACTTAGCACAGCAAAACTAATACAGTCCTTTCAAATCACCCACAAATAGCAAGGATCTAAAGAATTTTACTATGGAGAATTTTCATAAACATGTATGGGGAATAGAGTTGGGTAGAAAGAAGATGTACTACATTGCAAAATTCAACCCTACGTATGACCTCCAACAAAAAGAGTACATTGGAGCTAACATTCTGTGGAGGGAAAAGGTTCTTATTGCTCAATTAAGAACCAACTCGCATCAACCTATTTGTGAAACAGGACGGTATAAAATGCCTAAAGAAGCTTGGGAAGAATGGGTGTGTACATTTTGCACGTCTGGGGTAGTGGAATCGGAAAATCATTTCATTTTGGAATGTGATGTGTTCAAAGACATCAGAGAAAGTTATGGGAATATGTTAGCATCAGTTTCTTGGCATTGTCTTTTCAGTGATGGGATTGTTGGAAGGTTGGGCCAGCTCGTCATCAATTTGAATAAGAAAAGGAACTGAAATGCAAAAGGTGAAAAACAAGGGACTCATAGTCCCATAGACTATTTTTAGTCTCGGGGACTTTAAAATCTCATTTCATGGCATCTAAAACATTGATTTCCCATCAAATTAAATGTCGATCTTCATAAATCCTAGCTTCATTCATTTTTATTACTCCATAAATAGAATACAACATTCCCTCTTTGCTAGATTGTGATATCATGGTAATGGGGGAACTTATATGGCATTAATTATTTAGCTCAATAAGTCATTGGTTCAAACTCGCTCCCTTATTTGCTAACGATTCAACCAATGACTTTAAATTCCTTAACATATGAAAGAATTTGATTTGTTCAAAATGTTGAAGATGAAAAAGTATCTAAAGTACCATGGAAGAATGAGTGCATTTATGTTGATGCTTGGCTTCCTAAACTTGCTAGATTATTATCATTAAATGACTAAATATCAAAATTCTTTAGATCTTCTTTTTAATGGCTAAATTTAAACCTTTCCAAAAAGTGAAGAATTCTTCTTGATTATTAGTTGCTACTCCCATTTCCCAAGCATATTTCCATAAAACAAAAAATCACCCCTCCACCATCCAATTTTATACATAAATAATTTTAATTTATAAAAAAATATAAAATTTTTATAACAAAATCCTTAAATTACATAAGATAAAATTTAAAATTAAAATACAAATTTAACTTTCATACTAATTAACAAATAATATTACAATGACATTTTTCACTCACGCTAACATTCTATAGAAAACTATATCTTTATAAATCCTCCCAATTATCTATGAAAGTATTCCTTCCCACCTATGTAAGAACAAAAATAAAAAAATTCCATGCAATTTCATTTGAGTTAATTCATAAATTACTTAACCTACACAAGTTTAGACATAATTGGGTTAAATGGTAATGAATAAAGTATTCAATGTAATATTTAATAGGGTTTTATATATGTTACATTTTAATATTTATATCTAGAAACAGAAGCAAAGCACTTTTTTTCTCATTCCTTGTGTTCGTTTTGACCGATATGCATGAATTTTAATATTGTTTCATTTACCTAATTAATTTAAGTTATCTCTAATTAGTTGATTTATATTGCAGGGTGGTGGTGGTTGTGAATCAAATGAATTCAATTCTTATTTTATTTTATTTACAAGTTTTTTTGCTGGGAAAAAGGAGAAAAATATATAATAATAATAAATATGTTACTAATTACCTATTAACATTATTATATTCGTAAAAAAATAATGTTTAGGAGATTCTGAGTGGTTGAGCAAATTAATGAAATTATTGATTGTGGTTAAGATAGTTTTGAAAAATTTATTACTCATATAAATTTAATATTTAGTGTATAGAGTGTATAATATGTGGTAATGGGCGTATTGTTAAGTTTTTGTGATGTGAATGTTACTAGTTCGAAATTTTGTGGGCAAAAATCTAATTATGTTAAGGCTAGTGTGACCTAGGCTAAGTGTGATCGTCAGATAATTTTGACAATGTCCCTGAATCATGGTTTCTTAAGCCACATGGCAAACCTAATATAATCTCTAACACACAAAATAAAAATAAATATTTAATATTTATAAATTAATAATTGTAAAGATTATACATATATTTTATAAAAAATAATATTTATAAATCAATATTTCCAAAAGTTCTGGTTATTGAGCATTATCTGATGCAATGAGCGCTAAGTAGACTATTAAAAAATAATGAGAAATTATTCATTTACGACTCCCTCTCATGGAAATGGTCATAGATGAATGACTTACTTATTGCAGTTGAATCCCAAAAAATGATATCTAACATAATGCACTACGAAAACCCCTCAATACTTAAATATAAAGAGTTAAGGGAGCTCTACTTGAATGTTTCATGAGGCACAATACTTGCTAAGGTTTTGCAAATGGGGTAGCAAGCTAAGTGGGCTTAATTGTGGGGAAAAACTCCACAATCAAGCACGCTTGAGCCAGAGGCGATCTAGGATTGGTGACCTCCCGAGAAGTCTTGGTTACCGGGTGCAAGCCTCGGAAGTGATGATTGATGCTATGTGATTCATTTCACTAGTTTCAATACCACTTTTTCACCCCTGTGAACATCACCCAATACAATGAATGCTAAGTGGACTATTCAAAAATCATGAGAAATTAGTCATTTACAACCACCTCTCATGAAAACGGTTATAACTAAATAACTTACTTATCACAATTGAATCCCAAAAAATGATATCTAACTAATTTAATATTGTTAAATTAATATTTATAGAAATTGTAAAAAATAATATTTATAAATTAATATTTCCAAAAGTTCTAGTTATTGAAAAAACATATTTAGTTAAAATAGTTAGAAAACTAAATCTTGCCAACCTAAAGTTGAAAAAGTGCTCGAATTGATGAAAAAGGCCAAAAGGCCAAAACGAAAGTGTTTGCATTAAATAATGCCAAAAAGCCCAAAATGAAAGTGTTTTCCTTTAACGTCGCAATGTTGTTATGTTGTTATGAGACTTTTGAGTTTCATGGTTTGTGATTCTCAAACTTTATTTCCACTTTTTATGTATGTCCAGACCCCAAGGTCAATTACTAGTTCTCTTTTAATTATATTTACTCACCACATTCCTATATAGTCTTGTTACACTTTAACAAAACAATTATGTTGCATTGTTTAAGGTACATATAAACTGATTTGACGTTATTTAATGTTTGTTTTTTTTTTTTAATCTTTGATTATCTCGGGAATATATGATCTGACTTCAATTTTACATGTTTTTAGTTTCAATAAAAAATTCCAATTGTTTAGTGATGCTTGATTATGAAGGAAATATATTAATTAATTGGATTGATGTTTGATTACGAAGGGAATATATTAATTAATAGGATTTTGGTAAAGGTTTTTTTTTTTAAGGTTTTAAGATTTTTTTTGGGGTTTTAAGAAAGTTATATATATATATATATATATGATGATGATGATTAACATCTATTATTAATATTGATGAGGATTATCAAATCTTAAGAAAATAAATTAATTGAGATTTTTTAAAATATTATTTTTATAATCAAATAGAAGGGACAAGAGTGTTTTAATATCAATATAGTTATTTTGGTTGAACAAGTCAAGAAGGTTAGAAGTTTGACATATGTTTTGGAAATGAGAATGGATATGAGTGAGGGTCACACAATCCAAGAGAAAGTGTTTTTTATCTTCAATTCTCTTAGTGTCACACAACTGACATATTATTTCTTCCAAGTGTGTTTTGGGGGTAGACCAACATCTACTGTCATTTCAAAGCTCATAGGAATTAGTTCTTATCTTCACAATATTCATTTTCTTCTTAGCACTAGTCAAGACAATAAACAATATAGTTATTTAATCAAATTTCATAAAACAAAATATATAAATAAATTTGAGTTTCAACCATTTTTTATATATTTATAATTGCTTAAATTAAATTTAAAAATATTCATAAATTAAAAAAATCTTTTATTTCTTTTTATATAATATTTAAAATAATAATATTATAATATAGAGTAATGGATATTAAATATAGATAAATTTTTATTTTTTTAACTCTCGGAAGATATATATATATAGTTTTAACTGGATAAATATTTACATATTGATAATTAAAATTCATTACTTGTGATTTAAACCATTTTTTCCTTTATTTATTTTAGAAAAATATGATGTATATTATTATTATTATTATTTCGTTATCTTAAATACTACAAAAGCAATAAAAAAAAGCATGTTTTCCATAGAAACTAGGGTGGGAACGTGGTCCAATATCACTGTAGAACATGATTGTAACAAGACAAACACTTTCTCCTCGGACACGAACTTTAGCTGCCCAATAATTGAGGTAACATAGAATCTAGTTGTGACAAACACAAGTATATATATATATATATATTTTTAATTTTTTTCCAAGATTTTAGAGTTCAAATTTTTTTCATAGGAAATACATCTAGAAAATAAACATTAATGGTTTGTTGGATGTAGTGGTTGTAAAGGAGATGTCTTTGCATAGTTTTAAGTTTTGTGATTGGGCTCAATTTGTTGGTTTATTCATTTTGAAAGTTGAGAGTGATTTTAATTTTGTGGGGTAATTTGATTAATAATAAATATTTTGAGGGTTTATATGTTGCAAGGATGAACTATGTTGTGTTTCACTCAACATTGATGATGTTGTCTTTTCTTTGTTAAGATGATGGAATATTTATTAAGATGATGGAATATTTAATGGTGATGGATTATTGAATATTTATTTTATTTAAAGGTGAGTAAAGTGTATATATATATTTTATAAGGAGAATATCAATTATAAATACTCATAAAAGTTGGTAGTGAAAAGAGTATTAATTAACTTATTTTATATCAATTTTTATGATAACTTTATTACTTATCTTATTCTGCTGAACTGACTGAGGGGGAGGAATAACATTGTTGTTGTTTTTTTTTCCTAAATGGACAGACATGCCCCCCACTTCAAGTAACTTAGGGGCGAGGTACATTAAGTGCTCACCTGAGGTAGGAGGGTGAGGTACATGTTGTGTTCTCTCCTTATCACATCCTTATCGCACGAACTAAGGCAATTGTTCATGAAATACTTCATTTCCAGGAATAAGGAAAGCATCATTACATATAGAATGAGATCTATCTTTGTAAAAGCAATTCTATTACTACTGGAATGCTACTAGAAGGTACGCTAGGCAAGCTGCTGGCTTTTTCGGGGAAATATGTAGGTGTTGTTGTTTCTATTGGCCTTTGTGTCTCGCCTAAAGCAAGCCCACTTGGTATTTTTATGATAACTTTATTACTTATCTCATATTATGGGAAATGTGTATGAGGGATGGAATAGAATTAGGACTACCATAACTAAATTAAACATGTTTGGATGTGTTTCGCATATGTTCTTAATCATAGGGGAAATACAAATTAATAATTTTTCCTTAGTCTTGTATTTTGGATGTTAATTTCTTATTACACATAAAACAAGTAGGAAAGCTAGTAAAAAACTCGAAGAAGAAAGACATGATTAATTGATTATTGATTATAACCATTATTAATGTGGTGAATGATTATATCAGTAGTGCAAATCTATCATCAAATAATTTGTACCCTTGATAAGGCTATAGATGAAGATGGAAGCAATCTAATATGCTCATAAACTTATTGAGTTAAAATTATTTAAAAATTTGTCGAATGTGGAAAGGTGAGTATGTTTATTTGATTTAATCGATGGAGTCTTTGTGAAATCAAAGATATTCGATACCTTCTAAATTATAAGAGGTGGAAGTAAACCATGCTGAAGTGAGAGAAGGGGAAGCTTGGAGGTTAGAATTAAAGCCTATTTGTAATTGTATTACATTGTTGAGTTAGTGGAGCATTTGTTTGGATATTGCTAGAGTTTTTGGTAAGTTAAGAATACTAGTTAAAAGGTGTTTTGATGCACTTCAATGCAGTTAGAATATGAAGTTCTAATGATACAAGAAATATTGAATAAGTGGAGCTCTTTTTTGGATCCCAACAAATTTGTTGGTAAGGTGTCTTGATACAATGGGTGCAATTGGAATATGGGGTTCTTCGTATTTAAATATTGTTGAGTGGGTTGATTGTTTGTTTGGAGCCCTTTAGAGTAGTCAAGAAGGCAATTTTTTTGTTTTTTGTTTTTTTGTAAGTTCCTCAATGATTTTATATTAAGTTAAAACGAAAAAAAATACATGTGTCCAACTACTACTCTACCACTTGGGAAACTAAACAAGTAGCATAGTAAAAATATCATAATAAAAATCTACTTTCCTACTATTGTTTGATTTTTTACTATCTATTTGTAATAGTAAACTAGACTGCATAACATTGTTAATGTTGAGAGAAAGCATTTCAGAAAGGAGGAAACTGAACATAATTATCCAAATGAGGTTACCTCATTTGTTGCCTCCATATTCTCCTCTTCATATGCAGTTTGAGTGAACTCCATGTTGGCCACCTTCTTAGCAAGTTGAGTGACTTTGTGGTCCATTTTATGAAGCTATAACTAAAGGACATCTATGCATGGTAGAATTTCCTATTGCGCTTCACTTCTGTCTACTAAAACATTTCCCATGATTGTCTTCATTTGCTCGTATAAATCAATAACATATAGGTATTTTCTATACCTTCTCATGTTGGTTCTTATATCAAGGATCCAATGGCCTACATTTTATACAATTTCTTCATCTTTTAATAATATCCTTTCAACCCTTGCTTCCTCCTCTGCTATGTTGATTTCAAATATGATAGTTGGAGGTATGTTCCTAGTATATGGATACCAATTTTTTTGCATTTAGTTGGCCTTGAGTTTGGGGGTGGGCCCTATCTCCATGCTAGCTCTTGTTGTGGTGTCCCACTCCATTTTGAGTCAACATAAACAAAAATAATACAACTAGAGCTTTGGAGAGAGGAAAATTGATAATAAGTGATGATGAAGGAGGGCAATGAGGACCAGGGTATAGATGGGGTTGATAAGTGATAGAGACATGAGTAGAGGAGGTGATGTGGAGGATTATGTATAGATGGAACATGAGAGGGTTAGTGGCCAAGTGGTAGAGAGCATAAGAGGATGGAAAATGCCAACAAACAATGGGGTTTGAGGAATAGATAAGTAAGGAACCAAGACAAGGGAGGATGAAAACCAAAGAGAGCCACTAATTGAAGTGACCTCCCTAGTACACTACATTGATGAAAGTAGTTGCTTGTAGAGAGCCTTAGCTCTTCTGAAAAGTTAAATGTAAATGGTACAAATATGAGGAGGAAACTCATTGTTGCTTATAAAAAAAATATTTAAAAAAGAAACAGCAGGAAAAATAAGAAATATATAGGAATTCACAAGTGAACTTACCCAATTTTATTGAGTCCGAAAACCAAATTATGAGGAACTATATCATCTTGTATGGCTGAGGGATGCATTACTTTGTTCTTCATAATGGCTAGACAATTTGATGAGGGACCCATCGAGATATCATACTACTTGGAAGGAACTACTCACACAACTACACTAAACATGGTACATACCACCTTGATCAATGGGCATGTTCATGATTTACCATGATCTTCCTGTTGCCACCTATCCTAACCATTCAAAAAAAAGTTAAGAAAAAGTGGTGATGACATTACTTTATTTTCTAAGTTGATTGAATGGCACCCTATCCAAGGAAAGTCAAGAAAACATATTAAAAGAGTTCATTGATATCAAAATTATTCTTAAAATGTTTATTCATATCGATCTAAAATTTTTACAAGTTACATATTAATTAAAAAATCTCCACATTTAGAATTGAAATATAATAACCATCATAAACATTCATATTCTTTAATAAGTCATATAAAGTTGTACATTTACCTTTATAAAATAATATACACATTAAATTTCAATGAACTTTCATTCCCTAAAACAAAGGGAATAAAAAGAATAATAAGAAAAATAAGTACAACCTTTAGGAAGAACAAGATTATTTTAATGATAATATACAAACAAAATTTTCATAGGGCAATAAAAAGAGTAATAAGAAATAAGTACAGCCGTATACAAACACAATTTTCAAATCTACTTTTTATTGCATAGTTATCAAAATTTTATTGGTTTTATAATGCAACTTCCTTCTCAGTGATGTTTATATTAACATTGTTGTTTGTTCATATATATATATATATATATATATATATATATATAATTATTATTTATATTATATTACAAATTGTAATTTTAGTAAAATATTTTTATATTAAATGATATTTTATATTGATTGTTTTTTTATATATGTAAATATAAAAATGGGTTAAATTTTTTTATTTTTTTAAAATAAATTATTTAATTTAAAAAAAAAGTTTTTGGGTTAAGATACAAATTATTTTCAATTTAACATTATCTTATTTTCTTATACTGCATTCAACACAAATATTCTCAACCTAGATCAATCTTAATTTTGGATCTACCAAGTCTTGAAAGGGATTAAATTCCTTGAAATGCAAACCTTTTTTAAAGTGAAAAGAGATTTGATCCCTCTCGGTGCTTAGTAGATCCGGTGTTAAGATGAATCTAAATTAGTTTAATCCCCTATAAATAAACTATATTTCACATGAATACCACGAGTCATTATTATTTGATTTTTATACAGTTATTTTTATTTTATTTTATTTTAACAGTATAAAATGTTTACATTACTCTTTTTATTTAATTTAATTTTTAAAATTTAATTTTCATGTAATTTGATTTAGTCAAAAGTTTAAACAATAAATTACACCATCTTTATTATACTAAATTAGAAAAGATCTAATAACACAAATATATATAGATATATACCAAAAAAATTCTATATCTTATTAATAAAAAATCTTATACACTAATTCAATATCTAATTTAACTATTACATAAAGTTTATTATTATATATACTAACTAGTTTATATAAATCATATTTGGGAGCAAAGAATTAGGTGAATAATGAAGTTGGTAGGTTGGGTCGACTAGACGCATATATATGTACAAACTTTAATGGGTCGGTGGTCCCCTGATAACTTAGTGGTCCTAAATTAGATAGAGACACAATGGATAAAGAATATGATGGTGCCTTTTCTCTTATGGTCCTCCAGGTTAGATAGAGAAACAATGGATAAAGAATATAATGGAGCCTTTTCTCTTACAGTACTCTAATAATTAACATAATGATGTGGGGAAGAATTTTTTTTCCTTAAATGGCTAAAAGTGAAAACGTAAATGCACTTGCTCGAGGATGATATGAATAATTTATTATTATTATTTTAAATGAATAGAAATTTTATGCTTTATATTTATCATTAAATAAATAATTCTGTTAGAATATTTTTTTTTAAGTTTAATATGAAAATGATGTTATGGTGTCTTATTACTTAAAAGAAAATAAATAACAATATAATTATTAATAAATAATTTTGTTCATTTAACTTATAAAAAAAGATAAAATTAAATATTATAATTAATAATTAAATTAACTTAGATTTATTTTAATTTTAGATTTTATTTTTTTTGTAAATTAAGTTAATCTATATTAATTTGAAAATAGAAACAGTACATATGCTACAGGCTGGGTTGGTAAGCTACACTTAACCAATTCCAGCTTTTGTTGTGCGGTTTCGTGGAAGCTTCTGTGGAGGAAATCAGCTCGGAAAATACTTGAAGCAAGAAATTAGAAAATGCGCAGAAGCGCTGGTGTATCCAGAAATTACAAAATATGCGGAAGCATAAGTATAACTTGAAATTCTGTGGTGATAGTAGGCATGACAAAAAACAATGAAGAACTGAGCAGCGTCGCAGTCCTTAGTCTTCAGCTTCATCATTATTGTCTGGCTCTTCCTCCACTATGGGGAAGGCATACGCCTGCGCAGTCGCTTCCTCTGTATCAGTGGGTGGACGCGTAGGTTTGGGGACCAGTGCGCAAAGGATGGGAGCCACCGGGTTTTGCGTCAAGGACGCGCATCCAAGTACCTTCAAAATCCATAATCCATACATTTGTATCATCACCCTCATCCCCCTAAGCCGAGAGAGGTTTGGTCTTGTGAGGCGGGAGGTGCACCTGATGCGCAATGGTGGACTTTCGTGATCCACATCTGCCTCTTTGCGGATCCTGCACAGGGGCCTCCTCCTCTTAATCAGGTTTGAGGCTTTGTCTAGAGTAACTGCCTGAGGAGGAGCCTTCAACAGACTCCAGGCGATTATCTGTCCCACGGTGGTAACGACAGGGGAGCGCCCCTCTCTGCCCTCCACGGATGGTTCTTTGGCACAGCCTAGGTGCCATGGCCCGCTGAAGCAGAGGTGAGACAGATATGGGGGGATGCTCAACAGGGGGAGAGGATCGAAGTAGGGGAGAAGCACAAGAGGACAGGGGGAATAATGAGGGGGAAAGCGTGTCAAGGGGCGCGGGGTAATAGGTGCGTGCAAAGTTATGAGACTAGTAGGACAGATGGAGCTGGGATAAGACGCACAAGCTGGATAAATCGCAACCCAGGGATTTCTGCGCAACACAGCTCTAGGAAGAGGGTTGCGCAATGGACTAGGTGCGCAGGAGGGCAAGAAAAGAATCAACAAAAAATACTGAAGGAGATGACTGTGTGTCTCTTTGTGCTGAGGGGCCTTCCTTTTAAAAGGCATGTGACACATGCGAAGGGGTAGATAATTATTGAGCCTCGCACGTAACTGCGTGCCATAACTGATTTCATGAGTGGGCTTGAGTGAAGATTTATGGCCAATTGGCATGTCAATCCATGTAATCATTTAGGATGATTGCTGCAGAGAGGTACCCTGCAGGGGGTGACGCTGTCTAAGTGTGTCTTCATCATGCCTTATCTCATTCATCTCGTGTGAATGGTTACTGGCTTGAGGATCCACATCAAGTGAGGACCTGCGTTGCAGATATTAGTCCTCATGGGTGTGGGAGAAGCGATTGACATTCGTACTCCTACTGTCACCCACATCCGGGGTTAATTTTGGATCTATTAAGCGTTAAGAGGAGTAATTTTTTTTTTCATTTTAAAAGAGGTTTGCACATTAAGAGACTTGATCTCTCTCAGTACTTGGTAGATCCGAAGTTAAGATAAATCTAGACTGGTTTGTACCTTCAATAAGGTTGTGAATGCAATCTCATTTATTTATAACTTTTCATTTGTTAAAATTGTTTAAAATATTATGCAATATGGATATGTGCACATGCTTATTTGATAGAAGAAATACATTTTTTTTCCATCTCATTTGTTTATAAATTTATTTTAATGTATATATTTTTTAAATTAAATATTATATAATGTCAACATGCTAATATGTTTATTAGTCCCTGCCTCACAAGGGAATATAATGTTCAACTCGTGGTTAAAGTGCATTGACTCTGCATGATTTCGCTATGTTTTTGCAATTTTGACCAATTTTTTGGGAAAATGCTTAATATTTCTATTTTTCTATAAATTCAAAAATACATTTCTAATTTTTATCAAATCTTATTTCTAATTTTTGATTGGCCAAGGCAACTCTCATGGGACATAATTTTGTTGGTGGAGGACATTTTATTTTGGGTATTTGCTTGTGTGTGACAATTCATTTAAAAAAACTAATTTTGTGAGTGACCATTTAGTTGGTCAGTGTTCTGACATTGACACTATTATGTTACTTCTTTTTCTGAATAATGCTAGAACTGACGCGGTTGCATGCCCTTTGCATGGGCGGGTGGGGGGGTTGGTGTTGAACAAATCTCCAATTAATATTATTATGTTTCCTTATGCAGAGAATTTATTGTGCAAATGACAAAGTATGTGTGGGAGAAAGCGGGTGGATAGGGAACTTTATTCCGTAACAATGAAATTAATTTTAAACTTATTTGCATTTAAAACTTTTACAGATTTAGCTATGTGGGAGAGTAGTTGCATAGAGCTATGATTTTGTGAGAGTTATGACAGTGTGTTACTACTCTTCCCAATGATGCCAGAATTGACGTGCTTGCAGGTCCTTTGCATAGGTTGGGGGAGCACTGAACAAATATTCAATTAATATTATTATGTTTCCTTGTGCGAAGATTTTTCTGTGTGGAGGATGGAGCTTGTGCGAGAGAACAGGATGCAAAGAGAACTTTAATTCACAAGGATGACATTAATTTCAAAATTCTTTGCATTTACAAAATATATAGAATTAGTTGTGTTGAGAGAAATTTCATAGAGCTATGAATCTTTGTGGAATGAAGGATGTGTGAAGGATAGGGTATGTACTGCGGGAAAACGAGGATGCAGAGAGAACTTTAATTATTTAACTAGGAACAAATATCGAATTAATAATATTATATTTCATTGTGCAAAGATTTCTTGTGTGAAGTTCTACTCGTGCGAAGCTTTTACTGTGTAGAGGACGAGGTATGTGTGAGAGAATGAGGGTGCATAAGGAACTTTATTCATTAGGGATGAAATTAATGTTAAACTATTAATGGTATTTTTTGCGGAATGAAGGGCTTTTACTGTAGAGAGGACGAGGTATGTGTGGGAGAATGAGGGTGCATAGGGAACTTTATTCAGTGGGGATGAAAATAATGTTAAAATACTAATGGTAATTTGTGCGGAATGAAGGATGTGCAGAGGATGTGAGGAAGGATTTGACATTTTCCTATTACATATGTGAAAATTTTCTTAATATACATATTGGCATTGGTGAGTGCTTTGAGGCTATTTCAGTTTTCGTTTTGGACAGGGTGTGTGTAATTAATTTAACTATGAACAAATATTGAATTAGTATTATTATGTTTCATTGTGCAGAGCTTGCTTGCACAAATATTTCCTTATGTAGAGCTTTTACTATGCAGAGAAAGTGGAATGTGCGGGAGAGCGAAAGTGTAGATGGAACTTTATTCCACACGAACCAAATTAATTTTGAACTATTTTACATTTAAAAATTTTACAAATTTAGCTGTGTGGCAGAGTAGTTTCTTAGACCTATGAATCTGTGTGGAATGAAGTATGTGCGGATGACGAGATATGTACGGGAGAATAGGGTGGAGAGGGAACTTTATTATGTGGTTGTGCAATTAATTTAAATATAAACAAAAAGTTTAATTCATAATGTAATAATATTTCACATATGAGTTTGGATTATTTCCAAAATATTTAATTAATTCATTCCTTTCCAGGACTTGAATATGGTCTCTTGGGTGACATCCAATGCTTGTATTTATCTTATAATTATATTGTTGATTCGATGACGAAGTCCATGTGAAAGTGAGGTTTTGCAACTATATCTCCAAATGTGAGATGCTTTGAGTGCACCCAACAAGATTTGTGAACATGGATTTAACTTTTCAAACAAAATATCTTCATTCCCCTCTATTATTAGACAAGTTTCTTCATACTTGGGATGTTGAGATAGGCACAAAAATGAAGAAAATGGAAAAACACTCATGCATAGTTAATTATTCTTGTTATTCACAGCATAACCCCCCGCCCCTCTTATGCATATTACACATTTAGTTTATGTTATGCAAAGATAAAAAACATTACGAATCCATAAGGATGTGGAGAGGACCAAGTATTTGCGGGAGAACATGTGCAAACATGAAATCTAAAACTACTCTTTTGCATATTTAGCTGCGTGGGAGAGCAGTTGCAGAGAGCTATGAATCTGTGCAAAATGAAGGATGTGTGGAGTATGAAGTATGAATATGTGTGCAATGAAGGATGTGTGAAGGACAGGGTTTGTGCAAAAGAAAATGTTTGTGCTAGTGACCATAGTATTCTCCTAGGCGTCAAAGTGCATTGAATCTATATTATTTGAGTGTAACAAAAAGTTTCATTTGCAGTGTTGTACTTTTTTGGATAAATTTCGCATCAATGATTTTTTTTAGCTAGATAGGATTTGAAGTATTCACTGTGTACATAATCAAATTTGCGAACCTTTTTAGTGGGAAAACCCTATCAGCTATTTATAGAATTGATCTTGCTTATAAGCACTTTATTGCTTCAAACAAAGGAAATAACAAAGAGGCTTAAAGCTCCAACTGTTTACAGTTGAAACCCCTTGCCCTTTCTCATGTTTTTTCTGTATTATCACTTTTCTCTTTCATAGTAACCACTAGCATGTTGATATTTTCAAAACTTGATAGAAAAAAAGAAAACATTTCTTCGGTTAGTGCTCTCACACTGAGGGCAAGACAGTCGTTTCTAGTGTATTTATCTTTTATTATTTCATTTTAAGATCTTTTCCATTGATTTTTTTTTACAGATTTAATCATGCGTGACAATAGTTGAATGTCCATAGGATGGCGTATGTGCACGAGAACAGGGGTGCAAAGGAATTTTTATTCTATAAACACGGAATTAATTTAACTAGGAACAAAAACTTTAATAAACATTAAATAAGAAACATTAATATTTCCAAAAAACATCATTTTTGATAATTTGCAAAACTTTTGATTAAGAAGAAAGTTTCAATTTCATAAAACTTACATTCATTCAATCAACATGATGGTATATAAAAAAAGAAAACATGCCAAAGGGTTTTTTCCTTGAAATCAAAGTTTGTATACAATAAAAAATTCAAACATACGAAGTCTTGGATCATTGACCAAAGTGTTCATTTTCTCATCCAACAAGATTTCTGATGCTTCCACAATGCACCATTTTCCCATATTCTCAACACAAAACATTATAATCGAATTTTACGAGTCCCATGTATGTCGTTGAGATTTTCCTACTCCGTGTTTCTCTACCTTCTCAGTTTCTTGGCAGGAATTGGCATGACCTCGAACTCTTTACCTCCTTTGTGATATCCATATGATTGGTGTAAAGAGCGGTCATGTCTATGCACCAATTCAAGGGTTCTTGATTGATAATCCTTATGACACTACCGTATGCATGAGGATCAAACCTCAATCCGGTGCTAGAGCCTCTGTTGCAGGGACTGGCTAGGATTGCAAGGCCTTCCCATAATCGCAAGGTTTTCACATAATTGCTATCGTGTTAACTCAACTGGTGTAGTCGTGACCTGTCGTGTAAACCATCCTCTTGAGCGAAAGGAGCCCTTTATTTTTAGGGACACTTGGTGTGATTGGATCATACTAGATTGATAAAAAAATATAGGCTCTTCCTTGTTGCATGCTCTTTGTTGTTTCCATTCCTTTCAGTTCTCTTTGTATTACTAGCATGGCTTTATCTATTCCTCGTGTGATTATTGTGATACTTTTCCTGTCACAATTGTAGAATGTTCTACTGTGCTGAAATCTCATAGAATGAAATTTCCTATATCAGTTCTTCTGCTAAGTTCACTCCCTTGGCTAGTGTTTTATAAATTTGGCAGGCTTGAAACATTTTCTCTTTTTGATAGAAAATCATTAAATTGGCTTCATCATTAGTACTTTCAAATGCAAATGATTACGCTTTTGTGTGGAACTTGTGTGAACTATTTTTCAATTCAATTCGAAAAGGATGGCATACATGTTCCACCTCTCAAATTGATACCAATTCCTGCTAGCATAATTATTTTTCGATCATATCATCCTAATGCCCAATGAGTCTAAATGGCCATCCATGTGCTATTTTTTGCTTTCAACATGTGATTCAGGAATAATATCGACTGCTTTCTTTCAATTCAATTGTCATTACCATAGAAATTATGCTGATTACTTTGTGTTCATACACTATTTTTGTTACATTGTTTATTTTCACCCTGGAACTTGCCTAAGCTTTTAGCTGAAGTACCATGTTGTACGTTGTCAAAGCATCCAAGAAATTGGGACGATAAAAAATCTAGATGAAAATTTGTATGTATGTGATACACGATCTATATAGGGATGAGTCGTTAATCCATCATTATGATGCCTTTCCTTTTAATGTATCAGCTCCACACTCGAAACTCCCGAAACTTTAGTCACCCTTTCTTCTTGTGCTACAATGTTCCCCCACATTCTTCCACACATACCATGTCATCCACACATCCTTCATTCCACATAGATTCACAACTACATGAAATTGTTGTCCCACACAACTAAATTTTTAAATTTTTAAATGGAAAAGAGATTAAAATGAAATAATGAAAAATAAATGCATTAACAATACATGTCCCCTTTGCACCTCCGTTCTCCCGCACATACCCTTTTGTCTGCACATCCCTCATTACACACAATGGACACTTCTTCCTCAGCTCCATATTTCGATCCTCGTTCTCCCGCACCACTCTTGCACATACCTTGTCCTCCGCACATCCTTCATTCCACACATATTCACAACTCTATGCAACTGCACTTCTGCACAACTATTAACAAATGATTATGGGGAGAGCTTCCACTATGCACAGAGCTTTTATTATGAGAGCACCATTAGAGAAATTTTGAGGTAAAAATGGACCTCAAAACAAAAATAAAAAACGAAAATCAACTTTATAAAAACAAATAGGATTCAAGATGATGAATTCAAGCATGGGAGATGATTCATCATTTTTGGAGTTAAAAAAAAAAAAAAACTAATTTTCAGCTCGTATTTTTAACTTATCTCCCTACGGTTTTATTGAAATTTTGAGTGGCCAGAGCACTCTTTGGATGAAAAATTTAATTCGTCATCCAAAGAGTACCCATGTTGCATACTTTCGATGGACCTTTCTACATGAAAAATGAGAAATACATGAAATAACGTGATTGCAATCACATTTTTTCATGTCTTTCTCATTTTTCATGTAACAAGGTCCATCGAAAGTATGCAACATGGGTACTCCTTGGATGAGGAATTTTCTTATGCATCCAATGAGTGATCCTGATTGAAATTTGAGTAAAATCGTAATGAGATATGTTGAGAATATGAGTTGAAAAGTAGGTTTTTCTCTTTTCCCTCTAAAATTTGATGATGTAATTTAATATTATTTTATTATTTCCAATATTATTTTATAATATTCCTTAGGAGGCCCATTTTAGACCTCAAAATTTCTCTAATGAACCTTTGATCAATTAATTAGCTCTATCCAATTGATCTCCCGCATAACTTAATCTGTAAAATTTCTAGATGTAAAAGAACTTAAAATGAAATAATTAAAAATAAATTCACTAGCAATATGTGTCAGAGCACTGACAAAAGAAACACCCCCTACCCCGTAAAGGACGTGCATCCCCATACAATTATTAACAAATTCTTGTGACAACTTTCACTATGCGAAGAGAAAAAAAGACAATCACTCAAGCGTCGATTGTCTTTTAGATTCATGATTTCTTACAAAATATATCCTTGATTTCCTATTGAGCCTAAATAACAACTCCAACCCATATTAGCTATTGATAACAAGGAACATCATAATGTGTTGCTTTATGTTCAACATTTCGTGCTTTTCATACAATATTTAGAGATGCCATTCAAACCTAATTAAAATTCGAAGATTAACGCGAAGTTTGGAGATAAAAGTAACACAATATGCTAATTAACATTAAATTCTTGGGAAAACGAAGCAGTTTCCATGCTGATACAATTAATTACATTAAAATTACACTCTAATTTATGCCAAATAAACCACACGAAAAAAGAAAATTTCTACTAACATAATAAGGCTCTTTGCCAAATATAATTCCCATTATGCCACAACCACACCACAACACATTCACAAAATGTCACAGAAACATTACCAATAACCCGTGATTAAAGTTAAATAGTATTAAGTCCATTGTGGAGAGGAAGATTTCAAGCTTTCATTGTGTGATCCTACATAATCCGCACAATCCAACATAATAATATTCATTGATAATTTGTTTGGCGACCCCCCCACACCCCCTATGCAAAGGACCTTCAAGCCCATTCTCTATGGAATAAAGTCATATATGCATCCCTGTCCTCAACATATCCTTCATTTTGTACAAATTTAGAGCTCCATGTAATTTCTCTCTCACACATCTAAATATGTAAAAGTTGTAAATGTAAAAGAGATTAAAATGGAAAAATGAAAAATAAACGCACTAGAAACACGTGTCAGAGCACTAATCAGAGAACCACCTCCCTAACTCGTAAATGACCTGCAACCCTGTACAACTATTAAGGACTTAACAAATGCTTGTGTGCAAATATTTCATTGTGCGGAAAGGGAAAATCATGATCATTGATTCATAGTCTGTCTTTCACATTCATGATTTCTTGCAAAATAAATCCTCGAATTTCAATTGAGCCTCGAAATCTCCAACTTATATTAAATATCGATAACAAGGAACATCATACTGCATTGCTTTGTGTTCAACATTTCATAGTTTTCATGCGATATTTAAAGATGTCATTCAAGCCCAGTTGAAAAGAAAAGATGTGATGTTATGCAACGTTAAATTTGGAGATACAAGTTTACGTAAGGAAATAGAAGCTTTAATAATGCTCCCAGCTTCTAAATGCATTCTGCAAAGAGAAACTTTCTAGATATTTATACTTTGTACTTAAAAATACCTACTTAATCAGTGACATTCTCAATTTCGTTTAACTCTATAATTCTCATTTCTCTATATAATCATCATGTGTAACTATTTTGTGTGTGAGACATGTTACATAGGACACATCATATACAAATATGTACCCTAAGTCACATAAACATATGAAATGAAATAAATATGAAATATTTGTATCAGAGATCAAGCTAGCCCTGAAATACCCAATCCTTCATACAAGGAAACATAAGAATATTAATTGAAAATTTGTTCAGCGCCCCCACCCCCCTCCACCACCCATGCAAAGGATGTGTAACTGCGTCAATTCTGGCATCATTGGGTAGAGAAGTAACACAAAAGTATTAGTGTCAGAGCACCCACCAACGTAATGCCCACTCACAAAATTAGATTTTTTATTTATTTGAAAATGAATTTTCAGGGATTGACAAATACCGAAAATAAAACCAGGGAAAATTTTAAGGATGGAAGTTTATCTTGAAGTTTAGAAACCTTGGAGAATATTACTAGTCCCTAATATGAAAATTGTAAAATTTTTGGCGATATTTTTATAGAAATATTTATATTTCCAATGATTTTATATTAGTCAATATAATATTTTGGCGATTTTAAAGGTAAAATAATGGTGTACTATAAAATTTGGGTGAATCATTTTCGAAAAAAATGGAAATTGGAGAATCTTGTTTTTTGAAAAAGCATGGAAAATTAGCCTACTTGCGAGTATTAGCCCCTAAAATTTTCCCTGAATAAAACGCTTTCCACAAGGGAATTATGTCTCGGCAGAGTTCCCTCACCCAATAGAAAATTAGGAATAATATTTACATAAAATTAGAAAATTAGGTGACATACTCCACATAAATTCTTGCGTTGATACATTGTGCAAAGTGATTAATGTTAAGTGGCTTCGATCGTTTAAAATTAGTATTGTTCAAAAGGAAGGTGTGTCTAAGAGATGTGCGGAGGGAGAGTGGATGCGAAGGTGAAAAAATTTGCAACATAAATATTGTGTTTGTTATTGTGCATACTTGTTCTCCAACACAAATAAAAAATTAAAAGGTATAAGTTTTATGAAGCTATTGTAATGTAATTTTAACAAGTAACATGTTTGTAGCTGCATTGGCCAGGTGTTCATCATGCATTCTTTTTTTACATGCATGTTGCCAACGCATATTGAACTAGTTCTCAGGGAGTGGGGGGAGAGGGGGGGGGGGGGGGGTCTCGTTTCGAATGGTTTTCCCCAAATTTGTCGGAATTAATAGTCTGTTTTGAGTACCGTGCGCTTTTCTCGTTACTGTAAGAATCATGAAAATAAGATATTTTCAAAAATAGGTGCAGATTTTACGATATTTTTATCAGGTATGTTGTGGTTCATTTGTTTTTTGATTCTATATCTCGTTCGTATAGAATATTTTTACGCTAATTAATGTGGATATGCATATGCTATTAATGTGCGTAACTTCTTTTATCTTATGGCTTTATTGTGTGTAGCTATATCGTTCTGTTCACTTTCCTTTATGTTTTTATGTTGTGGTTATCATGGAACAATAACTCACAATGAATTTAGAATTTTTTTTAAGCATGATTGCTAAAGCATCATTGGACAAGCATGTTCAAAGCATCAATGGAAAATCATGTTTGAACCGTGATTGCTAAAGCATCAATGGAGAAGCATTTTTTTACTATAAAAATAAATCACATAGATGTAATTCTAAGGCAACATAATCTATTTTGTTTAAACAATTTTGCATATGCTGTAGGAGATTTCCTATTCTATACTATGCAAACTCTATTGAATTTTATATACACATCAACAAATTTACATGAAGGAATGATAAAACATTTCAGGAATTGTTTACATGAACGACACATTGAAGTGATATTATCTTATGAACGTGAATTTAATATATATGCATTGATACAAATGCATGGTATAAATATCCCAAATGTTTACTCAGAAAGGATGACAAAATTAGCTTCAAATTCTATCACTACATAAGAACAAGGAATTTCTGGGGACATACTTTGTATATTTGGTTATCAAATTGGATAAAAATTATGACTAGGCATTGGTCAAAGATAACAATGAAAATATATTTTCATTTTAATTCAAATTTATGCAAATAAAGTTTCAACATATTGTTCCATGACGAAAATCCAAAAGTCGGATATTTTGAACCACTTATGTGCAAGAAAAAATGTTCAATAAGAACTAATCATGAACATATAATAATTATAACAAAATACAAAAAAATAGAACATATATGGATGCAAATAAAAAAAAGCATGAGTAGACATATGTTTAAGAGATTTTATGGGTTCAAAAATATTTACAGTGAAAGTTTTTTTGAAAAAATGTGCCAATTCATGGAGAATGAATATGATTTTCCCTATTTATGACACATAATTGCACAAACTTTTTGTAATGCAATCATGCATAATGATTCATTTGCATTAAAGTGCATAGAAAAATACATGAATGAACATGCAATTATGCAATTTCTTGAAATAATAGATTGACATGGATACATTATATAATTAGCAATTCCATATGAAAAAGTGAAGATAGATGATGTCCTTTTTGTTTATTTTTGGATATAGTATATCTTGAATATAATTCTATGCATATGGTTTGCTGATACTCTAGATGTTGTAGCTGAATTTTGCGGGTTCGATTATGACACAACGATATTACGTGTTATGCGATTTGGAATGAGTGCAATTCATTTGCATTATGAACCTTTGAAAGAGATAGTAAAGGAGAAAAAAATTTCACATCCTATTGAAGCAGTTAACAAAGAGAAACATATAAAATTATCCAATATAAAACATAGTGAGGTTAATGCGAGCGACTTTGAAAACATGAACATAGATGAAAATTTCATAGAACTTGACATTGAGCTTATCAATGCAAACAAGAGATCGTGACTATCATTGTATCAACTCAAAAAACATATAAGAAACAGGGACATTTTCGAAACAAGTGTTCTAGAAAACTATGCAAGACATTAAATTCTAGCTCTAAGAAAATTGACATTGTTGAAGATACTATGGAACTTAATATAAAGGTCGTCAATGTAAGCAAGAGACCACAATGTTCGTTGCATGAACTCAAAAAATACATATGAAACAATAATTTTATTTAAACAAGTTTGACTACAAGATGATTGAAGTGGAAAAAGTAAATACATAATACTATATTTCCTAATCAACATAAAGAATCGTTACAAATGTTTGATTATAAATTTGAAACAGTGGTCAAACAACAATATTTTAATAAAATACAAGATGTTCTTGTTTATGATTATGCAATGTGCAATCAAATTTGGTTTAAATGAGACATAATAGAAAAATAATTCAGCAAAGTGTCGAAAGTTAAGTGTATATGCCAAAAATGCAGAAAAGCATTAGACAATAACAAAGTTATCAAATTTGCAGTTCTAGAGAGAATTAGGCGTAATAGAAAAATTTCCATAGTGAAAGAAATTTATGAATTGGAAGAAATAATAATATAATTAAGATTACTATTTTTGAAAATACAAGAACTTGGACAACGTTTTAGAAAACCAAAGTTGGCATTGACTGGTAGACTAATATTCAATATACCAAATGACACATCTCAAATTCAAATTGCAATTCCTCGTGACATAAATCAATTTAGTATAGTGGTTGTGGCAATTAAAATATGCTTGGTGTTTAAAAGCATATTTTTTGTTGGGAAAGTACATGTCCATAAAGTCATGAAGCATTGGGATGATTGTGTAAAACTCCACTTTATAGACTAGAGAATGTTAGAATAAATGAAAACTGGAAACAAGTCTTTGGCCAAAATAAGGTTGCATATGCATGTGAGACAGATATATAAAGCAATGATGTTAATGATTACTATGATCAAGAGCCGATAACAAAAAATCTATTGCATGGATCTAACTATTTGTATAGTATTTATGATCTTCGTAATAATCAAATAAACATTGCTCCAGGTGAACGCTATAAGCGTTTGGGCATATTCAAAGATAAGTATTTGGAGGAGATGAGATTTCCCACATTATTTTATAGGAAAAAACGATCAGATAATGTTACAGGAAAATTTACATATCACCATATTTCTCGATGGGAATTTTTGCATCAAGATCATGATTTTGTGTATCATATAACGAATTTGTTTTACAAAGCAATGTGAATTATCGTCAGTCAAGTATTTAGTTGTATTTGGATTCATATAAGAAAAGTACATTTAAAAAGAAAAAAACTAACGACTAGAGACATTAAACCAAAGGCAAATTTGAAACACATTCTGGCATCAAACATTACATATATGGATCGTAGATGACTATGAACATCACTAGAATAATATTCGCATTTTCAAAAGAACATATATGCGATGATCCGACAATTGGGTCCACTGAATTTATTTGTTTCGTTTAGCAATGTTGAACAAATCTGGGAGCCTTTAGTAAAGGCTTTGCAACAAATACATCGAGAGAAACAAACATCGACTGAAAACCAAGTAGATGAAGATGATATTTATACCTTGATAATAAATGACCCTGTTACTTGTGTATTATATTATGGATGTAGAATTAATGCTTTATGCCACTTAATTTTACATGAATCCAAATACTTTAGTGACATTGTTGACTATTTATTTGTAACAAAATTCTAAAATTGAGAAAGCCAACACAAACATGGATTGTTATGGATAAAAAATACTCCTATTTATGGAACAAGCATGGATATTGAAATTGAAAGTTTTGTTGACAAGTACTTGTGTTCTGATTCAACTAAACTTCCTGCAAATATGAAAACTATTCAACATTATTTCCATACAAACACTTGTCGGAAAGGAAAATAGATGCACTGCAGGTTCAATTTCCAATTCCACCAATTCACAAGATTTTTAAATACTAGAGCCTATGGAATTTGACAATGAAAAAACAAAAGAGAATGAAATAATTCTATTTGATGCATGAGATAATATGGAACATGATGAGACATATACACTTGATAGTTTTATTAAGAAAATAGGTATAAGAAAATATGATTATATCCATGCAATTCAATTTACTTTGAAATGAAGAACAATTATTTTGAAAAGAGGACCAATAAAAATATGGAATAATAGCTTCTCTCGACATATTCGGTTAATCTAGGGTGAAAGTACTGATGCCCAATTTGTAATTGACTCATATGCTACAACTACTTATTGTAGTTCATATATGACAAAGCTAGATAAAATAATGACATCGATGTTTAAACATATAAAAAGTGAATGCCAACAAAATGATGGTGATATCATATAAAAAATAGCATGAATTGGAAATGATTTATTGAACTTAAAACAAATTCCTGCACAACAAGTTGTATATATAGTGTTGTCAATGTCGTCGAATACTATTTCAAGAAAATGTATATTTATTAATACTTCAACAATAGATGATTGAATGTTTTTACTAAAGAAGCCTAAATACCTTGAGCATGAACCGAATGATTTAGAAAACATAGCATGTGTTGGAAACATGTTTTCATTTATGGAAACAAGTGGAAAAGGTGTCAAAAAGATGCCTCATAAGATCAAGTTTCAGGCACAACAAGAAGAATGAAGAGAAACATTGATGAAAATGGTGCAGAGACTGTCGAGTCGTTTCTAGTGCAATGGATCTTGTCAAATTCATATGGAACCTAGGTAGATGGATAGTGCTATGAAATATATTTCCACAGGTATGTAGAAGTTTAAAAATGACCTCCTAGATTGAAATATAGATCCAATCAAAGCTAGGGCTCCAAAATTCAAAATGTGCAGAGCTAAGATTGTTGGAAGTGCTTTGGAGCTAGTTAATTTGGAAGATTTTCCAAACATATAGGAAGCGCAATAGAGCAAGAAAAAGAGGACTAAGAAAATGTGGCTGACAACACTATAGTAGGGGAATATTTTTATTGGTTGACTAGTAGAGACCACAATCCACACTATCCCAGTGGAGGAAACCCGACAATATTATCTTGACGAATTTAATACATTGCTCAAACAAAAAATTTAGATGAAGATAGTCAGAAAGACACAGGTGATTGGTCATTGGTGGTCCCCTCTCACACCTAAGCTCGACAAACGTAACCCAATGGTAACACCCCGAGGAAGCCTTGAGGAGAACAGGAAGAATAAGCGGGAAAATGTGAAGCAACAGAGCGAAGAAAAGAATTTTTATTGGTCAAAGTTTAGCCTACTTAACACATCATATTGTTTCGGTTACCCCGATGGTAATAACTCGTAGAAATTTTAAGGAGGTATTAAGGGTTCAAGCGGGATGACGTGTGATGGGAAGACACATCCGTGAAAACAACCAGTGCAAACAGTTCATTGGCTTAAGAATCAAGCAGGAGGCCCCTACAATTGATAGCAAAGCTCGCAAAGGTTAGCTTAGAATAATTCAAAGAAATGTGTATAGGTTTGCCGACCCAGAGGAACGATTGAGTAGTACAAAGGAAATAAGTTGGGACCCCTTCAAATTTTTAACAAAGAAATATGATGAAAAACAAGGTTGTGAGACCCTTCTCTCTCCTCTCTGATAGTGAGATAGGTGGCAACGTATTATTGGTTAGAGATGATGTTGTTGGAAACTAGATCACTACTGAGGGCATGGTGTGAATCAGGAGTGTGGGAACTTATAAAAAATTTCACCAATTATTAATCGTTTTACCATGCATGAACTGAAACACAAAAAATATATCAAAGCATCAAAAATAAACATGAAAGCACAAAATAAATCAACACATGGACATAATTTTTTATGGTGGAAGACCTATCCCGGGTAAAAAACCACTCTGTTGTTGTTTCGTTGCTCAGTTATTTTATTAACATGTCAAGAAAATCATACATGGATCAGCTCACTCCCATGAGCTGGAAGACTCGACTTCTTTGACAATATGCTAGCACTATCAGACATGGAACTATTTCTCTCATGGATCTATGGGCTACCATACGCTGAAGGCCACCATGATTAACGATCCTCACCGGGTTGGTACTGAACTAAACAAATGACTCTGTAGACTCTGATATGCTAGTACTATCATGACCAATGAGCCTCGCTTAGTTTCTTCCGAACTGTCCAACCACCATTGGATGGAGAAATCTCTTCTATTTACAGAAAACACCAACCGTTGTATACTCAAAGCCTCCATGCATTCATTTCCTCAATGCGAGCCTCATTTCATATATTTTTAGACTGGACTTCGAAAACTTGCTCAACATGAGCACTGTAGAAACATAGCATCAAAGCACAATCAAAATCAAATCACTAAACTCCAAATATTACACATGCAACAATTCCATATCACCAAACACTACACCAGTCAACACTTCATCTTCTCACTCACTACACAATTCATGGATGAAATAATCTTAAGTTATCTGCTGCTACTACTGCAAACTTTTTCAGAAATTATGCATAATGAATCTCACAAAGTTTGTGGGGTCTTCTCCAAACTCATACTCACTCCACACAATGACTAGATAATCAACCATATTAACAATGATCTATCTCCAATATAAAGATGAACTCAAGTGTTCAACTCAATAATTACTCAGAACTAATAAGCATCACAACACTGTTCATATGCTTGATTGGATCTGGATTTAGCTCATTAACTCAATCAACCACTAACTCCATTATCATTTTTTATATTTTCAACTTTAATCAGCTTCTGGAGGTCCCACAAGCTTTTATGATCATAAAATGAAAATTTCCAATCAAGGAAGTCACCACAACACAAAAATTAGCTCAACAATGCAAGGAATGCAAATAAAATCTCATCAAAACCCATAATCGCTCCCTTAGCACTATCACGCGACTTTAACCTCTTGTATCTATAACCACTCCCTTAAGCTTGCTCTACCAACGACTATGACTTTCCAGTTTCTCCCTTGACTCTGCATACATGGGACTAGGGCTAAAAATCAATTAAAGCACAAGTTATTCATTCGAGAACCTCTGCCACCTGTTGGAACATCATCTCCAGTGTCTGAACACTCCTCCAAGCCACTGAGATAGGTATACAACTAATGAATTGGAAAGGAACAATTCTATGACATGCAAGACCTATTCTGCCAACCATAGTACAAAGACCAACACCTCCAGCTCCTCCAACAGCAACCATAGTATGTGAAAACACCTCCAGGGCTTATAACAACATCTTTAGCCCTTGTAGAAGCATATCCATCTCCTATAGCATCAACATCATGTCAACTAATTACCTCCAACACTAGTGGAATAACCTCCAACACAAGCAACCACAACTCAATAGATGAAGCAGCAATCCAATGTCTCCAAGATATGTAGAGACATACAGAACACCTGCAACAACATCTCCAATCAACACAACATGAGATGCTATCCAACCTCTTGCAACAACAACATCTCCAATTAACTCAACATGCCAACCTCTATCCAACCACACATGTGGATCCATCTCTAAGTCAACAATCATAACAACATCTCCACTAGGTCTAGTCATAGGGATGTTGACATCAATTCCAACTAATAAGACCATCAACCAATCATCCATCACCAACACTCATCACTCATGCATATGACCAGCAAGACCAAGAGCTTTTTGACATCAATGCCAATACTACAATGCCAACAAAATTCCCCTTTGGCATTGATGTCAACCTCAATACAACATGTGAGGCTGAATCAACAATCCAAAATCTCCCCCCCTTTGACATCAATGGAAAAATTCCATATCAAACATTGAAGTATAATTCCAACAATGAACCGGATGAGAGAAGGACTCCCCCTATCATAATAAACACCATGCTGATATAAGATTGATGTAGACCAAAAACAAGAACCTCAGTTTCCAATCATATCTCTAGCCAATTCCATGCCAACTCTTAAGACTGAACACACTCCCCCTAAGAATGTAATGGGGATGCACTCATACACTCCTCCTACTGCAATGAGCCTCCTTTCCAAGTGCAAGAGACTAATCCTCATGAACCATGCCTCTAAATGACTTTGGACATGATATACAATGCATTACAATACAATATAGTGCTTCATGGATAAAATACATGGTTGTGACAAGTACATAGGATTTACATATAACTCCCCTACACCTATCACCAACCATGAATCTATGGACCCAAGTTTACATCATGCACCCAAGATAGTGCTACATCAATGCTATACATCATGAAACATGATTTGGAATCCATTTACCCATACATAGTAAATGACAACACATGCTAGACACCATGGGTCACTCCATGAGCATTGTACCCAAAAGATAAAACAACGAAAGTACATGGCTTTGAAATCTTCACAAAATGGTTCTCTCATCGATACATGCCCAAAACATAAGTACAAGTACATGATAACAATGATCATGCATATGCTCCAATATGGCAACAACAATACATGGCATAGTGGATCAACATATGGCCTCCATGAGCAATGAAATACTTTGTCAATGTGTCGCAACTATAAGGGAGGAACTAACAATATCATATACTAGTGTTTTTCCATCACCATCCAAACAATGAAGATCCTGCAACAATATCATAACATCCACTAGAAACTGACACCAGTGACTCCACATGTGCATCAATAAAATCATCTACTAGCAGCAACATAGGAATATGCCATAGGACAACAACAAATACATCCACATCATCATGGGCCCATCAATCATCAACATTATTCATCATAGACAACAGTAGAAACAATATCGTTATGTGTAATCTCTTAGATATCATAGATATCAACCCTTTTCTTCCTTGTCGTCATGTTTTATGTGTTGAATGGGTTCCATTTTCTTTTCTTTTTTGCAAGAAAATTCTTGAAAAATATTATTTAATGCTAAATTGTTTATTTATTGTACCTAATGATCGAAAAATCCAATGATAACATATTACATTTGAAGCACGTTGTTGTTGAGACGGCTCCTCCTGGGATGCAATTTTTTCCATTTCTTTGACCATCTCCTTGTACACCTTTTTAAACATTCTTATTGGCATATTTCTGATATAAGCTCGTTCATCTTTTGAGATTTTCATAATCTTCCTGAAAATGTAACATGACAATAAACTATTTAATTTTTATATTGATATATGAAAAGTAAATATAACAAAAGTGATATTTATAAATAATTCTAGACAAACATTTAAAGGAATATTACCTTTTCATTCCTTATTTTTCGTTGTTGTATGTTTTTGCTATTAAAAGTCTGACATGTCTCATTGACCAATTCTCTAGAAACTCTTCCTGCAGTTTAGATAAAATTTGGTTATTGGAATCATTGGATTGGTTTTTGTATTGTAAGTGGAAAGAACGTCTATACATTCGTTTCACTAGATCCCTCAAACTTTTGTAAAAGTTTTTCCCCCTTTCGTTAACCTCTAGCACCACTCCAGATGAGCTAAGGAGCAATTCACTTTCATTTTCATGTTTTACTTTTTTTATTTTCTTAGAAAAACATTCATTTTCTGAGTTGTTGGTCCCTGTAGAATATTAAACGGATGTGAATTAATAGACTGCTTGACACATGTTATCTAATAATTTTAAGTATATTACTAATGAAAATTAAGAAAAGAAACTCATATTGGATCAACAGTATTTTTTCATTCACCTGATTCATCCTTTTGCAATTTTTCCATCAAGATTTTAAGCTCTTTTGGTCCTAGATCAGAAATAATCTTATTGAGCTTCGTCATTTTGTGGCTCTGCATGATAGACAGTAAACAATACATATTATTTAAACTTACATATAGTTCAAAAATAATATTTTTTGTAAAGAATTTACAAAGAACTTGCATTTTTTTCTTTTCTTGATGTGTTATCAGTATTTTTGTTACTTGATCTCTTGTCATTCATTTCTTTATCAATCTGAAACATGTACCATATCATTCATTAATATATTTATAAATAAATTGTCAAATTTTCAGGTAAAAAATAAATCTTAAGAAACTGGTGCGCCTTCCATGATGTACGCACCGACGTCGGTGCATGGGGGTATTATAAATGCACCACACAAACAATATAATAGACCATAAGATGCGTGGGGGTATTATGAACGCACCACAAAACTATTATAATAGACCGTATGGTGCTATCCTCGTAACATAGAGCACCGGTGCCCTATTTTAGATATGGCACATTTATTTTAAAAATTATTTTTAAATTTTTTATTACACAGTACTTGCGCGGTGCACTGTATAATACAGCGCACCGGTGCGCTCGGTTACGCAGGGCGCACCGATAAAAAAAATTCCATTTTTTTTCAAAAATTCACGCAAGGGTCAACATGAATTTGGATCCGACTATGAATGTCGTCCCGTGGGTTGGATGTCAATCTAAAATGAAAAGCCCTAATTTTGAAATCATAGAAACAGGGAGAAGAAAGGGCAGAAACAAAAAAAATGAAGGGCTTAGGGTAAAAATGGATAAAACTGCAGAAAAAGTTAAAAAACTAATCAAATTTAATCATGATATCGTTTGAAATTCTATGCTACAGGGTTTGAATCACTAGAGGTTTGGATTCTGATTGTCTAAATACTTCTGTTCGAACGTATTTCGCTGCTCCACAGTGCTCTCTTGCTCTCTTGCTCCATGTATGTCTCCTGCAAATCTCTAGCTGAAAATTTTAGCAAAAGTAGTGAAATAATGAAAAGTGTTTAGTATTTAAAGAATTGTTTTATGAAATTAGATTTTTGAAAATATTTTGCCACCCATTTTTCAATTTGCTGTTTTTTTTTTCAATTAAAGAAAATATAGTTGCACTTTTTTTATTTGCGTTTATTCGTCCCTGGTGCGTCACTTAATAGCACCGCACCGGTGTGTCCATTGGTAACACAGCACCGGTGCGTAGTACCTAAAACGCACCGGTGTGTAGTAACTAGAACGCATCGGTGCAGTTATCTGTAGATTAGCACCAATTTGCGATTGAGGTACCGAAATTACTTTTACGTGTGTACACCAAAATTAGACATGTTGGAAATGTACAATTTGCTGTGAAAATCTTTGGGCCATTTCTTTTCAAAACTACACCTCTTCTTCTTTCAGAAAAAGAAACTTGAACCTTTCCATAACCTGCAACAAGAAAAGGTGCCCCATGATCTGCTTGCTCATTTGTAAGTTCCTCCTCCATCTTGGCATCCAATTTCCTCTTTTCTCCTTTGTGCTTTCTATCTTGATCTTAACAAAATTTATACAATCTCTGTTTTACGAGAAACTGACCTTGAATGTTCTGGGAGAAATGACAATGAGTCCTTCATTCTGCATTTGTTAGCAAAAGAAGACCGATTTTCGACTAGAATATGTAGTCATTACATGTGGAGGCAATGGTTTCCCGTAGAAAATGAGTATAGGGTTGAGCAGAGGAAAGATATTGCAAAATGGGCTATTACATTAGCTTTTCCAATTGGAAACCAATTTACAGGTGTAAATATGGTAGCTACAGGTATCTATGCTTTTCTTCCCATAGGAATGGTCATTGGATTTCCATTTATAATATAAGAAGAATTTTTACTGGTTTCATCTAGAGGGAGCATCATTTTCAATAACAAATGGAACCGAGGAATCCTTAAGTGTCTCTTGTTCACATTTTGTTCGTAATTTCATTCTTTGATAAGTGCCAATTCACCTATACTTTCAAAAATTTGGATTTTTGGGTACCTTCCATGTGATATTCCTCGTTATCCACAGGGCCACAACTCAGACAAGTTAGAGATGCCATTTAGGTTCAATTGAAAGTCAAATATGTGATTTTATTCGATGTCAACTTTGTCGGTAAAAGTTTATGTAAGCCAACCGAAGCTCGGACAATACTCTCAGCTGCTTTTAAATGCATTTTGGAGAATATTTCCCTTCATGGGACCTACCAGCCTGATCAACAATGTCAATTGGTCTTTCTCTGTTGTCCTTAAGGGAATGAGAATCCTTCCCTTCATGGTGCCTCCTGGATTTATCGACTGCCTCAATTGATCTTTCTCTATTGTCCAATATTTCCCTGCCATCCTTGTAAGGATGAGAATCTATACCTTCATGTGATCTCTTAGCTGGTTCAAGAGACTCAATTGATCTCTCTCATGTGTGTCCCATATTTTTCATAAACCTCTTTTGCTTTTGTACTATGCCAAGCTCTGTAGTCATCTGCATCCCTGTAAGCATCTTTGTCCATCTTTCTGTTTGGATCACTCATTTTCTCTGCGATAAAATTCTCAACCGAAATTGGAACTCTCGTCTTTTCAAACCCTCATCTCCTCAGAAAAATTCTTTCCTGTGATTCAAACCCTTCGCTACTCTAATATTTTGCACTTTACGAATAAATTTGACTTCTTAGAAAAGATATTTCATTGAAAAGATGCTTCACGTTTTATTTAACCATTTTGTTCGGTGGAATGAAAAGATGCTTCACATTTTATTTAACGATGTTCCGGTGCACGGGATTTTATAGGCGCACCGGTGCAGTTCGTAAGATCGCGGTTTATGTTTTGGCATGGTTTTTTATGACGCATCAGTGTGGAAGAGTTGTGAAGCACCGGTGCGTCTTAGTACTAAGACGCACCGGCGTGGGTTATGATTATAAGCGCATCGGACGAAAAACCAGGAATCTCGGCTAAAAATGGCGTACTGTATAAAGTTCTTTTTTTTGTATGTAAGATCATAATAAAATAATGATAATTCTATAGTACGTGAATTTATTTGCATTATTTTCTAAGCTTTATTATGTTATTAAAATTCATATTATTCAAGATTTATTATTTTACAATTATTTACAAATTTAAAATTTTAATAAAATCATTTCACATTAATAGAATTAAAATTTTCACATTAATACAATTAAAATATTACAAATATTTTAAATACAATTACAATTACAATTACAATTTTACAATTTCACATACAATTACAATTACAATCATTTCACAGTAATACAATTAAAATTTTACAAATATTTTACATACGATTACAATTACAATGAGTTCACAATAAATTAAATATTACAATTACAATTAAAATTTTACATTAAATATTTTACATACAATTACACTTAAAATTACAATTACAAATACAAATACAATTTTACATACAATTAAAATTTCAATTTCAATTACAATCACGACATAATATTCAATAAATATCATGGTCATTTAATATTAAATTAATTTGCATCCACCTAATCTCCGGATGACACATGAGAGGGATCAAATCTATAGATGCGAAAACCTCTTTTTTGACTACAAAAATTGAGGAAAGGTTTTCACCTCGAGAGATTTGATCCCTCTCGGCGCTTGATAGATTCTGAGTTAAGATGGATCTAGGCTGGTTTCAGTCGTGTGAGACCAAGGAAAATCTATCGATAATATGAGGAACATATGCTTAATTTTATCAATAATATGTAAATACATCTAATATTAACATAACCATTTTAAATATGTTAAATATGTCTGAGATTCATTGAGTCATTTTAATTTTAAATTTGATTAGTTACCTCAGTTTGTTGAGATGATAAATATTGTAAGATAACTTTAATGATGAAATAAAATTTTGAACGCAAAGTGACAATGTAATAATATTGAATGATAGAAACTGTGAATAATAAGAATGTAGTCAATTACGAAGTCTTCATTGTGATTGATTTCAAACTATTTTCTTCTACTATTCTTATTTTCACCCATGTTAGTTTTGTCATATTTTCATATTGATTATTTGAAAAGGACAGTTGGAATCGTAAACCATTTAAATATTTAGCTCGAGCTATTGTAGTAAACATCATACCTTGTCTCCCTTGCTCTCCAATATTAATAGGTTGAAATACTATAACGCAAAAATCAATGTACATTGTCAATAATTTTTTGTGCTTACAGTGAAATCATTGCACACACACTATTAATCCAATGAATTTAAAATTAATGTACCATCATACATCAAATTAGAAATCAACATATACACTGAAATCAATGCAAGAAATCAAATAATAATAGAAAACAACATCTACACTAAAATCAATGCATATAATGCAAGTAATGAAATATGATTAGAAATCAACATCTACACTCAAATGAATGAGTCTAGTGCAAGTAGGAAAATAGGATTTAAAGCCAACATCTACACTGAAATCAATGCATCTAGTGCATGCAATCAAATAGGATTAGAAATCACCATCTACACTGAAATAAATGCATTTAGTGCAAGGAATAAAATAGGATTATAAATCATCTACATTTAAATCAATGCATTTAGTGCAAGCAATCAAATATAATTATAAATCAACATCTACATTGAAATTAATGCATCTAGTGCAAGCAATCAAATAAGATCAGAAATCACCATCTACACTGAAATCAAGGCATTTAGTGAAAGCAATCAAATAGGATTAGAAATCACCATCTACATTGAAATCAATCCATTCAGGGCAAGCAATCAAATAGGATTAAAAATAATCTACATTGAAATCAATTCATCTAGTGAAAGAAATCAAATATAACCAAAAATCAAAATCTACATTAAAATTAATGCATCTAGTGAAATCAATCAAATAGGATTAGAAATCATCATCTACATTGAAATTAATGCATTTAGTGCAAGAAATCAAATAGGATTAGAAATCATCTACATTAAAATCAATCCATCTAGTGTAAGTAATGAAATATCATTAGAAATCAACATCTACACCAAAATCAATTCATCTAGTGCAAGAAATCAAATAGGATTAGAAATCACCATTTACACTGAAATCAATGCATCTACTGCAAGAAACCTTCTTCCCTATCTCCCCCATATATATCTATATATCCATCCATATCTCCTTCCTTTTCTCTTTATCTCACCCCACCATACACACACTCTCTCTCACTCCATATCTATCAATTTCCTTGTCACTCAATCCTTCTCTCCATCTATCTTTTTTTCTCTTTACCTTACATCTATATCTATATCTCACTCTATCTCTCTATATCAACTCCAAAACATAAACTCTATTTCTCCAATCTATCTATCTATCTATCTATCTATCACTCCCTCCTCCTCCTCCTCTCTCTCTCTCTCTCGCTTCTATCTCTTTTCCTTCCTGCTACGCTTTCTCCCTCTCTCTCCATGTTCTTTATCACTCCCTCTCTCTCTCTCTCTCCACCTTTCACCCTCTATGTATTTATTCTTACCTCCCCCTCTCTCCCTCTCCATCTTCATATCTCTTTCCCTACCTCTCTTCATCCTCTCTCTTCCTTTCTCCCCCCCCCCCCCTCTCTCTATCTTCACCTTCCAACTTTGTTACCATATGCCTCTCTCTCTCCTTCTCTCCCCCCTTCTCTCCATATCTCCTTATTTGTCTCTTTATCTCACCCCAAAACATACACACTCCCTCTTCATCTCTCCCTTGTCACTCCCCCTCTCTCTCCACTACTCACTCTCTATGTATTTATTCTTCCCTCTCTCTCTCCTCATCCAGCTCCATCTCTCAATCCCTCCCTCTCTCCCCCTCCAAATCCGTATTTCTATCCCTCCCTCTCTCCTCCTCTCTCTCCTCCTCTCTTTCAAGTCCCTCCCTTTGGGTTCCTCTCTCCCCCTCCAAATCCATATTTCTATCCCTCCCTCTCTCCTCCCCTCTCTCCTCCTCTCTTTCAAGTCCCCTCTCTTTTCCTTCCTCTCTCTCCCTTTATCTCCTACCTCCCTTTATCTTCCCCCATCTCTACCTCTCTCTCTCTCTCTCTCTCTCCGACAATCCTCTCTTCCCCCATCACTCTCTTCCTCTCTCTCATCATTCCTCTCTCGCCTCCTTCTATTTGACCCCCCAGCTATCTTTCTTTCTCTCTCTCTCTGTCCTCCAATCCTCTCTCTTCCCCCATCACTTTATCTCACTCTCCAACTATCTTACTATTTCTATCCCTTTATCCTTCTCTCCCCCCTTGTCTCCATCACTCCTATGTATCTTTATCCCACCCATAAGCATACACACTCTCTCTCCATCTCTCCCTTGTCACTCCCTCTCTATGTATTTCTTCTACCTTTCCTTGCTCTGCCTCCAGCTCCATATCTCTATCCCTCCTTCTCTCCTCCTCCTCTCATCCTTTCTCTCCTACCTCCCTCTCCCTTCCCCCTTCTTTCTCTCTCTCTCACTCTTTACCCTCCAATCCTCTCTCCTTCTCCCTCTCTCTCTCCTTATCTCTCTCCCACCTCCATCTTTATGTCTCCCTCTCCCTCTCTTACCCTTCTCTAACTCTCTCACTCTTCTCACTCTCTCTCTCTTCATTCCTCTTCTCCCTTCTCCTTCAATTTATCTCCATATCTCCCTTGTCACTCCCCCTATTTCTCCACCTCTATCATATATCGTGATATATTAATATATATTACAATATAATAAATTTAATATTGTATTAATCTAAACATATTAAATTTAATAATAATGTTAGGGTTAATAATGTTTTTTTTTTTTTGCATGGTATTAATAATAATTTGGTCCATGGTATTTGACCCTTATACTTCATATATAATTAGATCTTGATTTCTAATCGTATTTGATATATTTTTATTTATTTACCTTACCTCTTTATACCTCTTTTATATTTACTTATTTAACATACCTATTTTATAAATATATTATTTGGCCCATGGTATTTTCACATGGTATTATTAATAATTTGTCCCATGGTATTTGACCCATGGTATTAATAGTAATTTGTCCCATAGGCTTCACCTAAATAAAACCTGTTTTTGAGTTTTTGTAAATATAAAGTGGTTTATTGAGTAAATATAAAAATCAGTTTTATTTATTTACCATACCTCTAGTTTATTTATATTTATATTTACTTACCATACCTCCTGAGTAATGTAAAAATCGGTTTTATTTATTTACTATACCTATGGTTTATTTATATTTTTACGTATTTACCATATATTATTTATTTATCATATCTCTTTTTTGAGTGTTAGTAAACTCTTCATATTTTAAGTTTATATCGTTTAAATTTATTTTTAATAAATTTTTAATTGTTCATTTATATGTTTATGTAAGTTATTGTTCAAGCCGATATTTTTTTTTTGGCTTCCGACATACTTACACATCGGGGTCACACTGGCCGTAGGAATGCTCTCCTAGCGCAATTAATTAATAAACATCACGATCATGATAACCATCGTACAAACATCATATTTGACTAAAAATCACATTCAAATTCGCTAACATCATCGTGATCATGATCATCTAACAAAACACAATTAGCATTATATAACATCATCACAACACAAACATAAAATATACATCTCATGTGAAATAACTGCTATCACATACACATCTATCTGCAAGATGTACATTAAATGAACATATCCAACATGACCTAACAATATACACTTCATGATGATCACCAACATGTAAATTAAATACAACTGCAACATGAACATAAAATACATGGACCATATATATATATATATATATATATATATATATATATATATATATATATATATATATATATATATATATATATATATATATATATATATATATATATATATATATAATGTTAAAAATATACAGCTGTAATATAAATGTTGGATCAGCTGGTGGTACAACATCAATAGCAGTACTAGTCAAGGCTTGCTCAGTCAATGGTGCAGCCTCGACGGTCGATGGTCCAGCCTGCTCATGATCATGAGTACTGCTGGATGCTGCAGGCTGCTGATTGGACGTGGCCAATGGTCCAGCCTCATCTCCATGATGACTGCTGCTAGATGCTAGTGGAGGCTGCTCATATGGCGCGGCGCAAGGTGAACGATCATGAGATGATGAGTCGTTGCTCGCTGACTGTCGATCACATGCTGCGTCTCGACCACGCCTATAACGTGCAACGGTCCTCCTCAGCCGCGTAACTAAGGTCATAGCTCCTACGACATGCCGCATCAACCTATACATGTCACATGGCATGCCTCTCCACATCTGTAACAACCTACCATCGGCCTGTATGTCTCTTATATGAGCAGGCCTGATGCTCGCATCAACAATCAATGTAGTGAGTTGGTCACCCAAATCCATCATGTATCTAGTATCAAGTCGACCGCGCCTAGCAAAAGGCGATACCCGTGCACCAACAAGAGCAGGTCTCTCTGCACCGGCCTCCTGATGATCCTTGGCATCTGCCATGCCTTGATCGTCATCAGGATCCACGCCTGGATCATGTGGTGGCGTTGGCATGTCCTAGCCATCAAAAGACTCAATGTCTGCAAAATATATACAAGTACACAACAATATTAGACAATTTCATTACACAATTTAATAAAAACAAGTTAAAGAACATGTTAGAATAAATTTAAATAAAACAATAATATTACCTCTATCATCCAGCAGCTCATCAGCTGCGAAGAGGATGTTGGGACACCCTCGCCAATCCAATCCAGCATAAGGAAAGGGGACCATAATGAAGGGATGCATCTCGTTAACACGGGCTAGCAACTCCAGTGCATCATGTGATATCCTCGCTGGAAACACAGTCTCGCCCCTCTTGGGCATCATCTACCCCCACATGTGCATCTGTGCCTCGAACATCATCCTACGAGGCTACCAAACAAAAGTAGGCCTCGTCTATGGAAACCTCTAAAAAAAAAACAAAAAATCTCTAAAGAAAAAGGGAAGATGACCCTCCCTTGTGCATGAGCACGACATCTATCTAACATTGTACAGAACTGCCGCAAAAAAATGGCAGACCACTTGACAAGTTGTGGCTTCTGTACTAAAGAATCAACATAATATAGAAGTGAACAACTAATGTGTTGCTCATCATTGGTGTTGTGTGAAATGGTCGAAATGAGAAGTGAGAGGCACTGCACCTCCTCACTACCAAATGAACCAATACGTAACTGACCTCCAGCGACCTGAAAATCTGAAGGAGATAGTACATCTACTCCAATGTATCTCAAGGAGTATCTAACAGACTCCCTGCTACACAACCAGCTGGAACCTCTGGGAACGAGGGAAAATCCACCCCTCTCCTCAATAGCCCTGTAATGAAATATATATCCTCCTTAGTGGGCGTGTACCACTGGTTAGGACCAACCTGGAAAGCCTGTTAGTGGGAATTCCACCTGTGGATAAGATGTCTCAAAAACACACCATAGCCCTTTAGGGAAGTAGCCTCCTCATAGAACTTGAGGAGGCCTACCTGCCTTAGGAGCCCCTGGGTAGCTGCTGTAATAGGGCGAGGGTACGCATCTCTCTCCCTCTCTCGTGCCTCCCACAGGTGAACCATGTCATACTGCTCCGCCTATTGTTGTTGTTGTTCCCCCTCTTTTCTCTGAATGATTGACATATTAAATAATTATTTTTTATTAAATGAGACATGTATTTAGGAATATACATATATAATTTTTTTTGAAAAAAAAAAACAAAACAATCGGTGCGCCACAAAAAACAGTCATGCACCAGTTCCGGTGCGTCTTTTTTTTGTGCACCAGGGGCGGTGCCCCAGATGACATTAAACGCATCGTAGGCGGCGCACCTGAAAATTTTCAGAGCACCTTTGACTATGTATGGTGTCAAGAGTGCAGTGCACTGACTAAACTCTACGCCCCGGCGTGTATAGTTGTATTAGCGCACCGACCTCCTGACTAAATACATAGTCAATGGTGTGGTATTTTACCAGGCCACACCATTAACCCTGTCGGAATGCCAAATGCAGTGTGCTGAGAAACACCGGGGCGGATATTTCTGTCAATGCACTGCATTGCCGCTATTCCACATGGTCAACAGTGCGGACGGCTAAATGACCGCACCGTATTTTTTTTAATTTTAAAATAACACAGTGCGCCTGTCGGTACCACCCCAGAAACGGTGTGGATACCATTAGCACCGGTTGCGGTGTGGCCTTTAAATTTTATAGGCAGCACTGCTTACCGGTGCAAGCTGAACAGCTCGAGCGCACCGTGCGACACATTTTTTTTCTCTCTTTTAAATGATTAATTTTAAGGTTATTTGAAATTATAATCCGCTGAAAAGCTTAATTATTGAAAAACAAGAAAAATACATGTACATTTGGCCGTCGAGGAGGCATATTGGCTATAGAATTTGCAAAAGAAAATTTGACCACCATTTTTCAAAATGCAAGCTGGAGATTGGTGGGCAATTCACAGCAACAGTGCGTGCAATGGGTGCAATGGGAGCACCGATGTCAGGGAAGCTCAGACAAGGATAAATTGCACCAGTGTTGGAGAGCTCTAGAGCACTGAGAAAAGTGAAAAATGTGGTTTTTGGCCATAATTTTTCTTTATTTAACCTTGTTCCATTGCATAGGGTTTTATAGGCGCACCAGTGCAGTTTCTTAATATCGCACTATGCGGTTTCGGTTTTGGCGTGGTGTTTTATGACGCACCATTGCGGAGGATATGTAAAGCACCGGTGCTCTACAGTAATACGACGCACCGAGCGGGTGTGTACAGAGCGCACGGTGTCTGGTGTGCCAATGATTTTTTAGCATTGGTGCTTTCTCTTGTTGAACACACTGGTGCGGTTTTGGATGATAAGTGCACCGAGCAGAAAACATCCGCAAAACCCTCCACCCGCCAACCTCCTCTAGTAACCTCCACTAGAAACAAATTTCTAGGGTATTTTTATAAGGGCTTCCTAAAAAACATCTGCTAGAAGGTCTTTTTCTTGTAGTGTATGCAAATCCATTTGGAAGCACAAATGCTTTCCCTGAATGTGTGATCACCCATCACACCTAGAAAATTCACATAAGAATACTATATGGTTGTCGTATCATCATTAGCATCAATACAAACCAGAACTTATGGCTACTTCAAAACTATCAACAGATGTACATGGCTGATTCAACATTAACACAAATTGGAATAAAAATTGAGCAATAATGAAAATAAAATTTCCAACCTCAAGGAATCCCCCTGAACACATGCATCTCTAGAAATGTAGATTTTTCTTCTCATACTCTTTCCCATATGGTTGCACCATTATGAATTTTCATGCAATTCATAAGGCAACCTTATGCTCCCCATGAGACCATGCAAGCCTCAATTTTTAGTGGGAGTACATTACTGCTCTTTTCTCCTCCGTACTTTTATCCGTTGATACTTCTTCTTTCTATGTGGTTGGCCTTGCATATTCTCCTCTTTCTAGATGGATCTCCTGAAACACATGGGAATCTTGCAATCCTTGGCCTTATGGCCAATATTATCACATACAAAACATCGAATGTGACCAAGGCATGGTGGAATAAACTGATGTCTTCTATTGATATGATTTTTATCCCTTGAATGTGACCTGCAATCAATAGCCCTATGGCCAAAATCATTGCATGAGAAACAATAACCATAAAATGGACTATTATACCTAAAAGAAGGATATTTCATTTGTATGCATGCTTGATGCTTCTTCTCCTTTTGCTTCTTCTTTTGTTGAGAGAGTTTGATCTCCCTATTACTACAACTTGCTGCTATGTGTCCACGAACTCCAAAAATATAACATTTTCTAATTCTATTCCTTTTCTTATGCCTTATTTGCTTGTTGTATTTCTTCTTGCATGGCTAGAGATTTTCATTATTTTTGCTACAACTAGGTGCTCCAACAATTTCAGATTTTCTTGTTGACGCTTGAGCACTAGTTTTGAATCTCTCCAATTCTTCTCTTACAAAAATTTCTTCACCCTTCAATTTATGGCATTTATCATCCAACTCTTTGTTTTCAGCCGTGAGCCTTTGAATCTCTACTTCTAGTGCCATGATCTTGGAATTCCCATCATTTTTTCCATCACTAGATCTTTCACCTTCATCTTGTTAGGATGATTATATTCATTTGTTACTGCAATAAACATGGAAAATTTTAAGGATGGAAATTTATCCTAAACTTTAGAAACCTTGGCGAATTTCACTAGTCTATAATATGTAAACTATAAAATGTTTGTTGATATGTTTGTAAAAATATTTGAATTTCTAATGTTTTTATATATAGTCTCAATATAATTTTGGAAATTCTTAAGTTAAAATAAGTTTATATTGTAAAAATTAGGCGAATCGTTTTTAGAGAAAAAGGGAAATTGGAATTTTTTTTTGGAAAATCCATGGAAAATTAGCCCACCTGCAAATATTAGGCACTAAAATTTTCTATGGAAATAAAAGTAGAATCCTTTGCATTTTTCTCCATTTCTAAAAAATGCAATTTTCCTCCAAGATACATGTTCTACAACTTATCCAACATCTCTTTGACAATCTGACAATGCTTCACATGCATGCTATCATATTTTTAAATGCTATTCAAAATAATCCTTCTAGGTAAAACATTAGATTTACCTTTAACACTATATTCAACTGATAACAAAATATCTTCATCAAAAGATTAAAAAAAAATGAATCTAAATTCACTCTCCAAGTTGCAAATTTAGCTTTTTGAAGTACTAGAATACCTTGATGATCCATCTCGGTAAATTTGCAAAAATTCTGCCAAAATCTCTAATATCCACTCTCCAGCGATCAACCTGGAATCAAGAGCCCTGCTCTGATACCAATTGTTGGAACTTTAAATGACTATTGAAAGGGGGGGTGAATCATTAGTGTGGCCACTTAAAAAATTTCACCAATTATTAATATTTTTACCATGCATGAAATGAAACAAATAAACATAGATCAACGCATCAATAATAAACAAGAAAATACAAAATCAATAAACACATGGAAACAAGTGTTTATGGTGGAAAACCCACCATGGGAAAAAAACCACCCTACTACTGTTGCACTGCTCAATTATTTTATTAATATGCCAATCAAATCATACATGGATCAACTGACTCCCATGAGCCGAAAGACTCGACTTATTTCATAGTATGTTGGAACTATCGAATAGGAAATTGTTTCTCTCACAGATCTACAGACTTCCATCCATTGAAGGCCACCACGATCAACGAACCTCACCTAGTTACTCCTGAACTAAAAAAATGACTCTAAAAAATATGATCTACTAGTACTATCACGACTAATGAGCCTTGCTTAGTTTCTCCTGAATCATCCAACCACCATTGGATGGAGAAATCTCTTCCATCTAATTAATCCGCCAATCATTTTATACTCAAAGCCTAAATGCCTTCACTTCCTCCATGCACGCCTCTTTTCATAAATTTTCAGACTGGACTCTGAAAAATTTCTCAACATGAGCACTGCAACAACATAGCATCAAAGCACAATCAAAATCAAATCACCAAACTCCAACACTACACATGCATCAATTCCATATCACCAAACACTACACCAATCAACACTTCATCTTCTCACTCGGTACACAATTCATTGCTAAAATAAGCTTCAACTATTTGCTGCTACTACTACAAAGTGATTCATAAAATCTACACAATGAAGCTGACACAATTTGCAGGGTCTTCACCAAACTCATACTCACTCCACACAACAACTAGACAATCAACCATACTAACAATGAGTTATCTCCAATATAAATATGAACTCAAGTGCTCAACTCAATAATTACTTAGAACTACTAAGCATCACAACTCTATTCATATGCTTGATTAGATCTAGATCCAGCCCATTGACTCAATCAAACACTAAATACATTATCCTTTTCGATATTTTCAACTTTAATCAGCTTTTGGAGGTCCCACGAACTTTTTCATTCGTAAACCGAAATTTTTCGGCCAAGGAAGTCACCACAACACAAAAATTAGCTCAACAACATGAGGTATGCAGAGAAAATATCGTCAAAACCCATAATCACTCCCTTAGCACTGTCCTGCATACGAATTTAGCCTCTTGGAGCTATAAACGCTCTCTTAAGCCTGCTCTGCCAACGACAATTACTTTCTAGCCACTCCCTTGACTATGCATGCATGCGACTTGGGATAAAAATCAGTGAAAGCATCAGTTCTTCAGTCCAAAACCTATGCCACTTATTGGAAAATCAGCTCCAGTGTCTAAACACTCCTCCAAGACACTGAGATAAGTCTGCAATTGATGAATATGAAAGGAACAAGTATATGACATGCAAGACCTATTTTTCCAACCTTAGTACCAATACCATCACCTCCAACTCCTAAATAAGCAACCATAGTCTACGAAAACACCCATAGGTACCTATAAAAAAATCTTTGACCCCTGTAGCATCATATCCATCTCCTATAGCATCAACATCATGTCAAATAACTACCTCCAACACTAGTGGAAGCACCTCCAACACAAGCAATGACAACTCAACACATGAAGCAACAATCCAATGTCTCCAAGACATGTAGAGACATATGCAACACCTGCAGCAGCAACAACATATCCAATCAACACAACATGATCAACTCTTCAACCTCCTGCAACAACAGCATCCCCAATCAACTCAATATGCCAACCTCTATCCAACCACACATGTGGATCCATCTCCAAGTCAACAACCACTACATCGTCTCCATTAGGTCTAGTCATAGGGATGTTGACATCAATGCCAACTAACAACACCATCAATGAATCATTCATCACCAAAACTCATCACTCATGCATATGATCAACATCACCAAGAGCTTGTCAACATCAATGCGAACACTATAATGCCAAAAAATGTCTGCATCAGGTCAATGGGAGCATGCCACACGATAGGCATATTCGGTGTTTTTGGGTACCCAAATGACCCATTTTTGAGTGACATATGGACCAATCACAGGAAAACACTTTGCACAGGTGACATCATCATGCTAGACAGTGCCTAAAAGAAATAAGTGGAGCACTTAAGAAATAGGAGAGTTGACTGGTCGTGGGATGGCGTGGATGATGTTAGTGATGACTCAACTTGACTACATGGTGAATGGATCTTGGTTGCAACAACAGACCCCATTAAGACAACTCAACCCACAAAGAAAAGCTCGAATTTTTTTAAAGGAGTGCAAAGAGGATGTTATAGGAAGTAGGCATCAGGCTGACGAGGATTTATGATAGAGTGACAACCAATGAGATTGAGGAAATTTGGGCCATATGGGACAACTAAGCCCGTAAGCAGGATTCCAGAAGTTTACAAAGGAGCACAACCAAAATCGTCGGGATAGAGTGTTGCGGGCTAAGCGTCGGCATGAGGTTACGTGTGGGATATGAATACGAATGGTGTGGAGATTTACAAAGGAAAATAAGCCTTCGAAGACATAAAATAATTTTAGTGCCTGAAGGCTTGAGCAGAGGTCACAACACCTGGTCCTATGGTGGAAAGCAAACAGGTGCTAAATAAAACGGAGCTAAGGGAAAATTTTGGTGGAATTGGCAGCATTTATAATTAAATTTAAAAAGCGTCGCGAAGTTCGTGTTTGGAAGCAGTGGTATTAAAAAGGATTTGGGGCTTTGATAATGTGCCTTGGGCACATGCATGGACAGATTGGCCAACAACTAGTTTTGGTAGTGTGTTACTTTAAAAATCCTTAAAGCTTTAGCGTGATGAGTCGACAACTATTTTTAGTAGAGACTTTGGGCTAGCGGATTGACAAGTCAACAAATTTTGGAGTTTGGTAGTTAAGCCAAACATAACAAGATACCACTAAAAGCTTAAAATCAAATGAATAATCTAGTTGGTTGAATATTTCACAGTTTGGATAAATTTGGAGATTCACTAAAAATATAAAGTCCCATCTAAATCCTATTAACTTCCAAACAAGCTAAATTAAGTAGAAAAACTCAGTTCAACTTGCATAAATAGGTGTTCAAAGTCTGATAAATTGGAGAAAATATTTAGAAGACATATTTTGAACAAGAGAAAACCAGAAATAAAGAATCATGCAAGAATATAAGAAAAGAAAAGAGGATAAAATTAGGAAAGAAAAATATTTATAAGCAGGCTTGAGCAAGTAGGTTGAACAAGTTTTTTGTGTGGAGAATTTTGTGTGAGGTGATGTTGCTAGTATATTCAGTAATTAGATATTAATGAAGTTATTGGTGATTCAGGAAGAAATTGTTTTATTTGAAAGCAGAGGTGGAATTCATGGTTCTAGTGTGAAAATGGATGAAAGGTGATCATTGAGTGCCAAGAAAGTTGTAGCTTGCAGATCAGGGGTTGGTGCTCCTTCCAGTAGTTGCTGGTAAATATTTGGGTTTGTAGCTCCATTTAGTTGTAACTGATAAATCAAGGAGTTGTAGCTTCCTACTGGCTATAGCCACAAAATTGTAACAACAAGTTGTAGCTTGTCTTGTAAAGTAATTGGAGAACAATTTAAAGAATTTGTGTTCCATTGTGATTGGTAATATTATTTCTTGTCATGCTTATTTGAATTAACTGCTGAAGTAATTTGTGGTGTCCTAGTGTTCTTACATAAGTAAAAGTAATTTTTAAAATTGGTAAAATTCGTACAATACTGATTCAACCCCCCTCTCAGTATTGTCCTAGTTTCTAACAATTGGTATCACAACAAGGTTACTTGAGATCAATTTAACAACTGGAAGAAAGATCAAGGACCATGACAATTTAGGAAGGAGGATTTACCAATAGGGCACCAATGTTAAATGGAACAAACTATGTCTTTTGGAAATTTGAGATGAAGACTTAATGGCTTATGCTTTGCTTAAGTTAAAAGGATGAAAAGTCTCTACAAGCTCTGTAACATGCGTCATAATTTTCACTATGATTTGTCCAATAGGAAACGACAAATAAATGAATTGTATTTTCTTTTTTCTTTCAAATATAATCAGTCAGTAATGGTATTTCCTAGAGACTTCAACAACAAAATACCAGTTATGAAAAATTTTGGCAACAACAATGGCTTACCTTGAAATCCATAAATTTGAATTAGCATATTACTTTCTCTTTGTTCATGCATACCTTTTCCCAATAGGAAAACCTATGTCTTTGTAGATAGTTTATGAGGCTCTTGTCGAATTATCATGCAATTTAAGTTTTACAAAGGCATCTTGAATTAGACAAAATTTTAAAGAAACATTATGCTTCCATAGTATAGGATACCATAAATGCGTTAGTTCTTGATTCACATTGAATTTAGGATTATATGGAAAACCACGAAAGAAATGGCTAGAAACCAAAGCTACTATGAGATACACCATCATGAATAACCTATTGGTCTTGCATAAATTGTCTAACTAAGAATCTAATTCATTATAAATAATATCTACCCAGTCAAATATACAATATTTTTGGTATGCGTGACAAATCATAAAGAAAATGTGTTTTGGAACATTCGTTGCAGTTTATTGGCCCATGACATGGGCATATAGCCAACAAAAGTATCTAAACGAGTTTAAACAAAGAAATATATAGGACAAAAAGATTCAAGGAACTTGGAAAATTAGCGAAAATGAATCTTCAACAACGTTAGCCTCGCCTGCATCTGATGTCGAGAAATTATTTACTTTAGACAATCTCAAGCACATATTAGGTTCAGGTAACATGAATATCCATCTAAATGTCCTCACATTAAGAGGAATATTTTTTGCTGGTAGCACAATTTTTCTTGTTCTTGAATCACTTTTTTTTGCGAACAGATGAAAAATTTCCCTTAAATTGAAACTTTTAACACACATGCAATATTCACCAAACCACTAGTCCAGATCATATTGTTGTTCTTTTGTTTTGTTGGTAGATTCACATAACGCTCATATGAAATCAACCAATTAAAATTATCATAGATACAAGAAATAAAGATAATTGTATCAGTTCAAATAGCTTATTTTCTTACTATACTATCCATGCTCATTATGTAGCTATAAACACTTTCTCAATCAATAATGCTCTCAATTTCACTTAACTGAACAATTTTTTTGTTATGTATATAATCACCAGTTGTTACTATTGCAAGCGTGAAATCAACTCTTACTAATTCAAGTGTGAAATTTTGTATACAATAATTTTTTCAATAAATAGTAACTGAAGATACCAAAGCTAACATTTACAAAAACTAGTGAAAATAAATCTCGAAATTCCAAAAGAATCTTGTCCATTTATTATGCATGTTTCTTCTGCGTTGCTATGAATTATTTGTGATAATGGAAACTAGCTTACAGGTTTTCGATAATCATTCTTGCTAAAAAATACATGCTTAGTTATCCCTATTATGAAGCGATTTGGTCGCATGGTTGGTCCTCACTACTCTGCCATTATCGAATTTTATTTACAAATAACCTGACACATGGATTTGAAAAATCTCAGAGACACATGTAGTTTGGCTAATGATGGAAAATTGATCCACTCTCTTATATGTTAACCATATCTCGTTTTTGCTCACAAACATGTAATATGTTCCCTAAATAAATTCTAGTTCAAAATTAATCCCATTTTTTAAATTTCATGAATGTATCGAAAGATTATCATGTGAGATGGAAATATGTGAAGTAAATGGGTGAAGAGAGAAATATGTACAAGGAAAGGAACATGCAAAGAAGACAACAACACTTTCGCGCATTCACACATTTTGCACAACACTTATGCATCTTTCATATCTTCTTCAATTGTGCAATCAATAGTTAGCTTAGGTTATGATAATACAATTAACAAATCTAAACTATCAAATATTGAAAGAAGTAAATGACACAAAAAAAACTTAAAGATTTAAGAATACCTATACCTCGAAAGTATATACGATTCCTGCAATCTACGATTGTTATCGCCTTGAAACAATTAAAATAATTACTTATCCATTTTGGACTCCGCATGAGAATGAACAAATAAATGTATCATTACAACTTATATGTTAATATAGTTAATATTTACAAAAAAATGTTGTATTGCATTTATAATTACTCGTGAAATTTACTGCTTCAAAACAAACAAACAAAATGTATAGCTTATGCAAGGTTAGAATCACACAAAATGTAGTGAAGCTTAAAATGGATCATGATCACTCAAGGATGAATGTGAAATATGAACATGACATTGTTGAAGAGGAAAATTTGTCAAAATGTAAACAATAATTGTATTATTTCCCGAAATAAAATTCCTCATTACTTGTAATTGTTTTCACTGCATGTACTCTAATAATTGTTTACTTCATTTTCTATTTGAATTGATGTCAATATTGAAATCTCCAACAAGCATAGGAATGTAATCACCAAGCGTGAATTGTGCCCTTGTTATTGCTATCACTTCAATGACTATTGAAACATATACAAGTGGTACAACATATACATATATTATGCATATTCGACATTGGAAATATACTTCTGACAAAAAAAGTTCGATTATGTTATCCAAAAAATTTTTGTTGATACGATCTCTATGTTTTCTTGTATGCAAGTAAGTACTCCATGAATAAAAATTGATATGTTGAAAATGAATATGTGAAATTTAGTATTTTATGGCAGAAATTTTAGATGTGTTTCCTAGATGCAGAAAGTCATATCATTCATTAGGTCTTCATCACGCACAATTCCATTCACATGAGCACATAGACTTTGTGTATTCAAACTTGCAATCATTAAAGTACTTTCACTTTCTATCAACTTCTCTATATATCCTGATTTCCGTGATGCTTGAGTTCTTAAGAGTTTCATTTCTTCTAATACTTTCTTATTCACAAAAAAATTATTTTGTGTTAGTTTTCGAAGAAGATACAACAATTCCATGGTTATAACATGTGGAAATGTTGTGTAAAATATTCTATGTGTTGATATGCCACTAGATCAAATGCAATTTCATTCAACGTTAAACCCTGTGATCAATGAATTTTTCTAGCACAAGCTAGCCATATCGGAAATTGTTTCAGCGCAATAGTTCTAAATATATTTCAATGACATTTCAATGGGTTTGGAACACGTAATATTGGAGTCCAATTAGGTGAAATGTTTTTGTCCTATCGTTCACGATACTTGTTTCTTTGTAGTTTATCAATTTTTGGATTTACAAAATCTTTCCATAACACATCAACATTATTGCTTTTCTTTTTGTATATTTTTTGCATATTCCATTTGCGCCATTAACAAGGCCATATTTTGTATTATAGTTCCTTGCACATAGCTCAACAAGAACATTGCATTTGATAAGGTCTTTTTACGATAATCTTGTTGTTTTCGCATATGCTACATAACATATTTCCTTATTGCGAGATTCTTCAATCGCATCAAGAACTATTAGCTCTTCATTTACATCTGTCAAAAAATTTCCATTATGCTTTTGGATCGAGTGGAGAAGGTCTATAAAACTTATCATTTATATATTTAATGTCTTCATTAGATTGTTGATTCACTAGCATTTTGTTAATGATTTCAACAAATTTGTTATCTTTTTGACGCATTGTAGCAGGCAATTCATAGCATTTCACTTTTTCCTTTCATAAATTGTATATTGGTTTTTCCCCTACTGAAATTGGTTGCTAAAAAATTAGATAACCTTTGATCGATTGTGCTTGGAACTAATCTCCAAAAAATATTACATCAATATTTCCAAAATAAGCCAACGGAGTATGCTTTATCTCTCGTAAATGTTCTTGGTATAATAATGTTGAACCTATCAAAGACACCTCATCAATCAACATAACATGAAGTTGTTCGCAATGTTTTGCCGATGTGTCTAATTTTTCACCTTTAAGAGAAATATATTTTGGTTTGTTAAATGGTAAATGGAATGCAGAATGCAACGTTATACCACCTACATTGAAAACAACCTTTATTGTATATGTAATTACGATTCCTTTTAGTTGATTTGGGTCATATCTGAACATGTTGTTGTACAAGAGAATTAGGGATTGGAATATTTATATAATAGTAAATGTTTTTCCAACACCTACACCACCTGTTACAAGTACATACAATGATTAGTCTGGTTTTTTTTTCTCAGTCACTATTTATTTCAATATTTTTTCCTATTTTGGGTTGAGTATTCTCATGATTTCATATAATTTTTGTTCTTCTAGTACTTGTGGTTTCTTTACAAGTTGGTAGGGTCTCTGAACAATTGATTTTTCATTTCTAGCCTTTTGCAAATACTAAAAATATGAATTGATATCGTATTCTTGATAATGTTTTTAATTTTATATTTATTCAAATGTAGGTACATCTCTTTCAAACAATTCGCTCTCTTTATTTTCAATCTCATTTTTTATGTTATCAATATCAGTCCATGTTGTCATTGTTTCATTCATGAATTTTAGTTCATTTCATTTTATGACTTTTTCAAATAAGAAATATGCATTTTCCCAAGTCGAATATTGTTCCTTAAATTTGTTCTCGTGAATACGATATGGAGCATACAACACTAATCGTTCTCTGTAATAGTTATCAGGATCAATATGTTTATTATACTTTACATATCTTATAATGTATGGTCTCTCAACACATCCTCTTCTCATGCCTTGTAGTGTATAAAATGACGCAAATTCCGCTAAGCATACATGATCAATATTTTTTGGTCATTGCACATAGTGAACGATAATTGATAAACATGTTGTTAGAAACAAAGACAATACTGAGAGGGGGGGGGGGGGGTGAATCAATATTGTAGGAATTTTAACAATTTAAAAACTTACTTTTAATTGGGCAAGAACCTTAGGACACCACAAAGTACTTCAGTGGTTAATTCAAATAAGCATGATAATAAATAATATCAACAATCACAATGAAACATATTGATTCTTTAAATTGTTCTCCAATAACTTTAAAAGACAAGCTACAACTTCTTGTTACAATTCTTTGGTTACAACCAACACGAAGATACAAATCCATGATTTATCAGCTACAACTGAATGCAACTACAACCCCAAATATTTACCAACAACTACTAAAAGGAGCACCAAACCCTGATCTACAATCTGCAACTTTCTTGGCATTCAATGATTCATCTTTCATCCATTGTCATACTATAACCATGAATGGCACCTCTACTTTCAAATAAAATAAATTCTTCTTGAATCACCAATACCTTCAACAATATTTAATTACTAAATACACCAACAACATCACTTCACACAAAATTCTCCACACAAAAAACTTGTTCAACCTGCTTGCTCAAGCCTTCTTATAAATATTTTGTTAAATTTGGCCTCTTTTCTTTTCTTGTATTCTTTCATGATTATTTATTTATGGATTTCTCTTGTTAAAAATATGTCTCCAAGTTATTAGACTGAACACATATTTCTGCAAGTTAAACTGATTTTTTCTGCTTAATTTAGCATTTCTAGCAATTAACAGGATTTAGTTGGGACTTTCTATTTTTTGTGAGTCTCCAGATTTATCCAAACTGCTAAATCTACTGCCAACTCATTCATGAATTTCAATTTAATATTTTAGTGTTTTGTTGTTATGTTTGGCTTAACTTCCAAATTCCAAAAGTTGTTGACTCATCCATCTGCTAGCCCAAAGGCTCTTATAAAAATAATTTTCGACTCATCAGGCCAAAGCCGAGAGGATTTTTAATATAACATGCTACCAAAACTAGCTACCAACTTAATCTATCCACGCATGTGCCCAAAGCATGTTATTATATCCCCAAATACTTTTTAATACTGCAACTACCAAACACAAACTCTGCAACCCTTTTTTTAATTTAATTACAAATGTTTCCCTTTTCGCCAAATTTTTACCTTAGCTCCTTTTGCTTTGCAATCTTGTTTTCTTTGCACCAAAGGACCAGGTGTTGTGACCTCCAATTAATGCTTCATGCACTAAACTGATTTTAGGTCTTCGAGGGCTTATTTTCCTCTGTAAACTTATGCACCCTTGGTCTTCATATCACGCACATAACCTCCTGTCCTCGCTTAGCCCACATCCTTCGATCCCAATGATTTTTTTTGTGCTCCTTTGTAAAATTCTGAGATCCTTATTATGGGCTTAGTTGTCCCATAGGGCCTGCATTGCCTCAATCTAATTAGTTATCGCTCTGCCATAAAGCCCCATAATCTCGATGCCTGCTATTCGACGCTTCCTCTCCGTGCTCCTTTAAAAATCATCATGATTTTATTTACAGGATGAGTTGTCCTGATGGGGTCCATTACTACAACCAAAAGCAAATCACCATGAAGTTGAGCTGAGTCAGATTTGACATTACCCACGTCACCCCGTGACTAATCAATCTTCTTGTTTCTTAAGTTATTCGCTTATTTCTTCTAAGCACTGACCAGCGGGATGATGTCGCCTATGCCATGTGTCATCCTGTGATTGGTCAATATGTCACTAAAAATTGGGCCATTTTGGTACCCAAAAACACTGAGTCTTCCTGCCAAGTTTCACACTCCCATTGGCTTGATTTTGACATCATCTCTGACCAATAATACATTGCCACCTGTCCCGATGTCAGAGAGGAGAGAGAAGGGTCTCGCGACCTTGTTTTTCATCATATTTATTTGTTAAAATTTTGAAGGGGTCCCATCTTATTACCTTTACACTGCTCAATCCTTCCTCCTAGTTGGCACACCTCTACACACTGCTTTGAATTCTTCTAGGCTACATCTATGAGCTTCATTTTCAATTATGGGGGCCTTCCACTTGAGTCTTAAGGGCAATGAACTGCTTGTGTTGCATTTTTGTCAGGGCCACATTTTCCTGTCCCATGTCATCATGTTTAAACCCTTAAAAGATCCTTAAAATTTCTTCAGGTTATTACCGTCGGGGTAACTACAACGGGTTGATGTGTTAAGTGGGCTCTTCTTCAGCCAATAAAAAAAATTTCTTCCACTTTGTTGCTCCGCGTCTTCCTGCTTATTCTCCTTGTATTCCTCAAGGTTTCTCTAGGGTGTTACCGTCAAGTTACCTTTGTCAGGATTAGGTGTGAGAGGGGACCACCAATGGTTGATCACCTGCATCTGCTTGATTTTCATCATCATACCTTTTTTTTTTAACATTGTATAAAATTCATCTGGATAATACTGTCAGGCTGCCTCCGTTGGGCTAGCGCGGATTGTGGGCTCTGCTAGTCAACCAATAAAAATCTTCCCTTGTTGTAGTGTCATCAACCACATTTACCCGATCCTCTTTTGGCCACTCTGCTACGCTTCCACTATGTTTGGAAACTTTGCCAAATTAACTAGCTCCAAGGCACTTCCAACAATATTAGCTCTGCACATTTTGACTTTTGGAGCCCTAGCTTTTACCGGATCTAATTTTCAATCCAGGAGGTCATTTTCAAAATTTTGCATACCAATAGAAATATATTTCAGATAGTTATCCATATAATTTGGTTCCATATACATTTGAAATGGTTTTCTACACTATAAATGGGTCCAAAGTCTCTGCACCATTTTCATCCATGTTACTCTTCACTCTTCTTCTTGTGTTTGAAACCTCATATTCTGAGGCATATTTTTGACACCTTTGCCACTTGTTTCCATCAATGCCAACATATTTCCAACATTATACCCCTTTGGTATTGATGGAAAATCCAAGATTAGACAAAACATACCAAATATGCTTGTGCTCAAATTTTCCTTTGATTGTTGCTCCCCCTTAAAGGCCCATATATTTGGAAATTCATCTCCTAGGGTTAGGTTTTTGGATGTTTAGGGTTTTACATTGTTTCTAAATAATTGATAGGCCCTTGAGCCTCATTGTAACATAGTTCAGAAGCATGTGGCCACCACATCTCTTCTTAGAGATAAGATACCATCACCCGAGCTAGTTTATTTCCATTTTGTATGTAAACATATTACAGTTATTTGATATTAATGAAACAAAGTTTTATTGTGTTCTTGCATAATTCCAGATAAGTGGTATGAGAGCAGTTCTTTCTCGATCTTTCTTTGCATGTCACCAATGAGATCGGGGTATAAGGAGTTATGGCTCGATCTAGTTGAACCTTTGCAAGATCAACCTTGCAAATCTTGATGACCTCCCATGGTGGAAGAAAATAAAGACGAGGGAGAAAGAGATCCTATCAAAATATTGCTTGAGGAGGCCCTCGAGAAATAAAGGAACGCGATGATGGATAACTTTTCCCAGATCCTTCGACGGCTACCCACCGACGATGCATCTTCATCTGACAACCACTATGGAGGCACCACTCCCTTTAAGGTACAAGTAAACTTTGACATTCCCACATTAAGGCCAGATAGATGCAAATGTCATAGATAAATGGTTAAATCTTTTGGAAGGATATTTTTCTGTTCATGATTTCTCTAATAGGGAATATATTACTTTTGCACTCTTGAAAGTCGCCCCCCACGTCAAGGATTGGTGGGAAACCTACTGCGAACAGAGGGACAGGAGAGAATCCTCACTGTTTTAAGAAAAACCAACTTGGAATTATTTCGGAGATGCCAACAAGGAACAATATTACTATGTGGGGAGCTATATGGACAAGTACATACAATGGACTACGTTTCGGCAAAAAACAGATCAAGATGTGCATGAGCTGACGAATATGTTCCATACCCTATGCACAAATTTGGGTATCAAATATTTGGAGAAACACTTGGTGCTTAAGTACTGCAGTTTTTTGCACATATACATTCAAGAGTAAGTGGAGTTCCTCAAAAGTTTCTTTCTTGGTGAATCATATCGATATGCTGCCAAGATCGAGCAGAAATTGAAACAGAAGAGGCGAGACTTTGGATTTGCAAACCCAAAGCAGAGCAAAGGACAGAGCCTGGTCGGGACCGCCCAAGGCAACTCCTCGAAGCCGCAAGCCAAAGGTGATAGGAAGGAAAATAATGACACAAGAAAGTGGTGTGAGTTCCATAAAACTCCCACTCACAACACAAATGAATGTCACGCAAAGTAGGCGTTGGTGGTCGAGATGAAAGACTTAGAGACAGATGCATGCTCTGATTTTGAGTCATAACCCAACAAGGGAACCGACAAGGGTAAGCAGGTCATTGACGCAGATCCCACTACGATGGTAGGCACCATCAAGCTCCAAAATGCAAAACCCGAAGATCGAGAGGAGGGGGAGTGTCTCTTCCACTCACAGATGTGAGTGAAGGGGTCCCCGTTGCAATTCATTTTCGACAACGAGAGCCAAAATAACCTCATTTCAGTAGATTTTGTGAAGCGGTTAGGCCTACCAACCACAACACACCTGCAACCGTACACCATCGGGTAGCTTCACTAAGGATGAGATCTTCGCGTCAACCAATAGTGTCGCCTCCCCTACAACATCAAGCCCTTCACAGATGAGGTATTTTATGATGTTTCTCCTATTGAAGTTTGCGATGTAATATTAGGCCAACCATATTTGTGGAAGTGATTTCCTGTGTATGAATCTAGGCCTCGCATTATTATTATTTCTCTTGAACTAAGCTATACAAGATACTAGAGGTAGCCCTACCTATCGCCATCTCTTTAATATTCGGTAAGAAATTCAATACGATCATATCCCATACCAGGAAAAAAATTTTATTCCTAATTCACTCTCAAAGTAAGGGGAATATCGTGGCCCCATCCATGGCCCCCAAGAAGGGTTCCTCCACACAGAAGAAATAGGTGGATAATGTCATGGAAGAATATAGGGGCATATTCTCCTCGCCCACAGGGGTACCCTTGCACTTTCAGGTCAAGCATCTGATCGATCTGACTTCTAGAGCACCTCTACCCAGCAAAGCTCTTCATAGCTTAACTAGTCACAATCCCTTTCAAGTGGGTCTAGGATTTCAATCATTGTGTCTGATTAATGTTTCCATACCTCATGCGACTACACAAAAATAATCCACATATGCACTATTTGAGGTTGATAAAGCAACCAGATTTATTGAACGTGTCCAATACATCTGCCAATGGGTTCAAGACATCCTAGAGAATTCCAATTCCAAGTACAAGCAACGACATGATCAACAACAGGTGCCACACAAGTTTCTGGTGGGCGAAAAATTTTGGTTGCATTTGCAGAAGGAACACCTTACTGGATCCCATCAAAAGCTCATGCCACTTTGATATGATACTTACACAATCACCAAGGCTATGGCAGACAATTATTTTGAGCACAACATTCCCCCATTCTTTTTCCTGCACCCAATTTTCAATGTGGGCCACCTTAGTCCACACTTTCCACCATTACTAGATGCATAAAACATTGCAGAACAAATCACACCAACAGAGTTAAACCCGGACTGCATGGAACATGCCAATACTAATCAAATCACGGACATGTATATCAAGAAAACTCACAAGGATAATATCCAACTGTATGAGGTTATCAAATCTGGCCAACTCCTGCACCAAGGCAAGTAGCTCACAAAGGACCAAGTTCAACAGAAGTTTCCTCGTCTCATGGAGGCACTCAATGTAATGAGGATCATTACTTCCTAAGAGGGGAGGACTGATATAGGTGGATATTGGTGTCCACCCTCCTATTCCACTTGGACCCCCACATTTTTTTCTTTCAGTTTTTCAATTTCCTTAATTGCAGCACAATTTACTATTTTTGGCAGTTTTTCTGGCCCTAAACTTTAAAAGCCGTTTTGAGGCCCTAAACAAGATTTTTTTGGAAAACGTGCAAACATGAGTCTCTGAAAAAATTTTGCAGTCAAAATATGTAGTCCTAAAATAGATATTTCTAACAAGATATTGTGCACGTCAAACATAGATCGTATGCCAAAGTTACGACCTCGGGAAGTTGATGTACCAATTTACCCAAACAGGACCCACAAATTTGGCGATTCATCTCCTAGGGTTATATTTTTGAATGTTTAGGGTTTTCCATTGTTTATAAATAACAAATAGGCCCTTGAGCCTCATTTTAACACAGTTCAAAGGCATGTATCCACCACATATCTTATCAGAGATAAGTTATCATCGCCCAAGCTAGTTTATTTCTATTTTGTATGTAAGCATATTACAGTTCTTTGATATTAGTGAAATGAAGTTTTATTTGTACTACATCTCTCTTTTTATGTTTATATATGTATTCTATTGCATTCCTACATAATTCCAAGTCAGGGAGGCAAGAGGAACAACTCCCAATCTTTGCCTCAAATGCTCAAATTGTTCTTTAGGAAGTGGCTTGGTGAAAATATGAGCAACTTGTTCATTTGTAGATACATACTCCATATTTACAATTTTATTAGCAACTTTATCTCTTAAGAAATGATATTTGATTGGAATATGCTTTGCCTTGGACTAAAAAACAAAATTCTTTGACATGCTTATGGCACTTGTGTTGTCACAAATAATAGGAATAGGTTTATTATAGAACACTTGCACATCCTGCAAGGTCTGCTTCATCCACAAAAGTTGAGTGCAACAAGAAGTTGTTTCAATATACTTTGCTTCAATTGTAAATACAGAAAGGAAGCTTGTTTCTTGCTAAACCATGAAATATGACATTCTCCAAGAAAGAAAGCACCACCACTCTTTCTTTTTTTTCATTAACATCCCCTGCCTAATTAACATCAATATAAATAGTTAATGAAAAATATTTACCTCTAGGTTACTGCAATTCATAATCCATTGTTGCTTTGAGATATGTAAGAATCCTCTTTCCTACTAGTAGATGGCTCTGTCTGGGAAGTGTTTGGGAGCTGCTTGGAACTTTCCAACAATACCAACGACCTACATAATGTCTGGTCTTGAAGTTATCAAATTTAAGAGGCTGCCCATTATGGATATGTATAAATTATGATCAACTTCAGGTGATTAATCAGTCTTATTAAGCTTGCAACCTATCACCATTGGAGTGCTCACTAAAGAGAATTCTCACATGCCAAATTTCTTCAGCACTTCTTTGAGATATTTTATTTGAGCGATGAAAATCCCTTTGGAGGTATGCGAAATTTTCAATCCAAGGAAATATAAAATCTCTCCAAACATGGACATATCGAACTCGTCCTTCATATCAGCTACAAATTGATTAGCTAGGAAATTTGAATCACTGGAAAAAATATTATCATCAACATATACCACCACCACTATGATTTTTCCATCCTTTGCTTTGACATATAGGTTGTTGTTTATTGCATCTCTCTTAAATCCACACTTAAGCAAGTAGTTTTCTATCTTGGAATACCAAGATATATGGGCTTGCTTGAGACCATACAAGGCCTTCTTAAGCTTGCAAACATAATCTAGTTTTTCTATCAGCTGAAAACCTTTTCACTGCTCTATGTAAATTTTTTTATATAATTCCCCATTGAGAAAGGCATATTTGACATCCATTTGATATATTTTGAATTTATTAAAAAGGGAAAATGCCAAAAAGATTCGCATTGGCCCTAATCTAGCAAGAGGAGATTTTTTTTATTATCAAAATCCAGACCTTCTATTTGAGAATAACCTTTGCATACCAATGTAGCCTTATTTCTTACCACTTCTCCATGATCATTCAATTTATTCCTGAAAACCCACTTTTTGCCAATAACATTTGTGTTTGTAGTTCTTAGAACAAATTCACATGTCTGATTTTTCTCTATTTGGTCCAATTCTTCATGCATATCTTTTAACAAATTATGGTATTTATTGTACTGTACAACATATTTTGGTTCCTCCATGGATAACATGTCTACATGTGATTGCGTGGGGGGATTAAGCAACTTCCTTCATGTCTGCAAACTAGAATTTAATTCTCCAACAATATGATCAGCTAGGTGGTGCTTTTGTACATACCTTAAAGGACATTTTGCTTGAGGACTGGAGGATTCTTCAACATCTTCTTCTTTTTCAGGTGGCTCATTATACTACTCACCAATGTTGACTGGTTCATTAACGTTGGTTTTCACTGGTTGTTTCTCTTCAGTTTCAACGTATTTATCAAATTTGACATCAATACAGTAAACAATCCTTTTGGTGTTCTTTTTATAGAATCTATACCCTCTGTTGTTGTGTGAATATCCAATAAAAATTCCTTCATTTTCACTTGCATCAAATTTATCCAACTTATCATCATTCGTCTTGATGTAAAATCTGCTAACCAAACCTCCAAAGTACTTAATTGTTGTAGGTATGCCATACCAAAGTGTTTGGTAATCTAATTAGAGTTAAATTACTTACATGAATTATCAACCAGGGCTAGTACACTGATGAAATGTATGTGCTAGGAGCCTTTATTATTTAAACAATTCCTAAGTTAAATTGAGATATCAAGATGCACATGTCAACTATGAAAATAAATATGTTACTCTTAAAATAAAAATGATCACACTTTCTTAAAATAATTATTTGCAAACTAAAATCACCATAAAATTGTCACGCTTGCTCAAAATAAAGATCACACTTTGCAGAATTAAATTTCACTCTCGCTAAAAAAAAATCATTCTTGCTTGAAATAAATCACACTTGACAATGAAATCACACTTTACAATGAAACTAAACTAAAATTACTAAAAAGATATTAACTCTAAATTAAAATCCTATTCACACAACTATACTATAAATATATATCAATATGTACTCTATCCATGTGCACAAGAAATCTCACTTCACTTTTCAGCAAAACGATTAAGCAATCTTACTCTAAAAACAATCCTAAGCATTCATTTGAAAATTAAGACTAAGCGTTTAAACGAATTGATGAAATTCTACAACAAATAGAGAATTGAAATGCTATCTACAACTAATGAAAGCCTTACAACTCAAGGGGGCCCTCCTGTGAGAAGTAGGTGTCAATACCACGCCTTCAGAAGACTAAATTCACATTAATAAATCACATAACATGGGATGAAACAAAAGCAAAGTTTTTATATTTGCAAACATAAAGTTTTAAAATAAAATCCAAGTCTGTGATTGCCATGTCGAGAGGCAGATTTATAATCTCGTGCTTATAACTATTTTAGAGTATTACAACTCTTACTTACTCGACAATGACTAAAATTAACATAAATTGATAAGATAACATGATTCTCTCATGATTTTCCATCAACGAAGCAAATCATGAGGCTGAATATGTGCATCTACTAATTTCTCGCTCGGTTGAATTGCCTTCCAGGGTGGTTGAATTTTACTTTGACTGAGTTGTTACGATTCTTTTCTTATCGATCTAGGTTATTAAGATAGGTAAAAATCGTCGTGCCAACTATTTTCCACCTACCCTTATGCCTTGTTCTTCGACAAGATCTTCGAAACTCATCAAACCTTCAACTTCGCTGCAAAATCATACATTAGCTATAGAATCACTGTAATTTAGTATCTCATGTGAATATTGAGTTAATAAATAACATTGACAATTATGAAACAAAATATGATTATGTACCTTTTGTTCCATAAACCTTGTAAATTGATGCCCAATTAGAGTTATTAGGATAAAAAGGAAGGAGCATAGGGTGTAAGAGAATTGTAAAAAAGAAGCAATTTTGGGCTTCAACACAAATATCATAGGGAGTTTTGTTAATACTTGGTATAAAATGAGTTTGGTTGAGAATAACCACTATTGTATGAATGGCCTCTACCTAAAATCTATATTGTACATTCCTTTAGTCCATTATAGCTTTGGCTAACTGTTGCACCGATTTTTTTTCTCTTCCTACTACACCATTTTGTTGTGAAGTCTTTGCTATTGTGAACTGCCTTTTGAAGATATTCTTCTTGCAAAATTCATCAAATTATTTTAAAGTGAACTCACATCCATTGTAAAATATTTTGATCTTGATTTTGAAATTAGTTTCATTTTTAGCCATAGCTTTGAACTCTTTGAATTTCTCAAAATATTGTGATTTCTCTCTAAGGAAGGAAATCCACATCATTATGCTAAAATCATCAATTATTAGCATAAAATACAATTTACGTGTTGGTGATTTCATTTTGTATGGTCCACACATATCCATGTGTACCAGCTACAACGACTTTGATGATGAGTTCTCCTTTTCTTTGAATGGAACTCGAGTTTTCTTTCCCAATTGGAAAGATTTGGAAATTGTATTATCTAGTTTTGACAACCTGGGTAAATCATTGACAACATTCTTCTTACTCAGTTTGACTATCTGATAAAAGTTTAGATGTCCAAGTCTCTTGTGCCACAACCATTTTTCATTAATTTTTTATAAGCAACACCTCTTTGTTTTCTCTTTGAGAACATAGACGTTATTATTTGTTCTCACAACTTCAAAAACTATCTCACATATTCTTGTAGACTTGATTGGACAATTTTTGGCTTTAAAAATAATATCATAGCCTTGATAACACATTCGTGACACACTAATGAGTTTATGCTTCAACATATCAACATATAGAACATTCTTGGATTTACCTTTTCCATTTCATAAATTGACCACACATTTTGCAATATTTTTTCCTAGAGAAATGTTTCCAAAAGTTACATTATTTTTGTCAACTGGTTTCCATGTCAAAAAAAATCTTCTATCTCCTAACATGTTCCTAGAAAAACCATTGTCCACATACCACTGACTGCCTTCATTATGATAATACAAAACAATATCACATTGCTCTGTCTTCTCCTTTTCTTTCCAGACCTTAGGATTTTGTTCAGTTTTCTCAATAACTAGTTCAATATTCTTCTCCTTAAGTTTGAAATTTACTACTATATGCCCAAAATTTTGACACTTAAAACATTGTACTATATAGTTCACACGAGAAAAATAATTTTTGTACCTAGGTCTGTTTTTCTCTGCTGAAATCTTCTTCTAGATATGATCTGCCTGTAGGATAGATTTACTCTACAATTTGTTTCTATGTGGCCTTAATTAGTGCACGTGAAACAATACGCTGGAAATATATCATTATACCTAGAAGGTTTTCTTCTATTCTAGACTCTTTTTTTAGTATTTCGATTTTCTTGTCCAATGTTATTCTTTTGTTGCCACTGATAATTATTTGGCTGATTTTTGGGTTGCTTGTCTCTTTTTTGTTGTTGCATTGTATCTTCTCCTTCTACAGGCACAAAGGTAATTTGTTTCTTTCCATGTAGTTATGTTGTTGCGTTGGACTTAGCCTCAAATCCAAGACCAGTTCGATCTCTAGAGACTTCATGTTGTGCTTCTAATATGCTATTCAAATCATCAGTCTCTTTTCTGAAATTATGATTGAAGCTCAATTATGTTTTAAGCTTCTCCAACTCCTTCTTTAGAAACACGAATTCTCCTTCCTGCCTTTCACATGCTTGAATATTTTCATTCATTCGTTGGTTCTGTGATTCTTGAATCTTCATATGACCTTCTTGTACTTGCAAGAGAAACGACTTAACAACTTCAAATTTTTATTTCATCAAAGACTCCTTTATATATTTATTTTTATTTCTTTTCCTTTATATTTCCTCAAGTGCACTTACTGGTTCTCCTTCAATATCTTTTTCAATCTCTTCATCATCATAATTATTGGCTTAAACTGGCATATTTTCTATGGCCATCAACATAAATTCTTTTTGGCTCTCATCATCTTTGTCCTCATATGAGGAGTGGTTGGCTTCACTTTCTGAGGAAATTTCTTCTTGAACATAAAAACCACTCTTCTTAGCCTTATTTTTCAATTTGTCTACTTTCTTGAATCTTTCTTTAGGATCATAATATTTCTTCTTCTTTTCAGGACACTTTGATGCATAATGACCAAATTTTCCACATGTAAAGCCCTTGAAAGGTAGCTTACCTTTATATTTACTTGAGCCTCTCTTGAGATTTCTCACAAAGTTGGCTTCTTCTTCATATGATTCACAACAAGAGTCATCATGCTCTTATTTTTCACTTCTTTTCTTCTTTGAAGGTTGATTCTTTGGTTGCAGACTTGCCATTAGAATTTATCATCTCATAGGCAGTAAGTATACCAAGTTGTTAATCTAGGGTGAGAGTGCCCATATTAGAAATATCTTCAATGGATGAAACCTTGGGATTAAACCTTTCAGGAAGAGATCTCAACACATTTTGAACTACCACAACTTCATCTAGCTTCTCATCAAGCCATCTTATGGTGTTCACAACTTCATCAACTCTTTAAAAGTATTTTGCAATATCTTCATTGTCATGCATACTTAAAGACTAAAATTGCATCATATACCCTTTAATTTTAGCCTTATTTACCTTTTTTTCACCTTCATATCGTCTACTCATCTTGTCCTAAATATTTTTGGCATATGTGCAGTCCATCACTTTGAAAATTCCTCATTTAGGTAGGCCAGAAAGCAAGGCATTCATGGCTTTAGCATTGCATGTGAACTCCATCTTTTGATCTTTGGTAATCATTGTTGGAGGATTTTGATATTATTCTTCCATAACATTCCACACATCAACTCCAAGTGATTGAATATAAGCCTTTTAGAAGGAGGTTCTATTTTTCACACACTTGGAAACTATTGGGTATGGAAATTTATTTCCATAAGTTAGAGAGTAGAATGAGGAAAGTCAAAATTCATCAACAAAAAATCAAGGGCTAGTCATAGACACTAAAGAAATAATAAAAGAATAGAATATAAGTACTTCTACAGTGCAATCTGTACATTGCACAAACGGTACTGATGTAAGTTCACCCTTGAGTGAAAAAATGACGTAGCGAAAACAACAAAGAGCTTGATTTAAAAAAGAAAGTATACTAGTGAATCAACCAATTCTAGAAGTCCTATGAAAACAAGAGGTGTTGAAGTAGCTATAAACGTAGAAGTTGAAAGTGTTGTGATACCTGATTGGGTTAGTGCTTGTTTTGTAGAATATCAAAAAAAAATGCCACACATTTCTGAAGAATTTATTACTTTTGATAATTGTTCTGTCAGATCGAAAAATGCAAAGTATGGCAGGGGTAGTAAAAAATTGAAGATCTAGAAAGTAAATCTTCGTAACAAAAAAGATTTTGAAAAAATATAAATGCATGCTGGTCAGTTTGGAGTTGCAACCACATCAGTCATGAAACTATATCAAGCTACCAGTGACATTCTTGCGTAGTTTGTTATACAACAGGAAGTAAAAAACTTGAGACTAAAAACAAGAATAAATCACCTAGAAAATGCTATAAATGTGGTTCCTTTATTGATGACTCCATTAGTAATATGGACATCATTGTTTCCAATTTGTACTGCGACACATAAGATAGTTTGCTAAACCTATCAATCTCCTTAATGCAGTGAAAACATATATTATCAGTAATATATGTAAAATATTGAAATCATTGAACATGCATGGAAAACAACTTTTGATTTGGAGTGTTTATTACAAAGAACTATGTGATTTGTTGATTGCATTCAACGTGATATTGAAGGAGACATGTATTTCGTGAACAATGGCTTATTTTGTTTTAGCCGGAGACTTGATTTACTTTCTCATCCAAATAAAAAATAACATGAAATTTCAAATGCTAATCAGATGAAGAATATCAAAGTTGCACAGTCTCATAGAATCAAAAGACTAGAGAACATTATTTATGAATGTGAAAACATAGAGAATCGAATAGAAAATTTCTACGTCAAGGTTGTACCAATTGTGCAAGATATGAACAATCCACGTATCACATGTGACTCTAAATTAATTTTGAGGTAAATGATGCTTCAATTAGATAAGCTAAATCAATCAAATGCAATAGAATTCGATAATATAGCTGATTTTAGTACAAGGGAAATTAGCGAATGGATAATTACCTTTGTTAATGTTAATAAACATAACTCTAATTTAGCTTCCCAATTGCAAGGAGAAGCTAGGGGAATTGAGAAGGAGATATTTAGTCAACGTGTCAAACTGGAAATTACAATTGCTCCTATGAAAGATATCATCCTGTAAAAGCTAAAGAAATTGCTTCAACAAGATCAAAATCCAAAAAATAGTGGACAATTAAACAATGAGGATCTCTTCTTTTACATATTGTAAATATTCTTAAAGCTTGGAATATTCATTTTTTTTGTTTACTAGTGATTAAATTTTCACGTTTGTTAGATATATTATCATGACATAAGCCAACTTTTGGATGCAATTTATTGCTTTTATTTGCAGATTTATTTTTCATATTGCGATTCACCGGAGTCCAATTCATTTACTTTTGTGGCTAGGAATAAAGATTTTGATAAGCTCTTTAGGAATCAAGCACTATTCTCTGTACCCAAAATTTTTGAAGTGGTTTACATAAGGGATTTCATTTGCACATGCCTTTGTTTTTCTAGATATATTTGTTTGAGAGTTAGATTATCATTTATTACATGTATTTAATTCATTATGGAACAATTGTTGCTATATTTCCAAAATGTAGGTGTAGAAATTTAAAGAAACAAAAAAATTGAAATGGTCGTCGTAAATATGCTAGTGAACTAGGATATCAGAAAAGTTCCCTTATGGATAATAACTATGGTGAATAGTCATTTAGTATTCGGAAGAGTCCTCCCCGATGGGGGTGATGACCAGCATTGATGGCATTCCCGAGGGAACGCGTGGGCACTCATGGTGAGTGAGTGGCCACATGCGGGAGGGTCGGCCTCCCCATCCTCTCATCAAACCTTGAGTATGGGAGGGACTAATGAGCATCATGCGAAACTTCATTTTTCCTTGGGTCTCTCGGGCGGTGGTGCTCGTTTGAATTTTATGTAGGCTGGCGAGGGATGGTGCTGGTCATTATGTGTTTGGACGGGCTATGGAGTCTATAGTGTGAGCCCTGCATGGAGAGGAAGTTGTTTAATAGGTTTCCCTGTCTGGGAGAGGGGGCAGCCTTGTTGCTGGCGTTACCTCCCCCACTTTTGGGTGAGCACAATTTTCAATTGCCTATTTTGTCTTCGACTTTCATTTTTCGTCGATGAGAAATGTCACGGCCTTATGGTTTGGTGTGTGCTTCGTTGTTTCTATTTTGCGCTTCGTTGTTTCTGTTTGGGATGAGTGGTGACACATTTCTTCTGGAGAGGGAGCGGAATTGTTCCTTCATCGGCCCTTTCACGGGCTCCTACGATGTTTGGTGGAGCTTTTGGAGTGGGTGTATTGGCTTCTGGGAAGTGTGGCAAGTGAGGGGTCGTCTCAGAAAGTGGGACAACTTTCCTCTTGTGGCGGGTGTTAATTTATGGTTCTTCATGTTCACTGCGAGCTGGTGGGTGGTGGTCACGCTGGTGTGGGTGGTGTGTTTCTTCCTGTGGGCAGTTCCAATTCACGAAGTTTTTGGTGGGCTAACCTCTGACTATTTTTATGGAGTTGGGAAGAAAAATATGTGTTTGCTTCCTCACTCGGTGCACTCCTCCGCTCGATCGAAGCTCAATTCGGGCATCTTGGAGGGTGGCGCGTCTCTCTCTCGATTATAAATGGTGACTGGAATCGTTGGCTTGGATAAGGGTTGTCGTAGCAGTGGACACTCAAGTCACATGGCTACGGGTGGTAGAGGTGGTAGCAGGGCAAGGCGTTGTGGTCGTGCGGAGTCTGCAACTTGGGGTGCCATGCAAGGGGGCTCGGTGTGGGTCAAGGGAGCTGCACCCCTCCAGGTCAACAGCGCGGGGGTTCAGTTCGTCGTGGTGGTTCAGGGCAATGGGGTGGCACATTATGGAGGTCGTGGACTGTGGCAAGGAAGTTATGTAGAGCGGTGTCGAGATTTGATCCAATCTGTTCTTGAATGCCTAGAGACCTCGGAGAAAGTGAGGCAAGAGAAACATGCTAAGTTAATTTCCACTCTAAACAAAATTCACTACTTCCAGTTCCATGTCTGGGAGAGTGTAGTGGTGGTCTGGCGAGGCCAGAACTTGTTATCTAAGAAAGTAGAGAAGTTGGAGGCCTGGATGGCCCATTTCTAGGAGCACATACAATGCTCCCTTCATCCTCTGCCTCGTCGAAAATATTCTAACAACCCAGCCTCCATGACCTCTGACGATTAGCATGGTTATAGGTGTTTTATTTGTTTTGTTAGTTTACTGGTGCTTATGGCTTATCAAGTTGTGGATTGTGTCTCTTAAAGTTTTTATGTTTCATTTTCATATGTTGATAGCAGTAGTCAACAAACTCGATCGGGGTGAGACTACCTGCGTTTTTCTACTGATGTACCTCTTTTTGGAAGAATGAATAGAATCTCGATTTACAAAAAAAAATATGTATAGTTTAAATGAATTTAATAAATATAATTTGATTGAGTTTAATGTTTAAAAAGCCATATATTCACTATTAAATAAATAGTGTATATAAAATTATTTTAAAAAAAACTATTTTTTTATTTATTTATTTTTAATAAATTAGACAAAGTTGTTTGCATTCTTAAAGTGTAATTGAGTTCTTTCTCTTGTACCAAAAAAATGATAGATCTCATATACCTTAAACAAAATTTAATAAATGTGTGTATTCTTAAGATACAATAAGTATCATTTTCCTTTATTAAAAACATAAATACTTAATTATATCTTGACTTTGATTAGACAAAAAAAAAATATCCTTAACAAGGAATTGGCATGAAAATCTATGCAAACAAAATTTCTTTTGTTATAATAAGGATAAATATTTTTTTTATTAAATGTTATTGTGATTTCTACTATATCCACGCCACCTAGAATATCGTGGTGCATAAGGGGTATGCTTTCACTCCTACTAAATGCTTTTGGATATTGGACCATTAAGTTTGAGGAAAGACAAACTCTCAAACAAGTAAAAAAATTATTATACATTCATTCACATATATAGATAAATTTTCAAATTATTATTAATTTAATGATTTAAAAATTAAGTGAATGTTAATAATTATTATTTTTATATTTTTTATATTTTTAAATTTAATGATTAAATAAATAAATAAATTACTAAATAGTCATCAAATAACTACAGTGTATTTGAATAAAATCTTCATATTAACATTGTGAATTGGCTTCAATAGATTGGAAATTGGAATCAATCTCTATTTGTTGACCAACTTCACAACAATAAGATAGTGAGTGGTAAAGACTAGGTTGGGACTAGGTAGATATGTGTAAAAGAAGTGGAGGGAGATCTATAAAATTCTTACAATGAGACTTCGCGCATTAACCCACCCACAACTATTATACTGATATAGGATACCATAAGCTAATTTCAATCGAATTTTCACAAAACTGGGCATACAATACTTTTCTAATTTTAATCTTATATTAAAATATTCTTAATTTTAAAGCTTCTACCGATGTTTATTTCATTTTAGAAATATTCGATGACATGTTTCACATTTTATGTAAAAACAATATTTTAGATGAAATGTTTCACATTGTAATTACTAGCACAACCACATTAATAAATGTGGATTGTAGACATCACTTCACTTCATTCCATTACACATTACTCTATCTTGATTTAGTCATTTTACTTATGCTTCTACTTTTACTTCCTAATCATCTAGGTTTTCGATTCACTTGTTCTCCTTTACACTTAGTTATTTATCTTATTTACTTTTTCTTCATCTTCATTTTTCTTATTTGTGTTCTTATATCCTAATTTTTTCCCTCTTTTTATTTGGCACACCTCTGAATGAAACCTAGAAACATCTCTAGGTGACACTTCGAAGGTGTTGGTTAGACACAAATTACTAGCAAATAATTTGGCATGGTGAATGGGGGTTATTTTTATTTGGCACACCTCACACTGACATGTGGAAACATATATGGGTGACACTTGGAAGGTATCGGTTAGACATGGATGACTAGGCAATGATTTGACACGGTGACTAGGCATTGTGGTGGTGACTAAAAATTTACATTGTAGACAAGGTTACACAAAGTTCCATGGCTCTTTCCACTCCATGCAAAAATAACATGGTGAGCCTAATTCCTTATAAATTGTTACAAATGTCGTCCCACAACACATGTGGGATGACTAAGGTGGATTGTAAATCAAAGACTAAAATTTTACTTGATCAGATCAACAATTGTTGAGTACTATATTATAGAATCCATAACAATAATTCTCGATGTTTGATTTGGGTAAATGAGAGCTCCTTGGAAATATGGAAGCATGAATACCATGTTGGGTTTTCTTTCCAATTCCAAAATCAGGGATATCATTTTAGAAAATTAAAATTATAGCTGTGACCATTTTGGACCTATCACCAAATTATTTCTTGAAAATGATTTACAAAAAGGGAAATCTAGAATATCTAAAGTGGAAACTAGATTGAAGGATGAATTATGAAATTCATATTTTTAAAAAGGATATTTAGTCAATTAACACAAAAAGAAAAAACCTAACCATCAAGTAGTTTCAAAGATGAAGAGAAGATTATAAAGGGAGAAAAGCACATTGAAAAAAGGTTGGACTTTTTCTGAAGACAATTTTTTCCTTCCCGGAAGATCTTGTGAATCAGCCTACTCAACTTTCCCTCTCATATATTCTTCTACAATTATCTCTCCATTAAGTTTTAGTTTGTTTTTATCTATAGAAGATTTAGATTTGATTATGTCTTCCCATCTCTCCAATCACTTCATATTGTATTTTGGGTCTAAGGGAGCAAGATCCTTGCTTATACTAAAGTGAATGTAGACTAATTATAGTTTTTCTAGCTATCATTTAAGAGGTTGTTTTAGATCCATACAATGTTAAACTTATCACATTGGAATACTATTGTTAATTTTCCCACAAAGAGATATTAAAGTTTCATCATGCAAGTATGAGTATGTTTGGGATGTATCATTGTATTCTTGTGCAATTGAGGCTTTAGAAACTCATTTGATTCTAATGTATGTAGTCCATATTATTATATTTTATTATTTAATATTTTCAAAGTCATAGTTTATTTTGGGTTCACATTATTTTAAAGTGGAAGGAAAAATATGTGTTGAAGAAAAACCCTAGTACATAAAATAATTATTACATATTTATTTCTTGTGTGGTTAATGATTAAATGTATTGTATGAGAGATTTGTTGGAAGATTTTTTGGGATATTCTATTTAGATTTCACCCATTACATTCATTTGAGGACAAAAGAAGAATCCTCCATTAATCAAGAGATGATTATCGCCTCTATAAAAATGAATAGAGCTTTTCTTGTTCCCCACAATATTTCCTCTCAGTGTTGGTAATTTTCCGTTGTTAAGAAAAGTGATCAAAAACACTTGAAAATCAATTATACGCCTTACCACATTATATGTATTTTCACATTTTATCTTTATTAGATAGCACACCTATTGAATTCCTATTAACTTTCATTCCCTAAGACCAAAGTCAATGAATAGGATCATAATGGAGAAGTAAGTGCAACCACTTGAATGAAAATTTCAATATTGTGAATATGAAATTATAAAATATTGGGTTGACGAATTATTATCTCATTTTTTGTTAGCTTTAGGATGCAAACACCTAGGTTAGTGTAATAACATTTTTCCCCAGTCCCTCTTGGTGGTTTTTGTGTTATGTGTTGTAGGTTATAATTAACTTATTATTGTTTGTATTTTAACAATATTAGTTAAATTTTGTATTACTAAAGATATTTTTGTCTTTATGCCAAAACACCTAGTGCTCCTTATTGAATTGTAAAAACATGGTAGGTATATTGTCATACAAAATCATCAATTGATTTTTACTTGGATGGGCGGGCATAATCATTGTGTTCATCCTTGCCCAAGTTCAAGTCTCATAAGTTGACATGTTTAAGCTCTAGAAAAGAGTAATTATGAAGTTATCTTAAGTGAGTATATACTTTGGGTTGGATAGGTGCCAAGAACTCCTCCCTTTCCATTGGGTTGAGAGGGAGGCCAATTTCTTCCCCTGGGAAATCCTCAATGCCCAACATTTTACCTTGGAAAAAATATTGGCATACAAACTAATGACATAATAGAAACATAGCATGAAAAAACATTAGAAAGTTAAAATAGCTTATAAAATTGGCCCATGAGGGACTTATACTACCATGCCCACCTACCTCTCCTAGGTCTTCTCCTTAGATTTCACTTACTTGTCTAACTGGTCCATAGGGAAAGCTTCACTGAGAACATCCACCAATTTCGGGTGAGAAGAGTGTTGAGTGGAAATATTCTCATCATTGGCCCATGAAGAGCCTTAAAGAGTAAATTCCTTAATAGATATAAAATTGAAGGTGGGGGGAGATCGAATCACCTCCTAGAAGAGGCGAGGCTTGTAGAAAATGCCAGAAAATAGAGAAATAAAATGACCTAACTTTAACTCAAGCTCTAAATATTTCCTCTTATGAATTGGCATGAATTTTATGAATTCTTCCTCCAATTCCCTAGGTGATAATAATTGGGTGGTGGTGTCCACCATGTACTGATATCATTCTTTATGATCCATTGTCATTTATAAATTTGTTAAATATATTTATTTAGATAATAAAGCAGAACAGAAATCTTGATAAATTGAGAGATAAATCAGGACTTTGGCATACACACAAAGACCCGCAGGCTGATAATACCCATTCATATCATTAGAATTCTGTCCAAACACCAAATTACCCCGCATCGCAAGGGGTTCGAACCAAACCACAGATCCAAGCGAAGGGAGGAATGCAATCAATTGTCTACCGAGTTGCACTATCCAAACTCTGACGCTCTCCTCAACATAGAAGGATTTGAACTCCAACCTGGATCTGTGCACCGGACGGGATTATGGTAATACAACAACGCAGAATAGTTCAGACTACACTGTAGTCGAATGGAACTATGTTAATACAGCTGCGGTGACTACTGATCGTAACACGGGTAACACCTACCCAGTCACGAAGAATTCCGCAGTCTGTAAAATCGATGTGGGAAGTTTGAATAGGGATGCGGAAAACGAGCTCACATCCATCAAACTAGATGAAACCACGGAGCACAAAAATCCCTCTACAAATGATAACAGTCTCAGCGATTCATATGGCAACATGCTTGATAAGTCAGCAAATAGGTTTTCAAGGGAATGATCCACGTCAGAATCTAACGTTTCTTTGAATCATGGTCCCAGCAGTAAAAATAAAAATATATTAACGCATAACATGGGTAAGGAACGGGTAATAATTCTTAATAACAATCCTCTTTCCTCAGATAATAACAACAAGAAAGTTATTAATATATCCTCTTACGAATTAAATAATGATGAAATGGAGGTTTTGAGAAAAGGGCTAAATTTTGCTATAGCTCCTAATCGCATTCCAAATGAAGAAATCATTTGTGATATTGAGGATGGCATCAAATCTCTTAATGATGAAGACAAGGATCTGGTGAGACAAGAATGTGCCATCATCCTGAATAAGGCCAAGCTTTCTTATAGAAACTTAAGAAATGAGCAATTAAGAGCCCTAAAAAATTTAAGATACAATGATAAAATTGTCATTTTAAAGGCAGACAAAGGAGGGGCCACAGTGGTGATGGACAAAGAAGAGTACAACAATAAAATGAGAGATCACCTTCATAATAGTGGAAGTTATAAAAAACTTAATGAGAACCCCATGTCCAAAGTTATAAATAATGTTTAAAAAGCCATTAAGGAGTCCAATCTTGATGAAAAATTAAAGAAGCGCCTATACCCGGAAGGTGAAATCATGCCCCGCATTTATGGTGCCCCAAAAATCCATAAGGTTGGTGCTCCTTTACAACCTATCGTCAACACTATAGGTTCACCAACATATGAATTAGCCAAAATTGTGGCTGGCACCCTCACTCCACTCGTGGGTAAAACTAGCTCATTCATCAAAGACTCTAATCATTATGTTGACTTCATTAAAAAAGCTAAATTGGATCCGGGAGACAAAATTGTTAGCTTTGATGTTGTCCAGCTTTTTACTAAATTCCCATTGGATGAAGACGTTCAAGTAGTAAAAGAAGTCGCAGACCCACAGACTGCAAAGCTCATTGAAATATGCCTTCGCTCAACCTTCTTCACCTTCTAAGGAGAAATATTTGAACAAACATCTGGAGTTGCTATGGGATCTTCGTTGTCCCCTATAGTGGCAAACCTCTTCATGGAGAAATTTGAAAAGAAAGTTTTGGATTCTTACCCATTGCAACCCAAATTTTGGATAAGGTTCGTGGATGACACCAATGTCAATTGGCCTCATGGAGAAGAGGAATTCAAAAACTTCCTAGACCACCTTAACAGCATATCCAGAGATATCCAATTTACAATGGAAGGTGAAGAAAACAATCTCATCCCTTTCCTTGACATTGTCCTCTCAAGAAAGGAAGATGGATCCCTTGGACACAAAGTGTTCAGAAAGAAAGCACATACGAACAATTATATTCACACTGATTCACACCACTGCACTGCTCAGAAGACAGGGATTCTGCTGACTCTTTTTACGCGAGCTTTCAGAATAGCAGACAATACTCATGTTGAATAAGAAATTGAATATCTAAGAAAATATTTCATAAACATGGGATACAGTAATAGTGACATCAACAAAGCTATTCAGAGAGCCAGATCCGGAAACAAAATGATTACAGCTGAAAATTCCTCAATAGAAAAAGAATACCTCCCCTATATTGGAGGAGTCACAGACAAGATAGCCAAATTTCTAACTAAAAAGGACATTAGAGCATCCTTCAAACCTCTAGTTACCATCAGGCAAAGGATGAAATCGATCAAAGACGACCCTGACCACCTCCAACAAAAAGGTGTTTACAAAATCAATTGTTCATGAGAATGCTATATAGGGGAAACAGGTAGGACCTTCAAAATAAGGTTTAAAGAACATGGTGTTGATATCAAGCTAGGAAGAATCAAAACCTCGGCTTTGGCAGAACACTCTAACAAAACGTGTCACCACATATGCCTTGAAGATGCAGTGGTCATTTCCAAAGAAAAAAATCATTTTAAACGTAAAGTTCGTGAAGCCTTGGAAATCATCAAGCACCCTCACAACCTGAATAGAGATGGAGGTTTAGAAGTTAGCAGAAATTGGGTCCACGTTCTTTCCCGATAATAAGCTATCCCCCTTGAGTCGTTGGTCTCCGTTGCCTACACCATTTTCTTCCACCCACATTGTATGGTCCGTAGTGTAAGCTACATTGCTCCTCCTTATACACTGCCCCCTTCCCTCTATCCTCCCCCAACCCTTTTTCAAATCTCCCCTTACCCTTCTCCATCCCAATACCTTGCTACCCTTCTGAAACTTTAAATATTATATAAAACACTCTTGAAAATATCATCTTAAATCAACCAACCTAATTCTTAATTAAGAATAACTTTCAATAGAAATAACTACCCTTCTTAATAAATTACATCACTAGCACAAATCCAAACCTTAGTTTATATTAATAATAGAAAAGTTATAATCATAAATGATGAATGAATTATATTATAATCTATGTTATACATTTATGTGATTAATTAAACTTGTTAAATCTATTATAAATAACCTTAATCATCATTAATTATAGCTATATCAGTTTTAGTAATATCATTAACATAGGGCTTTATAACAAAATATAAAATAATTATAAATAAAATAATAAACAACATTACATTAACTCATTAATATAATTAGAAATAAAAATGGATAAAAAACAACAAAAGTATAAATAACCTTTTAACTGATTAGTCAAATAAATAACGTTTTATTATTAAAAAAAAAAAAAAACACAAACTGGTCGGCTCTTTTTTTTCCCATCATCTTTTTCCTCTATTTATTCACCCTAATCTATTCTCTTCTTTGCAAGTTTGTCCTGAAGATGAGTCTTGATTTAGACTCGAAACGTAGACTAAAACCAATGCATCTAGTGCAAGCAATCAAATATTTAACTCGATCTACTATAGTAAACATCATACAGTGTCTCTCTTGCTCTCCAATATTAATAGTAGCTTTCTCCAAAGTCAATCATTGTGACTTATGGAGTGTTGAACCCCAAATAAGTTTCAATGGTAGTTGTTTTATATTACCTTGTCTGAATGTAAAGTGACTAACAATGTTGAATTATGAAAAATGGGAATGATAAGAAAGAAACCAATTACAAATAGTTTACAATTTCAGGAAGCAATAATTTCAGGTAAGTGAACATTCTATTTAGGATGAAAATTCAAGTACTGTATTTATGGTGAATTACTGTAACACAAAAACCAATGCATGTCATCGATAATTTTTATGTTCTTACACTGAAATCAATGCACACCATTAATCTAATTACTTTGAAATTGATGTACATTATACATCTAGTCTAGCATCGAAATCGTAAATCAATATCTTCGTTGAAATCAATGCATCTAGTGCAAACAATAAAATAGGATTAGAACTCAACACCTTTATTGAAATCAATGCATCTAGTGCAAGCAATCAAATAGGATTAGAAATCAATATCTACACTGAAACCAATGCATATAATGCAAGCAATCAAATAGGAGTAGAAATCAAAATCTACATTGAATGCATCTAGTGCAAGCTATCAAATAGGATTAGAAATCGACATCTACACTGAAATAAATGGATATAGTGCAAGAAATAAAATAGGATTATAAATCAACAACTACACTAATCAATACATCTACTTTAGTGAAAAACCATAATATTCATGAATTTCTAGATCTAACTTCTATTTCTGTATTTTTCTTTGTGTGTCTCTTTCTTCTTCCCTCACTCTCCACCTTCCATCTTTGTGTCTATATCCGTCCCTCTTTCCTTCTCTCTCTCCCCCTACCTCTCTCCCATATCTCTCTCTCTCCACCTCTCCCTCCCTCTCTCTATCTCTTTCTTCTTCCCTCTCTACCCCTACCATTTGTATCTATACCTCCCTCTCTCTCTCCTTATTTGCATCTCTATATCACCCCCTAAACACATGCCATGATCTCTCTCTTGCTCTCCATATATGTCTCTCTTCCTCCCTCCCTGTCTCTGTCTCTCTCGTCTTCCCTATCGCCCCTCCATCTACATCTATATCTCCCTCTGTATCCCCTTCTTTATATCTCTATTTCATCCCACAAACATTCACACTCTCTCTCCATATATATATATATATATATATATATATATATATATATATATATATATATATATATATATATATATATATATATATATATATATATATATATATATCCCTCCCTCTCTCTCTCTCTCTCTCTCTCCATATATATATCTCTTCCTCCCTCCCTCTCTTTGTCTCTCTCTTCTTCCCTCTTTTCCCCCTCCATCTATATCTCTATCTCCCATTGTCTCTCCTTATCTCTCTCTATCTCACCCCAAAAACATGCAATCTCTCTCTCTCTCTCTCTCTCTTCCAGTTCTCTAACTATATATCTCTCTTCCTCCCTCCCTCAATATACATATATCTTCTTCCCTCTCTCCCCCCTCCATCTACATATTTATCTCCCCTTGTCTCTACTCATGTGTCTCTCCGTCTCACCCCCAAAACATGCACACTCCCTCTCCATATCTATATATATCTCTCTTCATCCCTTTTCCTTTCCCTCTATCTCTTCCCCTTATCTCTCTCATCCCCTTCTCTCCCTCTCTCTCTTATTCTCTCTCTCTCTTCCCTCCCACTCTCCTCTCTCCCTCACTATATCTTTGTCTCTCCCTTATCACTCCCTCTCCCTCTCCACATTTCTCTCTCTATGTATTTCTTCTTCCCTCCCTCTCTCACCCCCTCCAACTTTGTCTCTATCTCTCCTTATCTCTCTGAAGTCCTCTCTCTCTTCCTTCCTCTATCTCCCTTTCTCTCCCACCTCCCTCTGTCTCCCCCCCCATCGTACTCTCTCTCTCCACCCTCAAACTATGTCATTATCTCCCTCCCTCTCTCCCTCTCCTCCTTCCTCTCTCCCACTCTCTCTCCCACCTTTGTCTCTCCCCCGCCGCCACCCCCCCGCCTCTCTCTCTCTCACATACACACACACACACACTTTAATCCAATCCCATTGTATTGCATTTAAGAAAGTATGTAAATTAAAATAACATAATTGGTTGTAAAATATTAAACCTGTATTTTGGATCAATCATATCAAAGAAAATACAATAATAAAAAACTTAAAAGAATCATGCACTATATTTCCTCTATCAATGTTAGTCACTTTGCTTTCTCTCTTAGCTTGGATCCTTGGTTAAGATGTATTTATCCGGATTCTTTATAATATTATTTATATTATATAAATTTCACATGTGTATATATAAAAGTATTCTAATTTATAATTTTATTAAAACCTTGATTTAATCTCCATGGGAATATTTTTAGTAGTTGTGAGGATGGAGGGATGGAGGGTTTAGATATATCTCAAAATTAATTATATCATTTTTTATTTTTTATTTAATAAAAAATGTCATAAGATTAAATTAAAATAAAATATTTATAAAATATTATGATTGTGAAATGATTTATGGTTTTTGGGCATGTGGTATTGATAAGCCCGGGTACTGGCCCATGTTATTGTAACAGAATAATTAAAAGCTTAAATACATAACATAATAATCAAAATACTAGATAGCCCATGGTATTATGATTTCCCTTTATCTAAAAAATTGTTTGTAATTTTATTAATAAAAACAAAATTAAAGTATGGCAAATTAAATTTTATTAATTTTATTACTTGGCTCAAACGGGTTTATTGCACTAAGAAGGACTAAAGATAACATGGAATATTGTGTTGTCTAACGTATAACACATCTGACATCTCACATCTCTCATCGAATCCCTACACTTATACCCTATACTACGTTTTAGATCAACTAGTAGGGAAATAATTTGTTGTAAGTGAAAAACAAACAGGATGATGAGGATGGGTGGAGAAGAAATGAAAGGAAACAGAGATAAGTAGATAGATATTGTTTGTTTAAAAGATCACTCATAACTTTTTGTCCACAATGAAGTCTTATTAGTCCAGTTTTATGGGTCATCTTCCAACTCGATTTAGTGAATCACTACCATAATATAAGTGGTGCTTCCACTCCCACTTTGAGTTCTATCTAACTCACCACACTATGATATGTTGTTGCTTTGGACATAACCAAGGTCAAATTTTATTTAGAAACCCTTATTTTTATGACATTCAAAACCCAAAGCAAAAATAAGTATCAATTACAATTAATTAAAACAATTTAACACTATTGCATTTATTTATATACTACCATGGACTAAGCATGAAGCAACTCAATGTGTAACTTCCATACTCAATGTTGATGAGGGATAATTTTAAGGAACATATAATTACTTTGTGTGGCATTCTCTAAATTTCCTTAATGTAAAGACATGCTTATGATATCAATAATCACTTGTTTCATTCGAACATGTAAGATGATGTGGCTAATTTGGAATTATCCTTGCTAGCGGAGTGTTTTGGTTTTAAAGAGTAATATGACCAAAACATGTTATCTTAATGTATTCCCAACTCAATTTGTTATTTTTCTATTTGAAGTGTCATTGGGAGTCGCATTCACATTCTGCCCCAGTTTATGTAGGCATTATTGTAAATGTTACACTCATATCTACATGTTTCTACGTACTTGAATGTGTGGTTGTATATTTTTCATTCATATTCACAACTTCTTCTTACATTTAAGTATTGTTTAGGTTAGATATT